>VFFE01009204.1:1424426-1460452 GCA_008921705.1 Burhinus oedicnemus
AGAAAATGTTTTAATAAAAAAAAAAAAAAAAAAAAAAAAGCATTAAAAAAATACACATTATTGTAGTGGAAATTTTCCACATGATAGCTTTGCCATTCAAATCTGAACAAAAATCACTGTTAAAATGACCTAGGTTTGGCAGTGATCATTGCATGGCATTTTGAGTTGAATGAGACATGACTGGAAGCTCACAAATATTAATTTTGAACAACCAAAGGAAAATAACTACTTTTTCTTTGAAAGGATCACAGAGAACATTATCAAGATTTAAAATATCTTAGCTGTATAATCATAAATGTCTTACAACAAAAGGTCACTGTGACTTACGTAGACACACTTTGGCCTAAGAAGTTCAATTTGCAAACACATTTTTCCTTTTGAATCCTGCCCACTAATATCTCTAGGTCTTTATTAACTTTCTTCTAAATAACACTGTCTACCATCCATCAATTTCCCCCACTCCTTATTTTCTCCCTTGTTATCTTTCATACATTGCAGTAGTGAACACCAGATAGACACACAAGCCTGCTTACGTTTCACTCACTGGCAAGATTCAGTCAAAAAGATCACAGAATATCTTGAGTTGGAAGGTACCCATAAGAATCATCAAGTCCAACTCTCTGTTCCTTACAGGACTACCTAAAACTAAACCATATGACTAAGAGTGTCATCCAGACGCTCCTTGAACTCTGACAGGTGTCATGACCACTTCCCTGGGAAGCCTGTTCCAGTGAGCAACCATCCTCTCTCAGTGCAGAATCTTTTCCTAACCTCCAATCTGAACTTCCCTTGAGGCAGATCATTCCATTTCCTTGTGTCCTATTGCTGGCCACCAGAGAGAGAAGATCAGACCTCCCCCTCTGCTGCCCCCCTTGAGGAATTGTAGACTGTGATGAGGGTACCCCTCAGCCTTCTCTTCTCCAAGCTGAACGAGCCAACTGACCTCAGCTGATCCTTGTAAGTCTTGCCCTCGAGACCTTTCACCATCTTGGTTGCCCTCCTCTGGACACACTCTGATAGTTTGATGTCCTTCTTATATTGAGTTGCCCAAAATTGCACACAATGCTTGAGGTGAGGCCACACTAGTGCACTGCAGAGTGGGACAATCACCTCCCTTAACTGGCTAGCTACGCTGTGCTTGATGCACCCCAGGACACGGTTGGCCCTTCAGGCTGCCAGGGCACACTGTTGACTCATATTCAACTTGCCATCAACCCAAAGCCCCAGATCTCTTTCTGCAGGGCTGCTCTCCAGCCTCTTGTCCTCCAATTTGTATGTATAACTAGGATTATCCTGTCCCAGATGCAGAATCCAGCACTTCATATTGTTAAATTTTATATGGTTGGTGATTGCCTAGCTCTCCAGTCTGTCCAGATCTCTCTGTAAGGCCTCTCTACCCTTGAGGAAGCTCACAGCTCCGCCTAGTTTAGTATCATCAGCAAACTTATTTAACATACATTCAACACCTGTGTCCAGAATAGAACTGGATATTCCACTGCTTTTTCATGACAGAAGAGAGGAAGGAAATCTATACGTTATGTTTTTCTGCACACCTTTTAAACACCAGGGGAAAAACCCAAACAACAACAAACCAAAGAACCAACAGCTAACATATTTAAAATTTTTGATGTAGAATGGGGTTGCTTTCTCACCTCTTCTGTCTGAACAAGATAGGGAAAAGGCTGGAATAAAGCTCCTACCACATATCTTATTCTTGCAGTTAAGTTTGCTTTTTCCCCCCAGCATTATGAACATTCTGATTGCAGAACAGGTCTGCAGAATTTATTCTACGCTGCATATGTAGCCCATTTTTTGGAATTTATATCAAAACACAGTATCTTCAGATAACACCTGATTAATCACAGTCTTAGCTAATTTTGTTTACAGGAAAGCTGTAAGCAGGAAGACATATACCTTGCTATTTTTAAGAGGAAGTTAGTAAGGTTACATAATCCGTGAAGACATTCCCAAGATTCATAGACAAGATCCGAAGTCAATGAATCAAAACAGGAACAAGACAATTTTGTCAAACTACTTTGGGACTTCTGTAAAAAATAAGAATTTCTCAAGAAGATGGAAGGGCACAGAAGATGCCTTTTACAGGAGATGCCTAGTGTTTTAACATGCATGCATCATCAGTATAAATACAATTGGCTAGGGTAGGTTTTGTTAAGTTCACTTGCTTAAAAACTAAGCGAAGTGCCTGCTTTAAGGTGCAGTGCTGATGTAAAAAAGCATTCCTACTAGTCAATATATATCAGGAAAACAGCAAGAACCATCATCTCTCCAGGAATCAAAATACAAAAGTTTTAAACTTATACAACATGACTTTCATGGGAAATACTTAAACATAGTCCGTATCCTAACCAACACAACACGGCTTTTCCAGGAAATACTTAAACATGGTCCATATCTTAACCACTTTGGTGACTGAAATGGAGATCAAATTCTGAAACAATGTTTTAAAAGCTGCTCATGGGACAGACTTAAAATATCAACAACCTCAGACACAAACTGACTACTTTTCATGGGACAGACTTGAAATATCAGGAACCTCAGAAACAAATAAACTTTGTATATAATCTTGAAAACCAATGTTTGGCTGAATAAAAATATTTCCTTTTCAAAATGTAATTACTAAGATGGATTCCCTAGTCATCTGTTTCAAGTTTGGCAATCATTGGTAACTTCAGAACACAAAAAAACCCCCTCAAACCCTTTCTTTTTTGACTACTGTATAAGGTTGCAGAAGAGTAGGGCTTTATTGAATAGTCTAGGAACACATTTATTATCACGAACCAAATTGTCATAGTTTCACAAATTCATACATTTTCAAATAGGTACAGAATTTACTCTTCCTTTGGAAAAGTTTGCAGTTTTCTATTTGTAGAGAAAAAAAAAAGTTGGCAAGCACCACCATTTAGAGCACTGAATAGCAAATAATTACAGCAGACACCTGGAAAAGCAACAATGTTTGAGTTTTTCAGTTGTTGGCTAAACAACTGCAAGTATCTGTGCCAAAATCAGAATAAAATGTCTAATCTAAAGTGACTTTTGCATAAAGAAAATAACTTACTCACTAATTTATTTTAAGAAGAAAGTTCAACCAATTATAGCAAAGACTACGACTGTTATCTACTCAGTTGTGCAACCCAGTTTTCAATTCCAGTATCATTCAGAGTTTACAAGCTGCATCTCATCCTTCACCACATTGCAAGCCTGTTCCTCCTCCAGTGGTTCACACGAATTCAGTTCTAGAGATGAAAGATAGTGTACTAGCAAGCAACGCTGTACTGGTTTTACTGTGCATTTCTTCCACAAGTTTGACTACAAATACCCCATACATTGGTGGTACAAGGGGAACTATCTGACTGCACACAAGACGGACACTGAGGAGGCACTCATAAAGCTTTCACCTATGAGGTGGCAAATCCCTGTCATCTTTGACTCTCAAATCTTACTTGCTGCTCCAATTGTGAGAACCACTTGAGATGCTCCTAGCTTAATTCTACACAGGGCAAAATATCACCATCTTGAATTAAACCATCTCCTCTAACAGTTTTTCACTCTACAAAGCAGTAAGATTACTGAGCAGAGACCTTTATGATGTTCAACTACAGCATAAGCAGTTTTTTCATATATTTCTCCTAGGTAAATATAAGGGATACAAGGTTATGAGTTCAATCTTGAGACGTGCCCTACTATATTTAAACATTAAGAGACCTGAGGTTATATTTTAAACTCATTCTTATATTTTGATAAATTCTGGTTCTTCTCAGAAACTCACATGAGATGAGAAACTGAGAACAGCAAAAACATATAGAAAATCGCATTTATTAGTGGCTTAATATGAAAGTGTATGAAATATAGCATATGGATCATGGTTTGGAAAAAGACAGCAGGTGTATATGTACACAAAGGCATACATAAAAAGGAAATACAACATCTGTTCAACATCGCCTTGTAGTAAAGCATGCCTTAAAAATGTTTCCTGAGGGAAAATTACTTTGGCTCTCAGCAATGCAGAAAGTAGGGCAGAGAATACACAGAAACGGAGAAATTAAAAAGATCATGTGAAAAACAAGGAATCTTCCAAACATGACTGCATAAGGAAGTAGAAAAGATAGAGTTAAGGTAAAATAGGCAAGTCTATCATCCTGATAATATTTCAATATACAGAAGACATATAACAGAAATTGGCTACTTATTGAGATCCATTTAATTCAATGCATGCACATTAAAACTCTGGCCCCAAAGCTGGAAAAAAACCCCAACAACTTTAAAGCATGTACATGCAGGCAGTTCTTTTAGTTTCTTTCAAAAGAGCACAAAGTTAACATTGAAACATAAATAAAGGATTTTGCTTCAGTTCATGAGTTATCTTGCAAAATGTTAAATACTTGTGCAAAGAAGTCAAATTAATTTACAATCAAATGCATGGAAAAATTGTTCTTCTACTTAGAGAAAAGAACGTAATTTCTACTAACCTTCAGGATCAAGGAGTTTCTCTATGCCCAGGTGTTGCCTGGCTATGTTGAATGCATGGTCTAATCGTTGTACAGGTGACTGCTGAGAAGCAACAGCATTCCAATCAAATAGGTCTGGTCTAAAGCAAAAATAAAAGGAACAGTAAGTTTCTTCTTTTTTACCATTAGATTTAATTACATATTTCTATGGCTATCCATCAACATCAGCTACTACTTTTTTAGTTTCTTAATGAAAGAAATTGTTCAATCAGTGCCAAAACTAATGAAGTTTGGTTTCTAATGGGTTTGCATGCTATACTCATCCATGTCATCACCATCACATTAACCACATTTCTTATTCTTCACTGAGTCCCAACAGCCTATAACTTCAGTCCCAGAAACCACCTGTTTTCGCCCATAGTGCTCTGCTCCTGTCACTGTGGGCTTGCTCCCCTCCTCTAGTCCTGAAGAGTGCCTGGGAGAGAAGGATCATGTGCTGTGGCTGTGCATGCTGGGACTGGTTCATGGCAGACCAAGCAGGACAGACAACTGCTGAGGTCACTTTGCAGTCTTCCTCCTCTCCAGCCACCAGTTTTTCACATCACTTCCTGTTTCTATGAATGCAATTGCTTCTGAGATTCCCAGCTGACTGTTGTATCTGATTGAAATCGGTCAACAGGTTCAAAAATTCATGACCTGGGAACGTACACAGCGTAGCTGCCCATGCCACTGTTCTTACCAAAACCTTTAGAAAAATACACACTTTTCAGATGAGTATAAAACTGTAGTCCAATCACAGGTTTTAGCTGATAGGAGCAAAAGCACTAGAGTACAATTTAAATGCTCTTGCAGGAAAAGACAGAACAACCAAAACTGAATTATAGCTCAGATGCACAATCTGAGCCCTTGTATTATCAGTTGCGCTATTTGCAATATAAATAATGTTAATACACTGTGATCTTTGGCATTTCATCTGAGAGCTATCCATTAGGAGATCAAAATTTGTTACCAGGCACTCCGGGAAAAAAGTTTAATCAGGTATTCTGTAATGAATGTGCATATAATATGTGGAAAAACAACTACACTACTTGTGACTTTGATACAGTGTTTTAAACCAGAAAACATTTAAACGTATAATTTTACCTACAGATAAATCAAGTATGTTACTTACACAAATTAAAATGTTGCAATTAGTTATGACAGATTTACTTACATATTTATTAATTTTAAAAGTTAATTTTAAACAGTCTCCCAGAGTTATAATAGACGGCAAAAATGTTCACTACATCATACTGTAATAACTTCAAGAGACCAAAGGAAAAAAGCCATTTATGTAATAGTAATTTCCCAGTTATGCACCTTTGCTGTCCAATTTTTTTTCTGAGAGGGGAGTGATTTACATAGTAACAGTTACATTATAAAGTATTTTGCTTCTCTATGCAGAGGTTCTTAAAAATTAATTAAAAATAGAGGTTTCACTTTCCCACATGCAGAACAACTTCAAAATATTAAATTTGGCTGGAGGCAGGATGGGGAAGGGAGAGGAACTTGAAAGGTGGTAATCTCTGTTTCTAGTCATGGATGCATTAAGTCTGTGATCTCATAGACTGGTTTGTGTACTAAAATACAAGCATTTTCAAAATACAGATTATGTCTGCACAATTTTCTCCATCCTCCTGGTACTGGGTATGACTAGGATGGAGTTAATGTTCTTCATAGCAGTCCATATGATGCTGTGCTTTGGATTTGTGGTTAAAACACTGTTAATAACAAACCAATTGTTTGGCTGTTGCTGAACCATGCTTACACAGGACCGAGACCTTCTCTTTTTTCCCCACCTCTGACTCCCCCAAGCAAGTAGGCTGGGGTGGGCAAGAAGCTGGAAGTGGACACAGCCAGGACAGATGACCCAAACTGGCCAAAGGGATACTCCATACTATGTAAGTTCCTCAGCAATAAATACTGGGGTAAAGGAAGAGGGGGCTGAGGGCTTTTGTCTTCCAAGGTGGCTGCTCCTTGGAGACTGGCTGTGCATCAGTCTGCTCATGAGAGATGCTGAGTTACTGCCTTTGCATCACTTGTTTTTTTATCTGCTTTCCTTCATTTATTAAACGGTCTCTATTTCGACTACCAAGCTTTCTTGCTTTTGCTTTTCCTGTTCTCCTCCCTGTCCCAGGGGAGTAGGGGGAGAAGCAAGCAAGTGGCTGTGTGGGTGCTCAGCTGCTGACTGGGGTCAACCCACCACACTCCTACATCTTATTCTATAGGCACATGGATATTCTTCAATTCTTTATTCTCTCCAAATTTAACACTTTTTGGCTGTCGTATGGCATAAGATGCATAAGCTCAAATTTAGCAAAAAGAAAACACTGTAGTAACCACAAACCTATCTATTATGACTTTCTTAAAACAGTCTGCAAGGATGTGTTGCACAAATACTACAGAGACTAGGGTGTAAAAAGACTATTCGGTGACAAAAGCTTTTAGGACAAGGAAAGAAAAGAATGATATCCAAGGGACTACCTCCCCTCCTCCCCAAATGTTTTTGCAGGGATTTGGTTTCAAGTTCTAATCACACCTGTGCTGCTCAGAGCAACACATTATCTTCACACAGTCATGACTTGTTTGGTGACATAAGATTTTATATACAGGAACATACTTTCTTCCAACCAGTCAGGACTCCACTGGGCAAGAACAATAACACTTAGAATTATTCATTAAGGAACGACACAATATTGTCTTATTCTTCTTGAAAAACCTCTATCAAGAATATCTTAGATGTTCAATTTCATTCAACTTCTCAATTGCATAATCCAGGAGGATATTTTTCAGTTAATGTGTCCAGATAGACCAAGACTAGTTTGATCTTCTGTATAGGTAGGATTCTCAAGACACTGAGAGAATTTTTTCTTTTTTAAAACAAAACAAAACAAGCAAAAAAACCAAAAAATCCCACCCAAGCAATTAAACACAAAAGTTTCAGTAACAAAGTTTCAGGTAACATCATGTTGTACAGCACCTCGGTTGAATTTGCATGCTTACTAGCTCTACTGCATATGTATGTGCCTGTGTAGAGAATACACAGCATCTCTCTTCTTACACTTACTACAGATAGCAAAAATTTGAATGTTCTGAGATACAGCTATAAAAGAGAATTAGTAAGCTTCAGTAAGTCACTGACAGGTTTCTTATGAATTTTCTTATTATTGTACATAAAGACGACAGCACAGATTTCAATCCAACTTAAAAGTATATAGCCACCTACTGCAACTCAGCTCCGACAAGCATCAACTTAACTTAAAAAAAAGTAAAAATTCAAAAAGCTCTCTCTATTCCAACAGCAATTTATCTTTCCAGATTTTCTATTTGTTGAAAGGATACGTGAGTATGCACAATTCAGTAGCACCATCATTAGAATACCAGTGTCATAATGTCAGCTTGAAGCATCAGCTTCTCAGTGCGATGTCTCTAGATGTTTCACTGGCTATATTTACATGGCAAAACTGCCAAGTATGAATGCAGGAGATATTACAGCCTAGAATATTAAGAACTGTGGTATATGGCAAATAGCTTTTAAAAATTCCTGAAACAACACTGAAACAGAACTTCAAAAAACAACTAGTATTAGCTTTCTGAAGAGTTTTAAATACAGGTTTGAACAGGTATGAAATAGTAGAGATAAGAAATAAAATGGAACACTGATTCTCCACCTTCATTTGCTCTCTCAGTATTGTTTAAATCGTACAAAGGGAGTGGAAATTTATTTTCACAGCTGCACCTTGGTTCCTGTCTGACAGGGAGTAAAGCCAAGCAGACATAACTAGCAGTCTTCACCCACAGAATCACAGAATCATTGGGGTTGGAAGGGATCTCTGGAGATCATCTAGTCCAACCCCCCTGCCAGAGCAGGGTCACCTACAGCAGGTTCCACAGGATGGTGTCCAGGTGGGTCTGGACTGTAAAATGATACTCACAGAATCACAGGGGTTGGAAGGTCAGAGACTCCACCACCTCTCTGGGCAGCCTGCTCCAGTGCTCTGCCACCCTCAAAGGAAAGAAGTTCCTCCTCATGCTTAGATGGAACTTCCTATGTTCAAGTGTGTGCCCATTACCTCTTGCCCTATCACTGGGCACCACTGAAAAAACACTGGTCCCATCCTCCTGGCACCCTCCCTTGAAGTATTTATAAGCATTGATAAGATTCCCCCCCCCCTCAGTCTTCTCTTCTCCAGACTAAAAAGACTCAAGTCCCTCAGCCTTTCCTCGTAAGAATGGTGTTCCAGCCCCCTAAGCATCTTTGTAACCCTCTTCTGTACCCTCTCCAGCAGTTCCCTGTCCTTCTTGAACTGGGGAGCCCAGAACTGGACACAGGACTCCCTCTGAACACATACAAGCATATGCATGTTCAGAGAAGTTAGAATTAACTACATGTTGAACTCCACCTACCTGCTCACTGATCAGCTAAAGCACTGATTTTATATTAGTTTATGACAAGATCACAGAGCTAAAATTGAAAGGATCAAAGGCTTCAATGGAGAAGTTTTGTATTGTAAAATCAAAATTTGTAGCAAACACAAGGTAATTTTTGTAACTGCAGTTTTCTTTCCTATAAGTAGCAGAAAGAAAGAAAAAAAAAAGGGGGAGGGGGCAAAAAAAAAAAAGAAAAGGGACAACAAACATAAAGTTTTTCAAAATATATTTGCCAGGAAAATACTTGGTCATAAAGTGTAAAAGGGACTTCCTCCCCCAACCAATTACATAATTTACGGTGGAAACAGATCAGCCAGGGTAAGAAAAATGAATCTAGAGAATACTAAGGCCAAACAAATCCAGACATATCTCTATAGAGAAATTGAAGTCATGGATAAGACAAACCACAGTTACCGCAAAAAGCAACAGGTTACCATCTGATTTAAAGCAAGCAACAAAACAAAACTCAGAGGTGGCCAACAGCTATGTCCAGTAACGGCACCTCACTGCAATGCTCTGTTCCTAGCTGCAGCCCCTATCAACAACAGAGTTTCGAGATACATCTTCAAAGTTTACTCTTATTTTTCTTGAGACACCACCTGCTAAATCTTTGTCAAAAATGGAAAGCTGATTTTCATGAGTGCAGATATAGATATTATGACTAAATAATCCCCACAAGACTTTGTAAGCACTGAAGGAAAAATAAATAGAATTTCTGGCAGTCAGTTTCTTTACTTCGTAAAGAACATGTTTATTCAATCAAATAAGTTTTTTTCCATGTGAACCTGACATTAACTCATCTAAGATGCATATGGCTGTGAAACCTGAAAAGGTAATGAATTTTGCAAAGGTATAGATTCAAGAAAAGTGACAGAAACAAAGCATACACTCCAGAGGAAGAATTCTGAAGGAAGGAAATGAAACATTTTGAAGATACTTTAACATCACGGGATGTATTGTTTCCATTTCTTCAGCATTTCTGAAGTGACTCATTTCTAAAGTATCACAAGCCTTTAAAACAGCAACCTTTCTAACTTAGGTAACTTTTGGTAAAGAATAATTACACAAAGGTAATTATGAACAACATGAAGAAACATGATGCATCTTCTAATAGGCCATTTTCTTAAGCTGTATTAACTAAGCTGTATTAGCTAAGATTATAATGCTATTAGAATTGGGCTGTAATAAAATAGTTTAGCAAAAGAGCAACTTACAGATATAACTCACAAAACCTTTCCATCAGTGGGTGTAGAAGGGAGCCACACTTGGATCATAAAAGCTATCATCTCCTTTTCAAGAGAAATTGTGGTTTTGTTGTTGTTCTAGCTTTATACAAGAAAATCTTGTATAAGTCTTCAACACTCTCACAATTAAAATAAACCAGGAGCCAGTAACTAACATGTAAGTGACTTGTTAGAATAAAAGTATTTTCACGCCTCTTCATACCATTGCTTTTACTTCTGCTTTTCCTTTAACTCACTGAAGAAAACTTTTGTTTCCCCTATCTAGGACCTCTTTTTAATGCCATTTTCCTTTTCCCCACCCCACCCTGCTGTCCTGAAGCAGAAACAGCTGCAGTGAAGTGCTCATTTCTAAGGCAGTCACCTGGCCTAAGTTCAAGCATTTTAAAGAAGAAAGAGGCAAAGCTCTCTCTGATGCCCATCTGGAGGAAAAAGATTACAAGAAGTAAACGGGGAACGGTCTCTGTGATATGGAGCCTGAAGTAGGGAGAGTTTCAACTGTAGCAGGACAGACCACTCTTCCTTAGCAAAATATTTTAGTTTCTGTGTATTACTAGGGTGATGGTGCCACTCCACAGCTGCTGCCTTGTTTATTCTGTTCAATGCAGAACATACCGTTCAAGGAACCATATGCCAAGTTTATATTCTGAAGATTTGCACCCTGGGCTCACTGATGTGCCCTTGTAGCTTTGCCAAGTAACCTGCGCTCCGCTGCTCCTCACACTCAGTATTAAAAGCAATTGCTGAAGAGCCTAAATGTCCATAGAGGGACGTGAGTATACAAATGGGAATATCTACTCAAAGTATCCTCTTTGCAAAATGACAGAGAAAGGGCATTAGAAATACCTGATCAAAACAAAACAGCCATAAGCAAGGGAATGGTGGGTTAAAAGACTATGAGAGAGTACTGCTCTCACAGTGTATTAAGTCTACGTAGTTAGGGCTCCATGCTAGTCTCTTACTTTCTCTCAACCCCTTCAAGGAGCTGCTGAGTATATTCATTCAGCTACAAATTACACACTACTGGCTGAATGTCTTTAAAAAACAAAACAAAAAACACCTATCCATCACTGAAGATACTCTATAAAAGAAATAAGAATATCAGCACTTGATTTGGTTTTGCTTTATTATTTAAGACATGCAGTTATTTCATTATTGTCAACCACCAAAGTAAAAGGAACCATATTAGATCTTTTTGGTGATTCATGTAAAGATAGTATCCTCTCCTTAATAATAGCATTTAAACCTTCCACGTCTCAGGAGTTTAAGGAATTTCTGAGTTGGAGTCTTGTGCTTGTGCACATATATTGCTGTGGGAACTCAACAAGGCTGCCTCAACTTTCCCCCTCCCCATCCTCAAAAGGAGCTGCCCACAGACAAAACTAGTGCAACAAAAATGTAAGACAGGCTGTAAATTGAGGCTGAACATGCAAGCCGTTGAAGGATAAATCAAAGACACAAAAATTACTGTAAACACAAGATAGTATATACTGTTATTTATTTTAGAGTTTATATGTATTTCCTTCAGAATTATTTGCCATTGTCTGCTGTGAGGTCCTAAAATCTAAGTTTGCAAAAAAGTTAATTTCATTTCCCTGAAATCACAGTAAAATAGTGCGACTGAAAATTTTCCTACTTACTGTATGTAGTGTTTTCTAAAAGTAGAATATTAATTAGATCTATTTCTAGTAAGTTACAACTTAAAAATTTGAGCGCTCAGCCAATATTTCAGATAAGGCAATATAGAGACTACAGTGTAATTTTGATGCAGTTACAAAAAAAGGCTTGAATTATTTTTAAAATAAAATCTAATTGTAAAAGTACTAGTGTAGTTTAGACACAGCAGGACTAAATATAGCATGTAGTAACTGATCTTAATAGCTTACTACTTCATGCCAAAACCCATTCTTAACGTTATACCATAAATGTAGTATGAAGCACTGTTTTTAAAAGTAAATGAAATGGGACTGAGTTTAGAAAAGAGACTTTAATGTTTGCATACTGTCAGAGACTGATTCCTATAGATGTCAAAAAGAAATTAATGCTAACAGGAAATATTCTCTCACTTTCAGGGAACCTAAATACTACAGAAAAATTTGGCTAGCATCATTCTTTTAGTGTTGGAGAGATTTTTGTTTGTTTTATTGGGGGTTTTTCTGGTAGTAGACAGTCTAGGAATAGTGATAAAGTTGGCAAAAAACACACACACCAGGCACCAGGTCTACCATATGAGTTCATTATCATACCAGATTTTCTAACTATGGCTAGCCTTTTTTTCTGACTAATTCTGCATCCTTTCCTGAGAACACCTAAACACGACAAAGACTGTGCACACAAATTACAGCCTGAGGGTCAACGAAGAAGGCTTATGGCTTACCTCCGAAATATACCTGGAGGAAAGGCTAAACTCAAAGACTTCAGTGTCAAAAGGAGAAGTTACTGTTTGCACTAAAAACTATTTTTGACAACTAAAATGTGTCTTTTAAGTTTTAAGAACAATGAACATATGTTTTAAACCTTTAAAAATTAAATTTTCCACCAATGTATTTTATATATGTACTAGGTTATTTCCTAAGTAATCATAAAGACAAGTGCAGCTGTTCTGAAGAGCAACAAATCTTGTTTTTCTTCAAGAGCCCATTTCAATACAAAAAGTGCTGGGAGTGAGAGATACTAAAATGTATTGTAGAAAGGGATAATAATGAAGGAGGAAAAAAGACAATGAAAAAGTGAATTAATGAAATACAGAGAAATAAACTCAGAGGAAAACAGGAAAAAGAAGAGAACATCTGGACCAAACTTTAAGGAGAACAAGGAAATGGAAGAGAAAGAAGGAGAACAGAACTGGAGAAAAAGGAAGTAAAACAGGGAAAACAGAGGAGCTAATTTCAAAAGTGTTTGTCTTCAGAGGCCTTGTCATTCTATGTATGTAAACCACAAAATATTAATAAAGCATAGCACGTGTGGGACACCAGGTTTCTCTGAGATTTCATGTAAACCAGTGTTGATCAACTTTTATCAAGTATATAACTGTCTACTTTAAGCACGAAGCCAAGACACTCTGACACCTAACAAATAGTTACCTGCATTTTAGAGTGACTAAATTAGGCCTCAATGTTTCTATAGAAGGCTTTTTATTCTTACAGGATAGAACACTCAGAGTGTCTTAGTGTACCTATTTTATTGATGGCATCTTGAATCTTGAAGGGCAATTCAGTGCTCCTGCATACCGAGCATGAAGTGCAAAGTCATTGAAAATCAATATAGAGGGCACACTAAGCACAGAGGTTCATCTTAAAAATGACTGACTCAGGGCTTCAGAGAACATTAGGTCTTCCTCTGCGACTTTTGCAGAATAACTTAGTGATTAAAGTCCAGAAGAAGACAACTGGTGTGTCTTGGGTCTTGCAGATTTGCCTCAGGGAATCTGAATGCACACTCGCTGTTTCCTAGATGAGTGCACTAACTACTGAGCAAGACACAAGACTTCCATGGAGATATTCTTTTCAATTCTGTTGAAGATAGATTCACTGTGCAGAAAGCTATGCAAGATTTACGGCAGCAGACACAAGAAGAGTAAAAGCGAGATTAAGTTTTGCAGCCCTGTTTTAGAAAACCTGAATAAAGTGCATAAATTGTAGTGAGCAGGAAACAAATGTTCACAACTGGTGAACTTTGCACTGAACTGAACACAGCAGTGCATAAAGCATGACATACAGACATTTAGAGATTTGTCCAGACAATCCCAACGTGGCTTAGGCAGGCAACTACCTTCCCCAACCAGGGGCTGCTCCTGAGTAAGAGCCTCTGTTCAGATTTCTGAAGCTCTTCTTACAGAGAGACAAAAAGGAATTTCTGATTGCTGATTTCAGACACTAGATTATATTAAATGGTCCTGTAGAGCACGCAGTCTGAATATCCAAGTATCAGGTACCCTAATCAGGAAACAGGCAGTCTGATACTGTGTCTAGGTGAAAAGACATGCCACGACTTTGGCCTCCTGCTGCACTGATTTGCTGAAAATGAAATCAAGGTAGTTACAATAC
The DNA here is from genome assembly GCA_008921705.1 of Burhinus oedicnemus. Lineage (NCBI taxonomy): Eukaryota > Metazoa > Chordata > Aves > Charadriiformes > Burhinidae > Burhinus > Burhinus oedicnemus. The sequence goes on from VFFE01009204.1 coordinate 1,438,650, forward strand.
CACAGAGTACTACTGGTTTTAGCCTTTGAGCCTACAGTACTAATTAGTTATCCAATGTAATTTCAGCATAACTATTTGTTGCCATTTCTTAAATAAAGTATTTTCCCTTTGAGGTGTATCTATTTTTTCTTCCCCACCTGATTCAATACAACAGAGGCAGGACTGTACCACCAAAAGTAGTAGGAATCACTCAGTCCTTTTTGTACCACAGAGTTCCTGTGTGACTTAAATAACCTGGTGTTTGAGTTCAAACTAGCATTTTGCCACTTAATAAGGCTGTGTGTAGACAATGTTTTAGGAAGATGAAAAGATATTAATTCCCAAAATTATGTGTAACCTCCCACACTGTACCCCAGCTTCCATGAAGGTAAGCAATGCAGACAAAAGAGTATCCCAAAAAATGCCTTTTTTTTTTTTTCTTTAAAAAAAATAATCATCTACAAGTATGGAATTACATCTTTAAAAAGAAAGAGATTCATTGATTTCTACAGGATAATTACATTCTTATATTCAGGTCCATCAGTATGAAACCGCTTATGAAATGAGAGACAAGGCAAATTAAAATGAGAAATGATCATCAGTGGAAACAACAAAAAAAGTAAGTTTAGGGAGCGTTTGAAAAAAAACCACCAAACCACATTTTAATGAATGACCAATGAATAAAGTAGTTATCAAAAGCTAGTAACATAGTCACTATATTTTAGCTCTTTTCTTATTTAGCTCCCCAAACGCAGTTCTGCTAATACCTGCATAAACACTTGCACCAACACCAAGAAGGTGTGAGTGCACAACAGCGGTAGAGCAACAGCAGGATGCTGGGAAAGCCAGTTGTTAACGTTATAACTGAATGCAGGTGAAAGACATACACGAAGACCTTTTAGAGTATAATAAATTCTTCCTTAAGATAATGCCTCATTCCTACCACTACAAGCAAAGAACACCTGTAATTGAAAGTTCCTGGACCTCAGTTCGGCCAGATCTACTCAAGGATCCCAGGTATAGGCAGGGTGAAAAAATGGACTTGCAGCAAGAGATGCCTATTGTGCCTGGGATAGCGGTGTAAGGCGTAGCCACTATAAATGGCTGTCAGCGTTAGTCTTCGGACTACAACAGCAGTAGACTTAATCAGACAGCTTAATGAGTCAGTGAAAATTTCGGAAAGAAATATCTGCAGCTCTTCACTGCTTAAGTTGGAATGCATATATTGTCCCAGACTATGCTTTTTGAAGTATTTTGCCTTATTTTATTTTCAGCCTTTAATGCAACTAAAAAAATAAGGCCTGACTTGTAGTAATATCTTATAAATCCCCATTGTCTCTTACTAAAGAGAACATACCCATTTAGCTGTTCAAAAGCTCAACCCTCACTGATAATTTGGAGAAGGCTGCCACCTTGCAGGACAGCCCCCTTCAGCAGAGAGGTATAGAAGAGGGATAAGAGAGACCATGAGACTTACCACATTGGAAAAATAAGAACTGCTTTAAAACGAGTAGGGGCAAGAACTAGACCTTTAAGACAGATTGGCTTGCATGTCTTCCTTAAGCCAAGTACACAGAACCAAGAGAGAACTCTGAATCTCTAAAGTAGTTTTATACACCATAGACTAGAACAAGACAACTTCGGAGAGAGGGTGAAAACTCAAATCAACTGCGGGAACAACATGAAAGGTTTTAAAAACAAAGGCTACCTTCTCCAGCTGTGTCCTTTTGAGGCAAATCCATACTTTCAATCCAGCAACTGTCAGAGGCTTTCAACAAACACTACATTTTCCCCTTTCTAAGTCCTGACAGGAAAATCTCCTTCTCCCTCTAGGACAACCTCAAGGGCTTAGTTTTGGATCTATTCCTTGCTCTTCTCAAAAGTTTCCAAGCCTGTACTCCTTGAGACTATCTACTTGGTATATATAATGAAATTCCAGAAAAGGGTCTGAACTGAGCATACTCAGTTGTGCTGTGAAAATCTCAGACCCTCTCCCTCCACAAGAGGATTCAGCCTAACACTAAACACAGCACCAAGGTCAAAGCAAACAGGCAGCCATTTAAAAGAATTCTGAAAAAAACCATTCAGGAAGCAGCTAAAACACCTACATAATAGATACACCATCCTCAAGCCCTGTTACAGCCATCTGTTACAAGCTCACTGAAATAATGAAAAGTTAGTTTTCCTACCTGTGACTGTGCAGGAGTGCATTGAAAGCCAATCCATCAGACCAGCTACTGGTGAAATTGATAACATTGACATGTGGGTAATTACGAGTCGATTGGCGGACCCAGCTCAGCAGAATCTTTTCACTGTTTGTCTGCTGCAGTCCAGCCATGATGTTTTTCATTACATCTTTGACCTGCAATAAAAGCCAGAATTTCATCAATGATTGAACTTAATAAAAGTTTTTTTTTTTTTGACCCAAAAAAACTTGAGATGCCTAGATTTAAGCCTTAAAGAAAAAACTGCTAAGTAATTACAGAACATACTTGGTGTCACAATATAATGATAGTAGTCAACTCTGAATGCTTAAAGACAACTGATACTGACTCGTTGGTAATGATTGCTGATGTATTCAGTACATTCATCCCTGTGCCACATGAAGCTTTCCATGCATGAACAGAGATGGCGCATTTGTTTGCATCACTTAGGGGAACAGAGTTCGTTCAAACTAAGTACTTCTCATAATTTTCTTTGCTTTGGAAATACATCCTTAGTTAATGTGATACCTTATAGTAAAAGTTGATAAAACGATAAAAAGCATTCTTCTCTCATTGAGAGAGCTGAAGTAAGAAACCAAGGCAAAACAAACGTGCTCAGTGCACAGTAGATAATGCTTTTGACTTAAACGTGCAAACTATATTTGCATACATGCACTTGGATGAAAAGTGATTTTCACTGCATGCATTAAGAGTATTGTATATGTTTCATTTTAAAAAACTTTTTAATGATTAGTTAATATTTCTCTCTCATTAGAGAAAGCACACCAACCTACAGTTATTATTTTCCAAAAAGCCAGTTATTCTGAGGGCTTCTAAAAATATTAACCTGGAGTTTGACATAATGGAGTCGATTATATATTTCTTAGCAACTTCTTTACTTGTGAAAAAGCATCAAAATCTTCTACTAAGACAACTTTAATTTATTTTCTTGTAAAGTAATCCCTTTTAAATCATTTTCTCCATGTATCTTCTAAAGATTAGCAGCTCTTTTAAAATACTCCCTAAGATATAATTTAACTCTAAAGTTGCTTATTGTTGCTTATTCACTTATGAAGTATATAATTTCATTATAATTCTCGACTTGAATTGCTCTTCAGCCAGTATCAGTTGAAAAACAACACTCAGTGCAGAAGCTTCTTTGTGATAAAGGATGGACCACTTTGAAATTGTAAAAACCGTAAGTTAACATGCAGAAGCTGTAATCTCAAAGAATAATCAACAAAAAAAGTTAATTACTGTCATAGTGTAGAAAAAACCAGATACCATTTTATTGTTTAGTCTAGTAGGTTGCTTACTCATTTCACAGAAATGAATTCAATCATTTGAATAAATGAAGAGATGAATTACTAAAAGAATGTCTTGCTTTTACATCTCAGATGCATACTACCCAAGAGTATCAGTGCCTTCAATTTTCCTTTTGAGACTTAGGTATAAAGTTAACTTTAAACGTTATTAGTTTCTGAGTTGGGAGGAGAAACAGATCCTCTCTAAATTTCATGGGACACATTCCTGACTTTAGCCTAAGATTGTTATTTGCACCAATGAAAATGAATATAAAACTCAGTCAAATAAGAATAGCAGCATTTTATAGTTGCCTCCATTTCTACACCAGGAGGCAGAAAGTAAAGAGTTTAAGAAAATTAGGAAATACACTCTTCAGTTTTGCTTCATATGTCTGTCGGGATATTTTGAGTTTCTCATTAGTATTTTCAGTGTCTTCATTATTGAAAGCTGCCAAAGTAATTTCCATAATTCAGCGAGAAGGTAAGAGATCTGCCGCCTGTATTTCCAGGCAGAAACCTTTCACTACTACCAAAATATAAAATTTTGTTTTTCATGAATCCATGTGCTAAAAAGAAGAAAAGTTTCGAGGTTAGCATCTCTTGCACCAATCTTAAACAATATGAGAGACTAGAAAACCTTGAAATTATGGTACTGGAGAGTTGTTCAAGCCAGGGTTTCATTGTTCATTTTGGATTTTTATCATGTGCTTTTATTTGCAAATGCAGATTTATCTGAATATTGCAAGCAAAGTGTAACATTTGAAAAATACAACATACATTCTTGTAAAAGGATAGTTGAATGAATACAGAAACACAAGATTTAGAAATATAAAAGTTCATAACATATAGAAAAGATCGAGTGTTTCAGTTGACATTAACATAAGAGAAAGGAGCAATAAGTATGAACAGAGGAAATTAGGCAAAAACAACAAAACAATGGTCCTTCAGGAAGGCAGTTCTTCAGAATAACCCAAGTGATAGTTTTCCTTTTGATTTAAAGAGACAAAGCCAAAAACTTAGCATTTATTTCTACGTTTGAGTAAACAAATACAAAATAGCTTCAAACTCATCTTGTTGAGTTTAATAAGCTGACAATGGATAAACATTTTCTCTCATTTTCCTGCATTTCTCCACAGCAGTGAAGACTGTAAAATTTATGATTTTTTGTTATCTCCTAGGGAATGGTAGGCATTTAAAAATAACAAAATAAAAGGGTCTGATATCATCCTGAAGGCTGAGGTCACTTCTTATTCAGTGAGAAATGGTGGAAAACTGCACTTCTACAACTGGAGCCACCTTGTCCTCCTGAGTGCCCTGAGGGGCGCTGCCATCCCTCCCACCCCACCCAGCAGCTCGGCAGCACCACGCAGCACCGTGCCATGCCACACCATGCCACACTGCTGCTGCGGGCACAGCACCACGCTGCCCACAGGACAGCTAGGCCCTGAAGCAAGATCAGCATCTGAGCGGAAAAGTGCTGGCTGACATTGAGGTTAAAAGGAAGTTTTTGAAGGCTTCTTAGTTAAGATGTACTCTTCAGAAAGGGTAGTACATAGAGATGAGTTCACGTCAGCCTGAAGAGCTTTCGGACGCTAAGCTCCCTCAGCATCCAGGCTCAAAACCTACAGCCATTTCAAAGTGTCTAGTAGGCTCTGCCTCTTGCTGTCAAATGATAAGTTGACCTCTGATACTCATTTCTTTGTTACTTCTGCTTTCCAGTGCAGTATATCCTGGCAGGAAACAAAGCTTTAAGGTGTAGGAAACTCCAGCTTCCAGAGAACAGAAATACTTGCTCTTCCTGGGGGATGGACCTATACTACGGCAATAAGAAAAGATTCAATTTTGAATAGAAGGGGGGAAGGGGCAACACAGGCACCACCACAGATAACTTCTGAAACGTTAAACTGCCAAATGGAAAGCTGTGAACAGAATGGGAACACTGCTATTCTTGTCACCACACTGAGAAGTGACCAAAAGCAGTGCACCCAGGCCTGGCCCACGGTCGCAGCAGACCTCTGATCTCCTCGCTGCAGGACCATGTTCCGGGGTCTGTGCATGCATAGCTGTGTGCATGTAAGGTGACTAGGAACACCATCTCAGGCTCGCACTACAGCCATTTCACCTAAACCCAACACTCAGGCACATAACATTTTATAAGACTGGCACTTAGCTTCAGGATGCCAGCCCTGAAGACAGAGGGAGGGAAGGAGGAGGGAATCTTCTCAAAGCAAGGTGTTTCCACTTTACTCAATCAAATAGGGATCTTAAAGCCCCCTGACAGAATGACTTAGTACTTTTTATTAGCTATATTTCAGGTATTCTGACTGCATAGCTTACTTTTTTATAGCTAGAAGCCGCTAAACTCTTTCAAAGCACATTTTAAAGAACTCTTTTAAGAACATTTTCATAGATGTTCAAGACACCTGTCAAAGTAAAGGATGTTCTTTGCTCATTGATTCAAGGCGGACTGACAGAACTGTTAGTATTTAATTTCCACCGTTATAATTCAAAATAAAATAAAATGTTAATTCCAATTAAAATAGTTCTGCAACAAGAACACAACAGACCTGATGCTTTTAATAGGTCTCCAAATGAGGCTGACTGTTGAAATGCACTTGGCTCTAAAATATTTGCCTTATGTATATGCCTATTATTTTGCTTTTTTTCTGAAGAAAGTCAGGATTTTGGCTGTGACTTTTAACAAAGATTTTTGTTAGGGTTTTTCTTCATGCTCTACAGGAAAATAGTTTTGCTCCTAAAAAAACCCAAACAACAAAACAACTTACACACTGCTACATAGAATGTTTTTCAATTTAAAGAGTCTTTGTCAAACAAAACAGTTCAGAAATTAATTGTTTTATTTTGTTTTTGCTTAAATGTCAATGCAGCAGTGAAGTTGGGATCACAGAACTGTGAGAAAGAGGGCAGTAGCTTCAAGGAGATTGAAACTCTGGTAGATGCAGTAGCATAAAGAGCTTTGGCAGCAGGTGCTCAACTCAGAACAATGGTTCAATTTCAGTGAAACTTTTAATAACCATCTGAAAAACAGGCTAGATAAGAAAGGACACAGTCACCACAGGGGATATGGAAGGCCACAAGATTTCTACTGAAGAGAAATGAGAGTGGCAAGAATGAGTCAAATCTTGTCTGCTGCAATGCCTGTACTACTGCTTCTCCTCAATGGGACTGCTGATATCCAGTCGGACTGGTACTGCCTCATTATTCCTTCCATGCACGTTTCTTCTACCATCTCTTTCTTCTTGTTTTTTTTTTTTTTTTTTTTTTTTTTTTAACACAAAAAGACTGACATTTTTGTAAGAGATAGTCTTGTTGTCATATGTAAGTACAGTTCTGTCCTAATGTGGTCCTGGCTGCAGGATGTGAAACTGGAAAAAGCTTCTTGACTGTTCAACTGCAACAAAATAACTGTCTGCACAACTCATGTATTTTTTTTTACATGCAGGCAGATAAAATTCATGTAGGTGACTCTTCTCAGGACTGCAATTTCTGGGAATCAAAAAGTGAAAGGATTTGCAAAAGCAGGATTGCACCATCAAGCACAAACTGCACCAGTAGCATGCACTAAAAAAACTAGCCTGTGTATTATTACTTATATTTTTTAGGTCTCTCACAGACTACAAATAAATATAGTAGTCTCGATAAGCTATTAGGTAACAAGATGTTTTAACCAACTGTAGACGACTGGCCCTGAGTCCATAATTTACTCTTAAACAACTGCTCATCATACTTCTAGCTGCTCAATGCCAAGAACAACCTGTGACAGGCAAAATGGTACCAACAGGAAGAAGCACCTTTTCTTAAGAAACCTACAGTCTTGTTGCACCAGAAGTGCTGTCAATATGTAAGACAGTACCAACCTATAAACAGGGCAGAACAATCACGAACATATTCTAGATCATGTAAATTACTTCAAAATTTGAGAGAAAATCTGGAAAAGAACAAAGATTTTCTCCACAGAGCTGTAAATAAGCAAATTCACTTTGAAATGTTCCGTTCCTTTGAAGGAAATAGGCAGCACACCAATATCTCCTGAGTTTTATTTAAAAAGAGAAAAGCTCAAGTACAAATCTGGCTTTATATTATTTTTTAAATTATTCATCATTATGCAACAGCAACAGGGTTATTATATAATGATACCTTCTTCTTGCCAACTAGGCTGTACATACTTTTTTAGAAAAGAAACTGAAATTGAATTCTAGCCAAATGAGAAATTAATTTACAAAATTTTGAATAAAAACAGAAGTCCAGAACATGGGCTGAAAAACTGCCTGGCAGAAAAGGACCTGGGGGTCTTGGTCGACAGCCAACTGAATACGAGCCAGCAGTGTGCCCAGGGGGCCAAGGATGCCAACAGCATCCTGGCCTGTATCAGGAATAGTGTGTCCAGCAGGACTAGGGAAGTGATCGTCCCCCTGTACTCAGCCCTGCTGAGGCCCCACCTCGAGCACTGTGTTCAGTTTTGGGTCCCTCACTACAAGGAAGACATGGAGGTGCTGGGGCATGTCCAGAGAAGGGCGACAAAGCTGGTGAGGGGTCTAGAACACAGGTCTTATGAGGAGAGGCTGAGGGAACTGGGGTTGTTTAGCCTGGAGAAAAGGAGGCTGAGGGGAGACCTTATCGCTCTCTACAACTACCTGAGAGGAGGCTGTAGAGAGGTGAGGGTCGATCTCTTCTCCCAAGTAACAGGACAAGAAGAAATGGCCCCAAGTTGCACCAGGGGAGGTTTAGGATGGATATTAGGAAAAATTTTTCCACCGAAAGGGTTATCAAACATTGGAACAGGCTGCCTGGGGAAGTGGTGGAATCGTGATCCCTGGAGGTATTTAAAAGATGGATAGACGTGGTGCTTAGGGACATGGTTTAGTGGTGGTTTTGGCAGTGTTAGGTTAATAGTTGGACTCAATGATCTTAAAGGTCCCTTACAACCTAGATAATTCTATGAGTCTATTCCAATCTAGATGATTCTATGAGTCTTTGAATATGAACATGAAGAGTCATCTCAGTCTATAATTCATTAAATTAAAACACAGTAATTCAAGGATTATTGGTAGAAGTTGCACAGCTAGGTTTCATATTCCATCTGCTCTTAATTAGTAATTTAGAACAATGTTAAGCAATTCAACTAGGAATATTGAAATGGGAGACAGAGGAAGAAATGATTTAACTCTTTGCAGCTTTCCTGTGTTGCTTTCACTAAAACACGTCCTGTAAAACTAGAAGAAAAATGTTCCCAACTTCAATGAATGATGCACACATGATTTTTGGTAGGAGTGTTTATTTTTTTAATGTAAAGTCTTTTAGGCTTTGTTACCCACCATCTTTGCTTCTAATGCTACAAAAAACTTGTAGATTATGGCTTGGGGAACAGAGCCAACACAAATGGACAGACTCTTAGCCTAGATTCATATAAACACACAGACTCAGAGCATCTAGATAGTAGTCCTTTTTGAATTTTTATTTTACTGCAGTCTCAGAATTTGTTTACTTAAGTGTCCTCATGTACCGTGTTGTTTTTTACAAGATCTATATCCTAATCCTCCCTTTCTCTCTAAAGAGAAAGCAAGCAAATGAGCAGCATCTGCTTCAATAAATTGTCAAAGTAGCACCTTTTTAGTGTTCTAAAAATAATTCTTGGCAGGGTGGGTCAGCAGTGAATAGCAACAAATGTGATTATTTCATTAAAATATAAAAGTCACTCTTACTAAGCTACTAAAAAGAAAAGTGACTGTGATAGCTACATATCTACATTGGTTTTGCTATCCATTTTTCTTACAATAGCTGTATTAGATATTCTCTTGCAACATCTGACTGTGTCAAAAGACCTTCTGCTAATGTTCTAAAACCTATTTTGTCTTCTTAAGTTTCTTAATATCTTAGATAATATGTAAACAGACTGCCATAAAATTTGCTGATTTAGGACATTGTTTGCAATGTCTATGTGTAGTTTGTAGGTTGTGGCTGAATAATAATGGAAAAAAGGTCAGTGGAATAAAGGTACTTCATGGAAAGTAAGCAGCAATGCCACTCACCTGCCAGTGGAGGATTATATTCCAGATCAAACCAAGGGTCAGCTTATGATTTCCATCCACAATGTCTGAGCTCCCAATATTTACCAAATCAACCTATTAAAGAAATAAAAAGATATTTTTATAAGATTAATAGCAAGCATAAGATGTGGGTGTTATTTTCATACATTTGGTGTTAAACTTTCTTTGTGGTGAGGGAGAGAGAGGGATGGGCTAGGGTAAATCTCTCATCTGGTTTCTGTTGTTTAGTAAACATCCAACTTAGGTTTAATAAATGGCACAATTAATGTGGTGGCAAAAAGCAAGCAGTGATCTAGCTCCAATTATTCCAGTTATAGCATGTTGTGAAAACATACAATTAAAAGTAATAGTTAATAATAACTCAAAAATCTTTTATATTAAGCCTCTACAATTACAAATCATAAAACTTATGGGTGACAGAAAAACTCTTGTATTATTCTCCATACTACCTTACAAAACATACTTTGCTGAAAGCTACACACACATGTAACCACTGTAAGACCCTACAAACCCAAGGCATCATTCTACATATTTAGATTAAAACAGAACTTATTTTCCTTAATTAAATTCTGCACTGTATAAGGCAAGGCAGGATGTGTTCTAGAGTACAGAAAAAACAATGATTGTGATCTACGCAAGTATTTTCCACATTAATTTTTCCAGTAATGTTCTTTCCCATAATTATATTATGCATTTCCAACTTCATAAAGCATCAGCATTTATCACCCTGGAATATTCTTTCCTCCACATGTGAAACAATCCTTCACCCTCCCCCACTTTTTATGCTATTTAAATAACAAAGCCAAATTTGGGGATGTGAGTGCAAGACAACACAAGGCAAGACCTGTGTTTTTGGATGGAAACTATGACCCTAACATTTGCATCACCACTGTTTCATAGATGCAGTTTTTCATGGTCAGAACTGATATTTATATGGTACGGTACCCCATTCCTTCACAAATTACAATCTACATATCTCTACTGCACTTCTGAAGCTATTTGAAGTTACATCTGTAGAATGACTAAAGGTTTTACACACTCAAAACAAGCCTCCTTTTTTTCATTGCAATGCATCTATGTATACGTCATTTTTACTAATCCCATACAAAGTAGATATTTTGTCAAGAACTCTAAAACTCTCTAAGAACTCTTTTCTTTAAGAATTCATCTGTTTTGTACTAAAAGCATATGAGACTTGCAATTCATTCTAACCAACAGTGTTGTGGAACATTTCCCAAGTGGAACTGGGACTTTATATCCTAAATTTCAAATGGGGTCCACGTAGCAAGTGACCCACTACAAAGCTTATTAGGGTATCACTCACGTGTTCTACAGGCCAAATCCTCCATCTGTTTTTGGAAATGGAAGCCTGAATACACAGAGCCTACACCTATTTTACCGAAACAGAGGAACACTTTCCAGTTTGCCTCAGCGTTGCCTGAGACTATACTGGGGCAACCCCTTGCTCCAACACTATCACCTTTCAATAGGAAAAAAAAAAAAAAATCTGTAAAATGGCTTAACTGGAAGCAGCAGCATTTTTCAATCTGTTACCATCCAGATGACTGCAGAACCTCAGAGCAATGATGGCACATACCAGCAGAAAAATCTAGATTGGCCACAGGCTTTAAATAGCTTTAGAACCATTGATTTTGCATGCTTGAAGTCCCACAGAAATCACTCCTGAGATGATTTTGAAAGTTGAGGAAACTACTTCAGAGACAGATCTTTTGGCTTTGCACTAATTTGATATAGTCTATATACACACTATACTAACTTTTATATTGCGTATAGCTTATAAGGTTTTCAATACATGAATATGATGGCCACGGGATGATCGCTTTACTTTCTAAAAGGACACTTTTTTCTTCTTTACTCTTCAATTGGAATACTCTCTGTTTTCTTACTGTATTTGAAAAATACTACTGTTGTGTTCTGGAAACTGAATGAACAACACATTAATGGACTTAGCTGATATGCAGTGAATAAATACTTTTGAAAGCATTTACTATGACAATATGTAACCATGTTCCAGGTATGCAGTGAAAACTTTCTTGTATTCTGTGAAATAACATATTGTCGATTTTTTTCAACAATGTCAAATATTGAAGATTCTGAAGAATTAGAAGCTTTGCCTTCTATTTATTTACAAGAAATTCAGTTTAAAAAAAAAAATCAAGCTGGAGGCCTTTATGCCGGTCTTATCAAGTCACTTTCATTTATGCACAAATCTTCAGATGGATAAGCATTACCTTAGATTTATAAAATTGGTAACTTTATACAGCAGCTGAACTCAAGTATGTTTAGTGACCTACTGCAGCTATCAAGAAATCCAATATAATATGCAGCACAGAATACATTATCACTGTTCCATCACAACTTACTGTTAAGTTTAAGTGAACGTTTCAGTTTATTTGAATTTATTCTTGAGGAGGAGATATAATTAGTTGGTCACTGAAAATGTCTGCTAAAGTTATGGGTCCATTAGCATGCTTGCATAAGGACAATATGAGAATATTTACTCAAAAAATGATGCACAGGATACTGGCTTGAATAGTCAATCTTGACAAAATAGAATGGAAAGTGGTTTTGATATGATTCATTTCCTTAATGTTATGAACCATAAGGAACAGGCATCAATGAAAATTTACTAAAAAGACTTCTTGTAGGAAAAGCCTCAGCTTTTCAGACTTCATAATCATCAGAGCTTGTGAGTAGATATTGTGATAGGTAGCACCTTCTAACCAGGTACGGATGACTTCTTGTAGTTAACCTTTTAAAATGTATTTTAAACAATATGCATTACCAAAAAATTGCACATGTTGATCAGTGTTCAGAGAGCATCCGTTATAGATATATTAGTCAAACATTGCCTGGCAGTGTATTTTGAAGTCTTTGAAATACATTCCATCCTGGAGCTGAACAACAAAGAATCCAAGTCACATTAATAAAACTGCCTTGACTCCAGTAATTGTATACTATAGGCCAGAGTTTGATCCAACACTTATAAAGCATTAAGGGTGCTATCTATAGGACGTTCTGACCCTGTCTGGCTGATTACTTACGTTATTTCTCTGCAAAACCTGCAGTGCTTTGTTGACATTGTTCAGAGCATGAACTCTTGTGGAGCCTTTTTCTTTTGCCTACAAAGAAAACAAAACAAATTTGACTGCCCAAAATCAGAAGCTAGAATACACTATATGTAACCCAAATCTTACATAACACTCATAGTTTTCTATTTCATAATTTTATGACAACAGTGAGAATATTAACATTGTGCATACACAGCTTCCCATATGAAATAAAAGCAATTGTGAAACAAACTGGATCCACAGTTGGAAGGCAGTTTGGTATCTTGACATTTTTCAGTGAGCGAATCATTGAAATGTATATAAAATCAGATAATTCCAGACTGTTTTTATTATGATTAGTTGTCTTCTCCGTGGCACAACTTAGGAACATTACTATGACAACCAAACAGATAAACATTAGTTTGTTTAGTATTTATTTACAACAATATTTTCTCAGGATTTTGATTCTCAGACTCCCAGCCTGCTTCATTACTCTTTTATGAGAAAGTTTCAAAGAAAGATCCCAAGCTCACAAAGTCCAAGCAGGAACACAAAAGAGGATATTCAAAAATATGTATGACATGTCACTTTAGAACTTCCAGGTTAATAACAGAAACCTGCCTCTCTTTTCAGACATGTACAACTCCAAGTACATGGACTGTAAGTATGAAATCTATTAGCAAAATATTCTAATTCTACACATTAAATTCTATTCCTTGTATTTGGCACAAACATCTAGTGATAAATAATTTCTGAATTCCAGGTAAAATCTAAATATCTAAATGAACCCTGCCTCAGTCTTGTTTCTCTTTGCCACACTTCCTTAATAAGTGCATACAACAAAGTAGAACATTTTCATTTCGAATATATGCCTAGCTCTCAGTTGCAATGTTTCCTCAATTTCAAATGAAAGTCAAAAATATTCAGATCCCTAAAAAATACTGTTTCCACAGGCCCTCATCAATGGTGGAAATTAATGAACAACACCTACTACAACTATCACAACATCAAGATTTCAGTATACAGTAAACATGTTAATATACACATACAAGTTTTTGGCCTGTAAGGCATTCCAGGAGCTCCAGAAGTCTTCGTCCATCTCGAAAATCGTTAAAAAGATCTTCAATGTAACGTCTTCCAAACTGAAATGAAACAATGGCTTTATTTAGTCTGAACACCAAAGAAAGGAAGCATCAAATTGCTAAAATAAGACCAGAAAGCTGTAAAATCCACTGTCTTGCAAAGTGGTGCATTCCACCTATGTAAATACACTGTGCTATCTAATTAAATAATAAATATGAAAGGTATGATGCAAAGTAAAGGAGGAAAATATCTTGTGACTAAACAATTAGGGTCCTTACACATACATCTGTTTTTAACAGGGTTCTATTGTGTAGGAGAGATTGGTGCCTACCTTATTTCAAGTACTTTTCTTATGATAAGGAATGTACATCCTTTATTGCCTCTTAAAATTATACTATTGATATCATTTGTGAGAAACTGCTACAAATCCAATAATTTATAATTTGTGCACGCACCGTTAATTCAAACAATTAAGCCAGAACTAAAAACTAATGAAGCTAGAACACAAACTGGACTTGGCAATTAAGGTGTAATTCACCAGAAAAATGGAAAAATAATTTGCCAAATGAAAAACAAACAAAAAAATCCAAACACCCAGAAAGAGAAATCAAGTTTAAGTGTATTTAGTAGGCGCTCTTTACGGTGGCAGAAACAAACTTGGAACTACAAAGAGATATGTTTCAGGTTTATTCTAGTGAGGATCTAAGAAATATATCTATGTTAATAGGACTGTCCTGGTTTGGAATTGTACTGAAACAAGGCCTCATTATCCTAAGTGGCTAAAACACAATTCACATTTTGTACATAGCATCAGCGAAAGACGAAAGGAAATACTTGGGATTTTCCCCCATGTGACAATGGTAAAAGAACATCTACTCTGCCTAAAATTCAAGCTAATTTTCTGATCTGGTGCTTTGACTAATGCATTAAATTTTAACAATATAGAAATACATTTTTTTATAGTTTAGTCACTGTGTAACTTTTATGTGCACCTATAAATTTTCAACATATTTCTGTATTTATGAGAGCTATTGAGAACCACAATAAAAAACAGTGACTATTTTGTGCAGTGTCAAGTAGATTCACATGTCCATGTTATTTCTAATTTGTGAAGTTTCACAGATGTTTTGATTGATTTGAGAGGAAGCAGCTGTGTTTTAATTTGCTAGAATTGACACCATGCTGACCTACATTGTGCACCTTCCATTTTTAATACAGAGAAATGTAGAATTGGGAGTCCATACTACACAGAAACATTTGCTTTCCTGTCAGCAATGTTGTTCCAGTACTTACTGTAACACTTATTAGAGCTAGATAGGAATTTTATGAAAAACGTTATTTTGTCAGAATGTATCAATTCCTTCAGAAGGTTTCTTAAACAGAGGACAGAATTAAGGACAGTTTCCAGTGCCAGACTAATTTTTCCCTGAACCTATAAATATTTAAGTGTACAGCACAAACTTCAGTGCTGTTGGCTACTCTGGCATGACTCTTTCCCTCTTCCTTTCTTTCTGATGGCTCTTCTGAAGCAAGAACTCCTTTCAATCCCTTCATTTTTTGGTAAGGTCTTGTTTCCGTTTCATGGAGCAAACAAATTAAAACATCAAAAATTTTCTACAGTAGTGGGAATCCTTGTTTTCTAGCCAGTATTCACACCCTGCACAACCCATTCCAACTAAGAACTAATTTCTAGTTAACAAGGACTGCCAATTGACTACCTAAAATATCTGAAATTCAGTACTGAATAGATTCACATATAATTTATTCACCCTGCTCAACCTCTTGAATTATCTGTTTAACTAATAATACTCAGCAATTCTACTTTCCGCCTTGCATTTAGTATGAGAAACAGTTTTGATAAAATGTTTTAAATTATGGTATGAACAATCCAAATTACTGAAGCCAAGTCAAGCACGGTATTCCTGAAGTTGTCTATTACTTACGCTATACAGCACAAATTTAAAATTAAAACATATAACTAAATCAGAAAAACTTTATTTTGTTCCCTAATCTTGGAGAATAAAAGTCATTTTTACAGACAGGAAGCACAAGACCTATGCACTTCTACGGGAACATTTTAACATTCTTTAGAAAGTTAAGTGATCAGATAGGCCCTTCTGGAACACTGTGAAAGAGTTGTGCCCATAATGTTACTGAATCACTCTGGGAATATGAGCACATTTTGATAATAGAATGTAATTATATTGCTTTGCATCATAAGGGAAAAATAGAACTAGCCTTCATAACTGCCTGTGTGTCTGTCTTCCTTTTTGCAGCATTTAAGCTATTCATAAAGTTTAGGTTGAAATTCATCCAGGACAGCTGAAAATCCTGCTTGACAAATTTTTTTTTATTATTATTATTTTTATAAAGCTTTCAGAAAGAAAATAAAGACACAGCATGGTAGTATCCCCAGAAGGACATATTAATTACAAATGTATTACCTTAAAACAAAAGTTACCACTGATTTTTTAGGGTCTTGGAAGTATACCTTCCATTAATCAGTAACTAAAAATACCTTTAGACACCCTATACTGCTGCCACAGATACCATCCTTAACCTGAAGAAGGTTGCTATTTTTCTGGCAATGGGGTAATTAAGTCTTCTTTCTCAAATAGACTGAATGTCTTCACTGGATCGACACTGCAGAAAGTCTTCAGAAACAAAGGGCTCAAAGATGCATCAAATGAATTAATTGTGTCACTGAAAAGTGTCTGTTAAATTGAATGAAACTTTGAAAACAATGAAAAAACAAGCATGGCTAGTCAATGGCTTGCCAAAACAAATGCCTGGTCCTTTATTACAAAATTCTTGTTGAAAATAACCTTGTTTAAAACTTTTTTTAGGTTGTGACCTATAGCCACCACCTTTTACCTACAGAGGAATGAAACTGTTCAGCAGAATCTTCTGTGCCATTTGTATGCATGTTGATTTGTTACTCCCCCTATATTACAAACTTATCCAAAACCTGATTTTAAAAAATACACAAAGTAGCTGCATGCTGGATTGTTGGTTCACACTTAGTTTTTTTTCTTAAAAACCACAATGATGGAAGAGATGGGGGAAACGAGAGAGAGTACAGGACAGAGGAAGGACTGCAGATATCACCTGTGAAGCACAAGGCAAATTTTCATCAGTGCAGTACTAATTCCCCAATCGGTAGTTTGACTGGCAGCAGTATGAAACTAGAGATAACTGTATGATCTTAATATACAAGCTATGTATAACATTAGTCAAGTAGATCAGCAAAATAATTATCAACTCTCTCTTACTTACTTGCTTATTTCAGGGAGACTAACAATTAATGGAGGGATTTAGGGGATTGGATGCAGGGATGAAAAGGACAATGAGAAAAAATGTACAGAATAAATAAAAAGAGGGAATAACTGTAAAAATGAAATTTAAAAAAAAAGAAAGAAACAGAAGTTACTTTCTAGCAGTAAGACTAACAAAAGAAAAATCTAAGATAGGATTTTTTTAGATTCTTCATGACTAGAAAGACTCTAGGGATTTAAGTATACGGCAGTTTTACGTATTATTTTAACCTACTGTCTTTGTGTTAAATAAAGGTCAAAACAGAAACAATTTTCTTAGTTTAGCTGATATGGCTGTTGGCTGCAACTGCTGATCTTTACATAACGTAAGGGAACCTGAAGGAAATCCAAGGGATTTATTTTAAAAGAAAATCACCAAAAAATGTGATACAGAGGGAAGATAAAATTCTTGTTTTATCATGGATGAAATTAACCCTCCAACTTAAATAAGCACTAAGGAAAGCTCTGACTAGAATTCACAAAATACCTTTATATGGAAAAAAAACCCTACACTACCATGGTCAACTAGACAAGCCTTAGTCTTAGAATTACAGGGTAACAGAATTAACATCTCAGGAAAACGTGGACAATTGCAGTAGGCTCTTCCCCCAGGTGTTATAAGGCAGTGAAGCACACTTAGGGTACTCCATGTACTAACTTAACTGCATGTACGTATGCACATGCATGTACATATTCTAGAATGCTCTCAGTATTATTTAGGCTAAAATAATATCTAAATTGTATTAGTTATTTTCCAAACTCAGACAGCAACTAAACTAATCGTATGCCAAAGAAAGTTACCTAAAAAGACAAAAGCAGATAGAAAGAAAGAAAAGAGAAAATCAGGAAATAGACAGAAAATAAGTGTTGATAGATAAATGCAGTTGCAAATTTTTTGCTGTGAATATATTTAGGAATCTTAAAACATCAAGCTACATCCTATTTATCTCACTACTGTCTACTTTCATTGTCATTCCTGTGTTATTCTTTCCAAAGACTATATTAGACCTCATTCACTCTATGTGAATTTAACAAATAAATTTTATCAAACAAGTAAATTATTTAATCAGCTCATTCATCAGATACATTACGGAAGAAGTTAATATTGTGGGAAGTATTACATGAAAAGCTAGTATTCCATGAAAAGCTCTCTGTTCAGAGCTACATGCAAGCCAGTAATTGTGAAAGTGATACAAAGAAGGACACCAAATAATTGAAAAGTATCTTGTCCAGAGAAGGTACAAAGATATCCGTTCATGATCATTGCCTCTCCTGTTGCCCCGTGCTCAAAAATTATGAGTCAAACCTCCAAAAATTCTGATTAGCATAAAACTGTTAGCAGACATTTTGTTTTAGAATGAATTAGCACAGGCAAATCCTATAACAAAGCAAATTAGAGTGAAGGGAAAGGAAATAGGAAGGGGAAGGATCTGGGAAAGGAGGGGGAAGGATAGGAGGAGAAGGGGATTAAGAACAACTCATAACTTAAATTTTCTCCCACAAGCACAAAGGGTGGAAATGTACTTCTATTTCATGAGATTCATAAACACTCAAAATTTCAAGCAATGAGTCTGTAATAACAGCTCCAGCAAATTACATGATAACAGAAGATTGTAATACAGCTATTATTTGAGGTTCTTTAACATGCATAACATGCATATATTTTTTTCTGGTTTATAAAAATGCCATATGACAGATACTTTTTCTCATTTTTTCAGAAAAATTACAAAGGGTAAAAACTTGGCTGGGGAAGAAATCTCAGGCTTTTCATTTTTCTTTGAAGACAAGTATGCATTTACATTACACTTTTCATTTGAGGGCAGACTAGACTGTAAGAAGATTATTACAGCAAGACAAGTCAGATGCTATTTCTTATGCATTTTACAGTATTACTGGGTTATTATTATCAGTTCATCTGGGAAATCTAGCAACCAAAACTATCAACAGATGGAGAGAGACACAGAATAAATTAAAAGATAAAAGGCACTGTAAAGACAGAGAATTGAAGGTTAGGCATGACACTAGACAGAATAGGTAAAATCAGCTTATAATAAAACTAGCGGACACAGAAGTCCTTCAGACTTCCAGGACAGGTAAATAACTGAGACCTCAGCTTGGGACAAGACCTGTGCCTCGAGGAGAGGCATGAAACCCAGACCGCAGAGTCTGGGAGGGAGCTGTAGTGCAGTCTCGCTGTGCCCCCAGCACGCAGGGCTTTAGAACAGAGCCAGAGGTGCCTTGCAGTTTGGCTGGGACCTCAGGCTGCTGATTGATTACTAAAAAAATGAAAAGACAAGATACAATCCAGAAAAGCAGAAGGACATAAGCCGTAAGTCTTCACATAACTTTTTCAAGTAATTGTCTCAAGTTCAGTTTGTAAATCTGGAAATCTTGCTGAATAGAGGTCAGTAAGAAAAAAATAAAAACTTCGTACGCTTATAGATGTTATCCTTAGTAAGACTTTCAAGAATCAGCCTTTTCTTGCAGTCAAAATATTTGATGCCTCACTCTGTGAAGCAATAAAGAAAAGCTATTGAGTTAATCTCAATAGATCTTTTAAGTCAGTTTTAATAAAAGAGATTGTATTAATACTTGCTCTTGCTCTGTGAAATATATTAAAGGTTGAATTTCTGTCCTAGACATCCTCGTTTATGGTTTGTTCAGTTCTGCTGGGAAGTTTCATGAAAGCGACTGACATTTTCTTTCATTGATACTGGATTACTATTACAGCGGCAAAAGATATTGTCCCAGTCATGAGGGAAGAAGGATGCACCAGGCATAGTTTAACTAGGCCATAGCTTTATTGACTCACGGGAAGCACTGAGCAATAACTTGAGCTGCACAGGGCATCCTTTCTCCCTTCATCCTTTTCTCCTGTTAGAACAGGGAGGCATCCATTCTGCTGCAGGTGAAACTCTACGCTGGCCAGTTGTAAGTCAAACACTGCACACGCGCTTTGCCTCTCTACTGTCAGAGCTGCAATCTGTTTCCCAGCCTTTGTGGTAGACACCTTTTTTTGCAGTTTAACTTCAGCTTTCAAGGAATTACACAGAGGACTAACTGATGAACACCAGTATTTTAAAAATTATTACTACTGACCACCTGAGATGAAGGTGTAAAACCCTTCTCTAAAGACACCACACTCTTCTCACAGGTGAAGTACCAAGTATTACTGTGCATTTCAACAAGGTAGCTATCACAATGCCTGCAGCAGGCCCAGAACATCCACCTCTACCCTTAAAGAGGGATGTAGGGGCAGGTCTTACCAATTGTCTGAAGGCAGTTCATGTTTGTGGGACAGGACACATACTCCCAGAGTAGGAGCTGGTTTCCTATCCAGACCCTGATGTTCATGTAATGACACCAGATCCTCCTGGCACTTCTGTTCAGTTCTTGTAAAAGTGTATTTTCTTTGTGGTGTCTTCTAATTTATCTTTCCTTTGTTGAATTCTACTGTAAGATTAATTATGTGATAATTAAAATAGTGGAAGTTTCATCATGCATAACAGAACTTCCTAAAGTTATGTTGAAATGCTCCCCATTCTTGGGATCACTGAAATTCATGAAGTTGATTTTCTCTGCTCTGAAAGCAAAGGGAACCCATTACTTATTAATTAGACACATGGCATCTTAAAAGACAAAGCCAAAATAGTTATTATCTATCCTATTTTCATATAAAATTTCCTTATGAGGTTTATTCAATACATCTTGAATTCACTTTAATTAGACATTCTATCTTATCAATGCCATTTGAAAAATGAGATTTTTAAATTAATCACATCACTAACCAAATTATTTGTTTCCAGATTCAGTGTATTCTATTTTTCATGAGAATGAAATTAGATTAACCACAGATATTAATTGTAATAGCACGATGGTATTAAAAAATTGGAGATCTGTTTGCAACAACAAAATAAAACCTACTGATAGTCTCCCAATTACAGCAGGAAGAATATAATGATATCAACACCAGTCTTTTAATAGCATTACAAAATATGATATTTCAAAAAGTTATATAATCCATAACGTCAACGGCTACAATGAAAATATATAATTTCAGTCATTTTAATATTATTTTTTAAAAGGTTAACTATTTCCGTAGAAGAAAATATCTTACAAACAACTGATACTGCTCACAGTGTGCAGATCATAAACACTCAAATCAAAGTATGAACAATTTTTTAGGCAAAATTTGATGGGCCAGTTCTAAGCTGACAGAGATGGCATAACCACCTCTGGATACGCACACCTGAACATGTTGGGTTTTAATGTAGTCAGATATCTGTTAATAAAGAAATAAACAAAAGCTTATTATTTCATATATGGTGCATATATTTCATATATAAGTATACATGTCCCCTTCAAAATCTGAAACAAGTCAGGTTATTGCTTCCATGACAGGATCAATGGAAAAGTATTTTTTTAATGAAAGGTTACCTCTATTGCAGTTCGAGCACAGCTTTATCTGAGACACAAATCAGGTGAAAAAATTACCAAAACAGCTCACAGATGATCGAGCAGATTTGAGGATTATTCAACCCTTCCTTGAACCATGAAAGCTACACTGACAACCCAGATAATTCACACTCCTGTTACCTAGGATTTCAAAGTGTTCTGTGATAGATTTTCAGTTCTACTACCAACCCGAGCAGGAATTCGACTTGGTAACATAACCATTCAACAGCTCAACTTATTCATTAAAAAACACTTCTCTCTTAAGCTTCCCATTTTCCCATCAGCCACAAAAAAAAAAAAAAAAAAAAAAAAAAAAAAAAAAAAA
>VFFE01009204.1:1460472-1737085 GCA_008921705.1 Burhinus oedicnemus
AAAAAAAAAAAAAAAAAAAAAAAAAAAAAAAAAAAAAAAAAGTGCTGAGAACTGTCAGAGCTTGGACAAAACTTAATTGGTTTCAAAAAATATTAAGCTGATGATCACTAAATACCTCTATGCTAATTTGCCCAGTAATTATTACACAAAGTTTCTATTTGGTAAGCAGTGGATGTACAATGTTGGTGTCTAGTGCTTTCCTTTTAAACAAAACAAAGCGATACTCAAATCTGGCAGCTATCTTTTTTCACCAGTTTAATCTGGCCAGCTAATATCACTGAAGCATTTCTTATTTTGCAGTATATTGCTGTTCAAGGTCATTAAGGGCTGGATGACTGGCAACGGGACCAAAGGAAACCTTTGGGAAGTGAACATACACTCAGCAAGTTCCTACGAGCTTTGAAGAATGAGTCATGAATTCAGAGTCACGGATAGGGGCGCTTCTTTTGGCAGTGCAGCTAGCTTCATGCAATCTAGTAACTGACGGCAATGAGCTTCTTTTTTGCCAGTATGCATAATTATGCTTCCCACCTCTGCAAAGAAACATATAAGGAAGAAAAATACCATAAACTAACAACTAATTTTATTTATAGTGTTATCTCAGATGTACCTTTCAATTAAAGATGGAATGTTAATTATATTTACATGTTCCACAATATTTGTATTTTTTTTAATTTATAGTGTGTAGGTATTTTTGAGTTTATAGTGGGTAGAGTTTTATAACAGCTTTTGTAAACAATTTGAGATGCACAGATGAAAACGCAGGGTTTTTGAAAAGAAGAGCCCACTTTCCAGTGCAGAAGTACAAACTGTATCTAGCAGATGCCAAATGCAACATTTCTGGCTAATGTTCTCATTTAAGGGAGCATTAGTTCCACAGCAGACTGTTTCCATGAACATTTGTTATTCAAGTAATTTATTTTATTATTTCTATTTATTATTATAACAACCTGGATGAGAGGATCGAGTACACCCTCACTAAGTTTGCAGATAATACCAAGTTAGGCAAGAGTGTTGATCTGCTTGAGGGTAGGATGGACCTCCAGAGGGATCTGGACGGGCTGGATTGATGGGCCGAGGCCAATGGTATGAGGTTCAACAAGGCCAAGTGATGGGTCCTGCACTTGGATCACAACAACCCCATGCAGCGCTACAGGCTTGGGGAAGAGTGGCTGGAAAGCTGCCCAGCAGAAAAGGACCTACAGGTGTTGGTTGACAGCTGCCTGAATATGAGCTAGCAGTGTGCCCAGGTGACCAAGAAGGCCAACAGCATCCTGGCCTGTATCAGGAATAGTGTGTCCAGCAGGACTAGGGAAGTGATCGTCCCCCTGTACTCAGCCCTGCTGAGGCCCCACCTCGAGCACTGTGTTCAGTTTTGGGTCCCTCACTCCAAGAAAGACATGGAGGTGCTGGAGCATGTCCAGAGAAGGGCGACAAAGCTGGTGAGGGGTCTAGAACACAGGTCTTATGAGGAGAGGCTGAGGGAACTGGGGTTGTTTAGCCTGGAGAAAAGGAGGCTGAGGGGAGACCTTACCGCTCTCTACAACTACCTGAAGGAGGTTGTAGAGAAGTGGGGGTCGATCTCTTCTTCCAAGTAACAAGTGATAGGACAAGAAGAAATGGCCCCAAGTTGCACCAGGGGAGGTTTAGGATGGATATTAGGAAAAATTTCTTCACCGAAAGGGTTATCAAACATTGGAACAGGCTGCCTGGGGAAGTGGTGGAATCGCGATCCCTGGAGGTATTTAAAAGACAGGTGGACGTGGTGCTTAGGGACATGGTTTAGTGGTGGTTTTGGCAGTGTTGGGTTGATGGTTGGACTCAATGACCTTAAGGGTCCCTTCCAACCTAGATGATTCTATGAGTCTATAATTCTATTTTTCCATATGTGGTCATTAGAAAACAGAAAAAAGGGAATGTCTTCAGTCTTTATTAACATCACACCTTATTAGTGCAAAATCTTGGACAGAAGAGAAAGAGTCTGAAATTTTTGTCTTTTGGCTTACTGATGTTCTTAAGCTTAGAGAACAGTTTAATATTTACACAATGAGGTACAGAATACTGCTTGTACTGTGTTTCCTCACATACAAAGATGTCCTGTCTGAGTGAGTTTGGATTCTCCCTTTATTAAGGGACAGGCTTTAGCAACACATTTTTCATCAGTTTAGAGCTCAAATCCTGGTGGCAAAGAAAATCTGAGGGGTATAAATGATAAGCCAAATTTCAAATATTTTACTTTGGAAGCCCTTCAGGTACATAGTATCATCTTTGAGAATAAATAAACCAGAAAAACCTCTACTACTGTCTTTACTTATAACAGACAAATAGTCAAGCTTCTAAATAGGTGCAACAGTAATTAAACCAGACAAAAATACAGCAATTTTCATCAATAAGAAAACAAAACGAACAAACTGCGAATCCCATATAAAAAAGTGACTTAATCTAGATCTATTCTTCACCGACCAAGACGTGAAAGAAGCAAATGTGATACGTAATTTAGACAAAAGCGTTAGAACAAAACTCAAGTTGACTTCACACAATGGCTCACCTAACATGGCAGCTCCATTTCTGTGTTTGCAAAGCTGTGGGGGGGCTGCGTGGTCCTAGTTGCCAGCTGGAGTTAAACCACAACACTAATGTAAGGAAAATCTCTACAGTTATCAGGATCAACCCAACAATTTGACATGTCTCAGAGAAAGTACCCTCCTGCATCCTAAGTTGGACAGTAGGACAGACCTAAGTCATTGTAGCAAGTCATCCAGTTTGCTCAATTCACTCAAAGAGTGAAAGGCAAAAGTTCTGGCATTTCTTGTCATGTTTCTACTTTGCACTAACTCTTTTTTTTTTTTGGCTTTCATTAAAATTTCTTGATTAGGAAACACCTGACCACTATTTTAATTTTAACAAAAAAGACAAAGGCATTCTGAAAGGGAAGACGGGTATCATACAGAAAAGAAAGAAGTAATGAGATGATGTATGCAGTCTTCGCCAGTGAGAAGTCATCCTCAAGAACAAACATATTTTGGCAGCTGAATCCAAAACAAACTCTTAGTGCATCTGAGGTAGCACTGCTTTCAAACATATTTTTGCAAACATATTTTCATTGACTCAACTGAACCTTTAGTACTGACACACAAGTGGATGACTCATTCTCCTTTCTGAAGGGTCACAAACATTTAGTCAAACTCATTGCATTTTCTAGCACATGCACATAGTCACTCCCTGTCATCTTGCTACATACAATGGTTAAATCAAGTATATATTTGCTTTCAATATTGCCATTTAAAGCTGTGGGAATGGTAAAATCCTTGCAAACACATCTGAGCTGGCTGGTGATCATCTTCACTTGGTGAAAACGAAAGGCAAGTATTTATTTACTCAGAATGGAGATTACTCCATTAAGTGCCAGACGGACTATGCTTGTTCTTGCTGTCCTCTCTTGAAGACCAGCTGAGCAGGAGGGTTTATGGCATGCATATTACAACTAAGAAATGCTCTGGGAGTTCCTCTGCACCCACTGTACTTATTCCCAATGAGCTTGTTTGCAGTAAGTGGGATATTAATTTAAATGGCATGCTTCAGAGAGCAAGCATACCCACTCTGCTTGAGCTCAGGTAGGAGTTTAAAATGGGTTCTTCCACTTTTTTCCTATCTGGAGAAGTCAAGCATAATACGACAGAGACTGAAAATCCTCCTATAGAAACTACACGGCTAACTAAAAGGTTACAGTTTCCCAATACAGACCATTGTTTGTCATAAAAATTCCACATGAGATACATAGTTCATTATCTAAATGTAAATAATATTTATTTAAGAAAACCCCAATAACTGTTGTTCAAAAGCACAATTTCCAGTTGAACTACTACTAAAAATTAGTAGAGGCCATTGTCCACATGTAAAATCTCAAGACATTCATTTGGAAATCCTAGAAAGAAAAAGAGGACAGTATTTGAAGGGGAAGAGCAGAACATGTAAGACAGCGTGAAACAGCAGGAAATGAGGACATTCGAAGACAACTTCTACTTCTTTTGACAAATTCAAATACAGGTATATGGCCGTCTGCTAGCCTGTCAATAACAGGCTCCACAGGATGAGCTGTGATTGTGGCACCACCATTACTCGAGGCTGCAGTATCCCCACTCTCTGTGACTGCCATTCCCTTACTACAGAACAGACCAGTCTATTCCTCCTCACTTCACAACCTATTCTACTTTTTATGCTACCTCATTGATGAGGTCGATTTTCAGACTTTATAAATGGACAGAAGCATGTTATAGTTGGGTTTCACATTACCTGATGATACGTGCCCATGACTCTAGCACTCTTTAAAACCTCTGTTTTTACTCCCCCATATTGGTACTAATACTGTGATTAGTATGCTCAAGAGGTGGGGAAGAAGAAAAAAAAAAAGAAAAAAGAAGCTTTATTTGTTTTTTCTGTTTATATATATATTTTTTTTTTCCCTCTTGGAGTGCTCCTATTGTAAATTCTGTAATTTATGCAGGTAACGTATATACTATAAAGTTTTCTTACATTGAAAAGAATGTGCATTTTCCATTTTTCCTTCTCACAGTCCACAATTCATCAAACTACACATAATTCTTCATATGGAAAATAAATGAAATGATAACTGCTCACAATATTAGAAGACATTTTGACTAGATATTGAATTTATATTTTTATCGATATTACAGTTCTGCACATCATTGTCTGCAAAAATCTTTAACATACTTGTTATGTTTAACATAACAAGTTGCAGTGTTTTGGCTACCAGCAGGTACCATGCATATATACCTCAAATCACCACAAATAATGATGGTAACTTAGTGAAAATGATTGGCATATGCTGCTTCTGTAATGTCTGGCAATAAATGACCCAAATTCCAAATGATTTTATGTATCTACTTGTATTTGTGAATCTGGATCCCTGTTTATAATTAATAAAAATAACAACATGAGCTGAATCTCTCTTTAAACTCAATCATTAAAAAAATGACTGTAGTACAGTGAATAAGAAATAAATAGTAAGAGACTTTGACTTGCATTTTAGTTGCATTTTTTGTGTTAAGTAATAGCTTATGAATGCCTTCTGAAATCTGTATATCTTTTTGTTGGATTATACCACCTATTGTGTCCATCATTTAACTACTTTAAAAATACATATTTTTGTACTGATAATGTAAGGTTTAATTCTAATCTCAATTGTTTGCTTGGCACTCTTAAAAAAATAGTACAGTGAAGATAGTAGCACCCAACCTGAAACTATACAGAGGAAACAGATGACCAGCAACCAGTCTACAAATACGTAACACCAGCCTGAAGACAGCAGAATAAACCAGCATCCAATAGGTACCACCCATCTGAATAAACTAGAACAGATTGGTTCTCACATATGAAAAGAGGAAATAATCCTTTGGACCACATGGGGTTTGACCCATGGAAAACCATATATAAAAAACACAGATATGCAATGGAGGTTGGGGAAAATGATTTTGGCTTCCTGACGTGAAGTGCTGTTGAGCCCAGGCAGTTCAGTCTCTGAGACTAAAATCTGCAGCCATCGGAGCTAATAATGCAGCATGAAACTCATAGCATCATATGCCTAAGGCTTGACTAACACAGTTATCAGAGCTTGATTCTTACTTATAAATCCATTGATTGCCTAGCAGTTGAGAACAAATAAATGCTTTCTGAAATTTTGAATTTGCCTGGTGTCATGGTCCCCCAGAATACTCCTCTTACAGGGGTCCACAAATCCACACACATTAGTGTCACGGATTTCCCAATGAACAGGAATAACCAGTAGCAGCTGAAGGAAGTCTAGAAGGCAAAAGTAAAAGAAGACAGTCTAACAGAGTTCCACATATGCACTGCAGATCTTACCATCTGCCAAAATTAGCATCAATTTCTGAAACCAAGAAGAGTATTCCCAAAGATATCCCTGAATGCATACATCAATGAGTGTAAGAGAAAAGACATGGGACAATTCTATTGTTCCTTTCAACAGTTCAGTCCAACAATTTACTGAAAGAAAAGGAGTCTGTGCTTTGACATGAAGGAAGCTTAGAAAACAACCCCAGAAGTTGCATCTTTTTTAGAAGAATTCTGGACAACATCACCCAGTGGCACTACCCTGCCACTGCAATCTGGCTATATAACCAGTATCACCAGCGGTCATACCAACGTTTTGAGTCATGGAAGTCCCCAAACGTTAATTGCCCTGGGTACACAAAGACGCACCTCTGTAGCATGGGCACCCTCTTTGGCTTGCCTGGGTGAGGTTTCCAATGGCTGGACCTGAACAGCCTGCAGGGCCACACAGCACTTCTTCTAGCATTAATGCAAAAGGGGACATTATGTCTGACTCAGCACACTCTTCACAGAATTACTGGGCCTTTGGGAAGTAGCTATGCAAATGTTAGCACAATATATGCACCGTGTATGGACACGATGTATGTAATATTGAGAGAACGCAGGTTACACAATGCATGGGTTTATGCAGTTCATGAAGTTTAACCTCAACTGCTGCTATGCATGTTAATCAGATATTCAGTCTCCAATCCACATCAGCACTAATTAGAAAGTGTTATTTACTGTAGAGTGTAGGCTTGCTCGGGCAACTGCCTGACATTACTTATTCTTTGAATGCTGGAATTTAAACAAAAAAAAAAAAAGAAACAATGTATGAGTAATGCTGGTTTTGTTTAGTGTCACACAGTGTTAAATCAATGTGGAATATAATGAGCCTTTATTCAGCAATACTTAAAAAATAAACAACTGCTGGAGTTCATTACTGTTTCCAAAATTTGCTGTTACTCTCAAAGCTAGGAAACTTTTCATACAAGTTACAGGAAATTTAGCTACTTTGCTCCTATTAAACCATTTAAAACCCAAAGAACAATAGACATTGTGATCTGGGGACAAATATCACCTTCAGATTTCCATTTTTCCTGGAATGGAAACAAATTTTGTGCAGATTCTGAAGTATTTACAGCAGTTTTAATAATTTTGTTGAGCATTGTGGCACTTCCACCTTAAAGCTCTTCAGGATGGGGACAGACTTTTTAACAGGGCCTGTAGTGATAGGGCAAGGGGTAATGGTTTTACACTAAAAGAAGGTAGATTTATACTAGATATAAGGAAGACATTTTTTATTATGAGAGTGGTGAAACACTGGCACAGGTTGCCCAGAGAGGTGGTAGATGCCCCGTCCCTGGAAACATTCAAGGTCAGGTTGGACTGGGCTCTGAGCAACCTGATCTATTTGAAGATGTCCCTGCTCACTGCACGGGGGGTTGGTTCAAATGTCCCTTCCAACCCAAAGTAGTCTATGATTCTATACCACTGGAACAACCTGAACGCAGTCTCATCCTAGAGAAAGTTCTGCTACAAGAGTCCAAGATGAAACCTTCAGCAGATTACACAGTCTGAAAATAATTTTAAATCCCACAAATATCCTTTTGTTATTCTACCAAACTGACAAATGGGAGAAACGGGGACAAAGCTTACTAAGTCTCAAACATCCTCACTTCACTGAACTTCATGTGCTGTAGTTCTAAATAAATTTTGTGAAAACCTGAACAGAAATATTTAAAGGACTTCATACTCAGTATTTTTCAGTTCTACTCAAAACAATATAAATTTGTGTAATAACAAATCAGAATTAATTTCCAGACTGCATAAACATTACCTTAAATGCAATAATTAAGAGAAAAATGAGATGATATAAAGAATGTTTCAGCAGAAACATGATTGTTTCCTGTTTTAAAATCCTGTTTATGTGCTTTTAATCAGCTCAAATGAATGTACAATAAATTGAAAAGGTATCAGCAATCAAGTGTGCCTTTTAAAACTTAAGAGGTGTTTTGACTAATAGCTTGCTATTCATTCAAAAACCTGCTCTCGATCCTACATTTCTTGGATCACTGACGTTTTAGAAACACTGTGTGTCTTGAGAGCTCCAGTAAAAAGTAACTGATTTTGAGTTGGCTGCAAATCATTTAAAACACATACATTTAAATGCATAGGAACCAAACCTTTCACAATAATCTACCTTATGTTAATTAAGTCCTCCTTAAAAGGACTATAACGTTTATGATAAAAGCTCACAGTGCTCAAGATGGAATGGTCTGTATGTGCTGCCTCAGCTAAAAAATAATGGTGGGTATACTTCTATCTGGATGGCTATGAGAGTACATAGTGCTCCAAACTCTTAGACTATCTTTCTCTACACAGCTAAGTATAATCTCAAGACCTCTTTAATGTCCGTATGGTTTCACATCCACACAGAAAGCATGCTAAGGCTCATTTCACTGAAAGTGGAAAGAGGATAATTTAGCACATTGGAAGAACAGAATTACTGTTCTGTAACACAGCATGTAAATCTCATGAAATAGGTTAAGATAGTAACTGTGTTTAAACCAGAGTCTTGGGGACTAAGGGACATGTCAGGAATGTGAAGGTCAGTCGCAGCTCCTGCAAAAGTGATCAGAAGATCCTGAGAAAAACAAACAGGACAATTAAAAGAACTACAGTGCTGGTCTTGAGGAAGGCAAATTTAGTCTTGTTCAGGGATTCCTGAAGATATTCAAGACTCGAGTGGACAAGGCACTAAGCAACCAGATCTAATTTGACCCTGTATTAAGCTCCAGAGGTCCCTTCTAACTGCAGTTGTTCCATGATTCTATGATCTTTTTTGACAGAATTATTTTAAGTGCTGCATGCTGCCTATAAAATAAATCAGGTTCCTAACTCTCACTTAGTGGGAGCACATTTCTTGGAGCAAGACAGTTAATTCAGTATACAGCAAAGAAATTTTTAAATAAAAATTGTATTAAAGTTTGAGTTTCACCTGAATAATTGTTACAGGCCTGGATCATGGGGCTGGATTATTTCAGATTTATGATGACAGAAGTAAGCCAAAGGCCTTCCTACATGCTAAATGTCAGTCTACAAATAACCTTCATAATTTCACATGGATAAATAATTGATATGGACATACAAGTTAGCAGAAGAAAACAATTATTCCAGGGTTGTTCTCAAAGAGCTAATTAATAAAGTGAGGCTAAGAAGGGAATAAACATGCCTGAGAACTCCTAAGACAATTCTAAATGTAAAGAGTTGCATATGAAACCCTCTGGTTTCACATTTTATGTAAGAACTATTCCAACAATCTCAAAATACAAATCCTATTTAGTACCAGAACTAGTTTTAAAACATTTTTAGTATTATTCCTCCTATATGTGTAGCATTAGTCTGCCTCCAAGCTACAAAGCACTGAACTAAATCCATGAATAATTGAAACAGATTTCCATTTTGTCAGAAATCAAATCACTGTTGTGTGGATTGACCATACTTTGCACCAAATTACCTCTAATGACAGCAGAATCCCCCACACAAAGAAAGGCAACTGGCAGGGACCGATGCATATATCACTCTGCCAGCTTATGGACTTCAAAGTGAGATACAAAGACTGAACCAGCAGAACAAGGAGCTGGTCAGTCAGCCTCCTACAAGGGAAAAGGTAAGTGGTTCAGGGCTGCAGTATTTTTAAAAGATCTGTGCAGTCATAAGCGATGTCATGAGTAAATAGTGTTTAATTGCACATTGCAACATCCACTAAAGGAAGCTGGGGAGACCTTGGATGAAGCTAGCAGGTGGCAGCTGCAGCACAAGCAGAAGGAAGCGTTTCTTCACTCAGTACATAGCAAAGCTGTGGAAGCCTTTGCCAACAGAAGGCTGCAGATGCTAAAGCTGACCTGAATTTAAGGACTTAGAAGGAACTTCACAGAAGAGAAATTCACTAAAGGTCAGTAAGCCCCAAAAGCCATTGTTGGATCAGAAAGTCCCTGAGTTTCAACTGTTGGAGACTGCAAGGTTATGGGAAAAAACAAATCATGGTATGTTTGCTCTGCTGGTATATTTTTCCTTAATCTTCTGCTTTTGGACACTGCTGGAGACAGGATACGCAGCTCAATAACCTTTGTTTTCATCACAGGACTTTTCTATATTTGTAAACGACTTTTCTGTATTTGTAAACTAAACCTGCATCTGTCCATAGTTTTTAGCTACGGGGCCTGACCTGGTTTTGGCATGACATACCTTACTTCCTTGTCCTTCAAATTACCTTCTAAGACTTCACATTTAGGGACCATATGTGTTGTTTTCAATATGAGTATTCCAGGGCCCCGGCAAAATTCATCTTGAATACTGCATTCACTTTGACAAACATCTACCCTGTCAGAACTTCTAACATTTTCACGTTGTTTTCTAATTTATCAACAGCTTCTCCAAGCAAAAGAGGTTTTAAAAAAATGTATCTTATTTTGAGGTTTTTAAACATCAGTTTTCAAATAGGCAACCAATTAAAAGTAAAGATTCACTGCTAAATCTCCAATAACATACCATACCATCTCATTTTTACATTTTACATTATTTTGCTTAATAGATCCAAGATTTCTAAATGTATGTGATTTAAGAACATAGTCCTTTCTTAGAAAAATAAAAAGCATAAGCTTAGCTTACTAAACTGTGTAACAAGAAAATGACATCTTGGAATCTGAGTATTCCCAAATCTGTAATGCCAAACTCTCAGAAATTATAAATATGCACATTTGCATAATCATTTGAAAATCTTGTATTGTTCAGTAAACCACTGTGCCCAACCTCCTTCTTGACAGCAGGATCTTAAAACTCGAAGCATTAAGCAGCTGAAAATTATAAACAGAGAAAACCCTAAGTTGCCTATGCAATCTCTCCCACCCTGAAATTGCCTCAAATATGGTAGCTGAATATCTGTTCTATTCAGTAATCATTCAGAGAGAAGGAGGCTATGAAGAAGGTTTGCTTCACTCACTGTATGAGTTCTAACAAATTAGTATTACCTATTATGAGGCTTTGAATAATATAATTATAAATTCCAACTGTTTGTGCCAATGCCTCTTGAAGACACTTCCTCACAGCTACTAATTGGCAATATCAAAGTGTTTCTGAAGAAAGCAAACTCACCACTTTTACACAAAAGCACTCTCATCTTCAAGAAACCACCTAGATATCACAGCGCTCATCAGTCAGTGGAAAAGAAATAAATAGCCTGCCAGCATTTTAATTTCTGTAAGAAAGAGCCCACCAACATGCAATAGCCAAACAAAAAAGTGGAAGAAAAGAAGGAACCAAAGACAGTTTGAATTGTTTGGAAAATACTACAATTGAGGAAGATCTCCTGGGGCCAGTGTGATACCTTTCTGACAGATCAATCCACTAGCTCTGGAAGGAGAGTTTACTTACAGGTATGGTACTACGACTTTATATTATAGGTGTTTAATCGTCCTTTATTAGTATTAGCATTTGATACTATTCCTCTGGCATCTAAAGACTTCAGTCAAACACTACAACCATATTTTTCTTATGATCAGAACTTGTGCACAAGAAGTAATGACCATTGCCCTGAAGGGCCCAAAATCTAATATCAAATAACATGCGAGTTTCCCACTGGCTTCCTTTCTTTGATGAAAGCATATGCTCCTGAAGGCCACGCTGTGGCTTTATGTTTCTGTCAGCACTGAGAACTCTGTTTGCAACTAAGAGGCATACTGTGGTGATGATGACTGCAAGCCAGATACATCAAGAATCCTATCTCAACAACTGTAAGAAATCAGGATGTTTTCTCTTGAGTAGGAACTCACTGCAGTTTTAAGTCCCAAGCTCGTATAAAGTATCTGTATATGAGTCAGTTTTAAGTCAACCTGTAGCAATACCTTCACAGTATTTCATTCAGATCTGAAAATAACAATACACTCTTACTGATGTTCCTCTCACACTTTCTACAGAAACACACATAACATGCAAAAGTTTCAACCCTGCAAAACATGTTACACCTGTTTAAGCACGCAATTTCCTACAGGGGAAAAGCCGTATCTGCCTTTAGAATCAGTTACCCTAATGAATGTTATTTGCCTGCCTGGTAGGCAAAATAATGTCAACTTTTTATACCAGTTTCAGTAGTAAGGGCTTATCATAAGCTTCCATTCTGTCTCTCCATTGCTTCTGTCTAAAGTCCTCTCTGATATATTCTGCATCCCACAGCTACTTCATCATGCCCTAACAACGTAATAGAAATTGAGTTCACTGCACAGACATATTAGATGTGGTTCACTTTCCTCCTTTTTTTCGTTTCAGCATTTTGTTTTATGAGTCTTTTGCTTGTTTTTTTGACTGAAAAGTGGGTCCACACTATTTTTATGGGATACAAGCTACAGACTGAAATGTTATTTTTGGTCTGAATTTTTTGTTTTCCAAATGTTTGGTAACTTCTTAGTAATGGTGCTAAGAGAGGACAGTATTGTCCCATTCATCAGTTTACTGAGAGTAGATTCAAAAAGCAATGACAAATGAAATACAAATTCAAAATGCCCAAGAATTCCACAGATGTTTCTTTACCTTAAATTCACATTTTTATGGTTAGACATTAAAATGCAGATAATACCTGTTTATGTCTTATACTACAGCATTAAGACCCATCAGGGTGTATTTTGGTAGAACTTAAGTCTACACCTCAGATGCACTGAAGGCCTTCTTGGGTCATCAATATCTGCAGTGTGCATTAAAGCACTACTAAAACACATCCCAGGCAGTCTTAATAGCATTAAAATATATCTACTTACAGGGAAAGTAGGTTAAACACACACAAAATTACAGTCATATAACTAGAGCCAATTCTCATATCACTTGAAACTAGCACACTATCTTTTCCGGAAAAGTTTCATTTTATAAATGGAAAGTGAAACCTATCCTCCCTATGCAGCATTCTTCTGCAGATAACACCCAATTCATTCTCGCAATTTTTACTTCAAGATCATGATGGCCATATAACCTTAATCTGTAAATTATATACCAAAGTCTTTATATGCCTGGGCATCTTAATGTCATTTCTATGTACCTAATAGAGCTGAGAGTCTAAAAGCTGTGTGTGGTTCCCCAGCAGAGGACTACGAGGATAAAATGGGAATGCTGCTGCATTGTAGAGTCCTCACCTGCTGGGGATTCAAATGAATCAAAAGCCCCACACTAATGTCCTCTTCCACCAGATAGATACCTGCCATAGCCTGGTCCCTGGAGCCAGACTTGAGCTGCCTAAGCACGCTGGCAGCTCAAATTCATAACCTGGCAGCCCTGTTTTAGACAGCAGGATACAGAATGAAAAAATAAAAAAATACCAGTGGATCTGCAGATAAAAGAAAAACACTTTGGGGTTATCATGAAAAATGGGAAGGGAAGGAGATGTATGTAAACAAACAAAATGGTTGCATGCTGTAGCATTTTAAAATCCTTGGAAATTAAGTATTGCAAGGGCTTTTAAAAATAAAAGAGTGTTTCTGGACCATTTCCTTCCAATATTTGTTGAAATTTTTGAGGTAAAAAAAAAATTAATGGTCTGAAAAGTGTTTCTTCCTCTTTTCTCACTCATGACAGCAGTTTATGAAGCAAATATCTATTATATGAATAGTCTGCTTCCTAGTAATTCAAAATGCTTTAAAATTCCTTCTGTGCAAAACCTGGAGGTAACTAGACTTTTAAATTCAGGCCTTAAAATACTGAGCAAACTGAAAAGATGAATATTTTTGACTAGGTGAGGGGAAGGCATTTTCCCTATTGTCTGGCTGAATCAAATACTGTTCATGATGGTGATAAAGTTTCTTAGAAAAATACCTTAAGAATACCTCTCAGCCCTCTCCTATACACTGCAGTTGTCATCAGACTGGCCTGTTTCAAACATCTTAACCTAAAAAACTAACTGAACAGTAAACATCTACCAAGACAATTTGTGGGCTTGTCTTATTTTTTTAAAAGAGACAGTAAAATGATAAAAGTCAGTTGATCAAGAAATTATACAGAACACAACAGCCTGTTCTTTGTAAGCAGAAGATGGTGGTGGTGTTGATAAGTAGCACAGAGTCTGCAGCAGGTACAGAGTATTTGTGTCAGTCTGAAGGATTTTTTATTTTTGTTGTTAACTTGCACAGTTGTCATCCCCTCCCCCACTAGACAAGTTCCAATAACAACAAAATTTCTGAGAATGGAAAGAAAAACAGTTCTGGCCGGTTACTCAGCACATCATGGCCTAGTGAACAAACCTGAGATTTGAGAAGAGGTGGCTTCAGGAAACAGTCTTTGGGTTTTTTTAGTTAAAGCCATTTAATATTTCATTAAAAATACTACAGTGTGGTTTACACACATACACGAGGTAGTTTTTTGTGTTTTTTTGCCATGTGCAACATTACACCCACTCACTTGAAACCCACTGTGACACTATCAGGGAAACTTCACATATTTCAAAGGCTAAGTCAGTCAGTATAATACAGCTGTAGATCAATCATCCCCTAATTACAGTGCAATCTAGAGTGCAAAAAATTTAGCTGAAGTATGATGAAAATCTTTATATTGAAATCTTTTGTTTCCTAGGTTTAAATCTGGCCTTCTGTGTTGGATCTCTTTTTATAGGGAAGTAGGAGAAGCTGTTTGAAGGTTTTAGACTTAGTCTTAATACAAATTCATGTGCCTCTGAGGTATTCAGATTCGACTGTGTCAGTGCTTAATATTTTAAAGGTCCTTAATGAAGCAAAGACTCCGGAAACTGCTTTTGCAAAACTATGTAGCCTGGATACAAGGACTCAGCTTCATTAATTCAAATGTTAGAGTTCTTTCATATTTTAATGGGCAAATCTCAATGGAAACATTTCCAAAAGAATGGAATCAAAAGGATTTATTTTAATAAGACACATCATTGATATTGGTAGAGGTCATAGATAATCAGCGAGCAAGCACACCACTGACAGTATTTTCAGGGATTGCAGTAATGGTATAACTCAAAAAACTGTGCTGGAAACACATCGGAGCCTCAGGCAAAATCCTTACTGAAGGCACTCTGATACTGAAAATGGATTCAGGATAAAAAGATTTAGATGAAGACTTCTAGGAAGCCCATGGAAGATCTGTCAGCAAAAGGACAGATCTTGCACTCCTTCATGACACCAACGTGAATGCCCTTCCCCTAAAAGATCCCAGGCAATTTCATTTGACCATGTCAGAAAAGTCCATGAAAAGACAATGGGTATGCTTCAGCCAAGAATCTTTTTAAAAAAATGGTTCAGGAAGACTCATGAAAATACAAATGAGACTGGAATCACCATTAGCTTCCCGTAGCACCGCAAGTTAGGCACAGGAGTCACAAGCTTTAGCTGGGATCTCAAAACTGCAGTAAATGCTCCAGGCTGCTCTGAGTAAGGATGACTGTTGATACATAATACTTGCCAAGAAGAATTTTCTGTCTTTTCTTTTTGGTACATGAATCATTTGAGCACATAGTCAGATACTGTGCATTACTGAGGATGAAGAAAACTAAACCATCCATCTACCAATTAGTAAAGTGTAGATTTTTTCCCAATGATTATCTCTCTTTTTTACCCCAGAAAGGCTAGTTCCAAATGCTCAACTTAACGTTGCCATGAGAGTTACCAAATTCCTTATCCTTATCCCTTATCAACTGATTAAGCTATTTGGCCTTATGAAATTACATTTTATTGTCGAAGATGATGAATCCTCTCTCTGTATATATATATTCCTATGCAACGGACAATTCAGCAGTGGTTATTTCACTAGAGCAATAAATCCTCTGACCCAGACAACTAGAAAAAAACCTTTTTTCTGGTAACAGTCTTCCCTACCTTAGAGCACTGAAAGCCCTAAGTTGCAAGAATTGCAAATTAGTCTTAACTGGCTATTTGGTCAACACATGGAAACAAATCTCTGTACTATCTTTTCTGGAGGCTTATAGCAAAGTTAGCTTTTAATGGACACCCCCACTCCACGTAGAATCAATACTCTTCACTTCCTCGCTACTTTGCACCAGTTTCAGTCATGTAGATGATATGCTAAGTACTGCCTCTTAATTTTAAAGTCTTTAATAACATGATATTAAAATACCCAAAACTAAACTGATGTTTCCACAATTTAACAAATGCATCTGAACCAATATTTTCATAAAATTGGAAGAGTAGTTTGGTCCTGCAGTAGTATTCTACCTGCCAAGTTTCCACCCACAGCAACTGAAATGTCTGGATTATAATTAAAGCTCTCTGGAAAAAAATAAGAATCACAAAATACCACCTAGTAGAAGAGCTGCCATTATGCCAGTTTTCTCAAATGCGAAGCTACCAAAAGCACCTTAGGGATGACTCCTGCCTTGGTAATAAACAATACAAAACAGACAACTCTGTGTGTCTCTATATATAACGTTTACATTATATATAATGCTATACTATTTATTGTTATATATTATTGTATTATACATATAAATTTATTATGTAATATAAATGTTACTTACTTTTATCTTTATATCTATAATATGAAATTTACTGTATGCTCCCAATTAGTTGGTGCTGCTGGTAACAGAGAAAATTCTGCTGACCACAAAATACATATTCTTCACTGAGAAACTAGTTGAGAAGCCCCAGCCTCTTGATCAATGAGAAACTAGTGAAGAGCCCCAGTATGCTCACAGCACAACTGCTTTACTGGTATAATAACAAATTATTCTATGCTGCAGAAACTGTGCATAGCACAGACCATGGACACAAAGAAGCATAAGCCCTAATTTCATAGGTATGCCCAGAGAAGCACAGGGAACAGAAGCAGTTGTTTCAACAAAACTGTACCTTTTACAAAGATTGTTAGGATCACTTAGGAAGAATAGTTTTCTACACCGGCACAAAACAGACCTTTGCCAGAGGGGCAGCTATATCTGAAAACCTAGCTGTGACCTTGGCAATTTCTTTGGCCATTACATAGCATTAGAAACAATAAGCCTTTGAATTTAATATGGTCAACCTTTGTGTGAACATACGACCACGCAGATGGAATGGAATGTATTTGAGCATTTGAGTTGCATTTCAAGGTAAAAAAAACCCAAAACATTTTGATAGGATATATAGAATATAAGATTTAGCTTCTTTTTTCCTTATTCTTTGACATTTAAGACAGACATTCTATCTCGAAGTTCAGTGAGAGAGGCCTGACTTTCAACAAATTAATTATTTCAAGCTAGCAGCTACTGTGCCTATCATTTTTTTGCCTGAGTGCAGTACTACAGATCAGACTGTGTTCAGGAACAGAGACAGTGAATTTAACTTAAGTATGACAAGCAGTAATGTATGCAGGATAATACGCTTACCTAATATCCTTCATTTAAAATGCACAACACTGGAAGAAAAACACAAAACACTTTGAAAGACAATCAAAGCTATTCATATTTAATACTCCAAACATGAGGTCTAAAGTGTTGCAGAGGTGACAACATATTACAGAAAATACCAGCATTTAGGCTTGTCAAATTATAAAATAATAAGCATCTATTTTAGATTTTCTGGAAAGGCAATTAATTATGAAACTATTTCACAAAAGAACTTTGTGCCTCTGTCAAAGCCTAATGAAAAAAATAGAGATACAATACATTATTTGTGTACTTTCCAATAAGCAAGTGCTGAACCATAAACTGCAGAGCTTTCTGTGATGACTTCAGTACAAGAGATACTGTAAGTAAGCTCACATACTTTATCCATCATCCATTAAGAAGTACAGTGAAAATAACATTATCAGTCATCTCCTCAGGTCATCATCAGTATGTCCCATAGGTCTGACTCTCAGATCTGCATTGAATTACCTTCCTTTATTTTGCATAGGGGCAAAAGTAGGTAAAATAAAAAAAATGCAGTGTCAAACAACACTCACATAATAAGACATTTTTGTGTATTCACACATTAAAAGAGATGTTTGCGAATAAGTCTCCAAATACGATGTACAAATTATATTAACCTTAATAATAATTTCCATGGCCTGATCGAATTCCTGTTAATCAAGAGGTTTTTTTTCTTGGAAAGCTAAGAGACAATAGCCTCTATCAATTGCTCTTTGAATGGGTAACTTCTAAAAATGTTTGCAGTTCTGTACACAGTGGCTGCATCCCTGTATTACTCAAACACAAGGCAGTAAGAACTTGTCTTAGTGGACCGAATTCCACAACAGTAACAAGAGAATCTTGGCTGAATGAGGTACAGCAATTCCTACTCAACATGCTAAATCCTGAAGTACCGCACAGCCAAACTAGAAATCTCTTTGATATTTTGCCAAGAATTTTATTATAGCAAATTCTGAATGGAAGGAAAATGAAGCTATTTGATAGTATCAAGCCCATAAAGACAAGATCCTTTGGAGAGTTATTTATGGTTTAGCATATCAACTGGTTTTGCCTTTGACAAAAATATAAAACCACTGCAGATGAAATTCACAAACAAATTGTTTACATAGTGAAAACCAGTAATAAGCCAGTTCAAATCTAACACTGAAATCCAACATACAATAAAATTAAAATAATCTATTCAATTTTGGTCTTAATTTTAGCCTGTAGGTATTCTCCCAATCTAGTTGGTCAGTATCATGGACTCATTTGACAAATGTGCATTTTAATAAAGCCAGCAAGGTCATATACCTAGGAAACAGAAATTAATTTCTTGTATTTACAAAATGGAAGACAGAACTGAGAAATACAGGGACATTTAAAAAGTATTTAGGATTCACACTACATATGTGATTCCTATGTTCTGCTATAGCTAAGACAGTGAATATGATCCCTGACTTTATACATGGGATAATAACAAGGAATACTCTATTACATATGCATTTGTTATTATTAAGACTATTATGGGACCTCAAAAGACAGATGTATCAAAAGGGAGCTATTGTCTTCTCTCCTTCATTTCAGCTATACACTCCTGGATGTGTAGCAGAAGAGAAAGACTTTTTAAATGCCACATCTGGACTGCAGCTGCATCCATCTTTAAGGCTCCAAATTCAGTGTCCTTTTTGGAAAAATTACACTGTCAAATTGGAAGAGACTCAGGGAAGTTGTATGACAGCAATACACCTTGAAAAAACATCTGACAATGACATATGGAGATAATAAATCTATTTATTTTGTTCAATATAACCCAGATATTTCTTGATTCTGCTGTTTATTCTATTTTCTCTATTCAAAGCCTGCAATATCAAAAAGCAAAGGAATACTGTCCTCAAGTGTATGAAGCACTAGAGACTTTTTTAAAAGCTTTTGAGGGAGGATAAACATGTTCAACAGTATTTCTCTCAATATGTGAAGTATCTCCAGTGCTCTGAAAATGAAGTATTTACGGTAAACACTCTTTAATTTTCTTTTGCTTGTATTCAGAATAGTTCAAGGGCAAAATATCTGTATGTTCAGTTACAGAAAGCATGTGATTCTCTTTATAGATACCGATGATCTTGCTGCTCTACCATCATGAAAATTTTTGCTTCAAGGTGTTTCCTCGTATTGTCTGCCATACTTAATATTGTGGTTATAAGAATTTTAGAATTATTACCCTTAGTTTTATTCTCTCCCACTGTCTTGTTAGCTTTCTTTACGCACCATACACACTGCACCTGTACTGTTCTTGGGATCAGAATCTAGGTATCCATTTTAGAAAAAGAGACTTGTATGGGCACTTTTCATCTCAGTTAGGAGATAAAATATATGTATCAGAGAGATATAAACCTGACATTCCATGTGTCTTTCATCTTTCATCTTTCCTATTTTGGAACTTTTTAACACTGTTACTTCAATGAGCCCTGTTGACCATGGAAAGAAGTAAGAATCAGTAAGAACGTGAGAGCTGAGTAAAGAAAGTGGCAGACTTTCTGCCACTGTGGACATCATCCAATAAATATCCACCTTATCCATTAGATTATGCTATTTATCAATTTTGGGGCTGTGACACTGCATTTCCTACAGATTATTCCTGTGAGAGAGGAAAGGGATCAGAATGTAAATAATTTATAAGAAATTCAGCTAGAAGAACCTGTTAGTGCCTTTTTTCCCCTTACCTCAACTAGTTTATTTTTCAAGGAAAAGGACAAATCTCATAGCTGAGAAAATGGAATACAGGCAACAGAAAGACCAAGAGCCATGCATTCTACAGTAGAGGACAGTAATGGGATTCAGTGATTTACATCAATTTCTGTCAACTTTTCTTCTTTCTGCAAAAAAAGAGCATGGGCAATACTTACAGGAGACACTGTATGCAGTGCCTTTATTATATGAACAGCCTCACGTTCTTTGGGACCATAAGTAGTGACATATTCACAACCAGTTGCATAATGGAAGCATTAGAGCTACATAAAGCACAGAGAATGACACAAATCGCACAGGAAAACCATAACATGCAGCAGCATGCAATGCAAAGCCTGTTATGCAATGAAAGTGGTGAAATCTTTAAAAAGATGCTAATACCATTACCTTTCTGGCTATACTTTTTCAAATTCTGACTCCTATATTTTATTCTGAAAAAATGATGCAATCATGGGTCTATTTACTGAGAGTGCAGAGTCTGGATCCCTCCCTCCCGTGACAGTATTTTAAATACGATTAAAAGTGCTGGCTCTGAATTGTTTTGAAGTAATCATTTTCCTGGATAAGATTACATTGACAGTTTAAGAAACTAATCTTTTATAATCCAGATTTTTAGCATAGTAAGATTAAGTAAGATAGTTAGGCACACAAACCTGAAAAAAAACCCCAAACAAGACCCATGAAACTGAGGGTAAGGCAGCCGTTGGTGTTCTTTGTTCTTTAATGTTACAGTATCCTCACACTAAGACATTTTTTAAAAAATACCATTTTTCCTTCATAAGAATTCATTGAGATTGGTTTTGCTGGACACAAACCTTGCAGTGAGTCAACAAAATTATAATTACGAAATAATGAATGCCTTACAGACCTAGTTTATACATACTTTCACATCAAAATCACTAAAAACAGGAGCTCAAACAAAACAGCGTATCTTTCAGATTTATTCAAATAAAGTTCCTGAGACTACCACACAGCATAAATAAATAAATAAATAAATGACACTTGTTTGAATGTGACTGTTTACTTGCTTGTGAACATCTGTAAATAGAAAATGTATGGGAATTCTGTGATCCGAGTACTAAAACAAAATAAAAAGAGAAATTTCAGATGAGTTTATACTCAATCCTTTTATTTCACTATCTTCTTTTTTTTAATGAGATAGTGGTACTCATGTGCCTAACTCCTTATAACTGCAGGCTTGCCAGACATTATTTGCCAGCTCCAGTTTGAAAGCTAAAGTTCAAATTTTCATAATGGGTAGTTTCACTGAATTCATGTAAAGTTAAACATAAGCAGACATGCCTGCAAGATCAATTATCCAGTTATATGTGAAGAGCACTGGGGTGGGGAAAAGAAGCTTTCCACTTTTCGTTTCAGTGCCTCTTGCTGTGTACAAGTCAGAGTATTACAATTTTTGAAAGAGAGTGTGAGCCAATTTGCTGGCATCAGCAATGGGATGCAAGACACCAGAGGTTCAGTTCACTATTTAGCACCATATATTCACAACTTTGCCCAGGCAGCTGGGAAGAAGTTCATAAAAGCAGAAGGATGGACAGGGGAACTCGAGCATATTCCTTGAGAAGAAATTTCTCAAGCCAGAATTGCACATCCTTAATGTGTTTAGTAGCTCTTGTCAGACTTTCAGTCTTTACGGTTTCCTATATTTTGAATATTTTTCATACAGAAAAACGCATTCAGTAATGATGGTGGCAATGATTTAAATATGTGGTTTTATTTAAATCTACCTCAATTATTTTCTGAAGCGTTTCCTTCTTCTGATGCTGTGGGAAAGAGGGAATAATTTTTCTCTGTTCATATTTTC
Organism: Burhinus oedicnemus; assembly: GCA_008921705.1. Taxonomy (NCBI): domain Eukaryota; kingdom Metazoa; phylum Chordata; class Aves; order Charadriiformes; family Burhinidae; genus Burhinus; species Burhinus oedicnemus. Next base: position 1,482,270 of record VFFE01009204.1, read on the forward strand.
TGTACTTTGTATGATTTTATAGACCTTGATGATATTTCTTTTCAGCTTTCTTTTTCATGGAAAGACTACTAGACTAACCATTCCTTTCTTGTATAGAATCTGCTCCGTAATTGTGGTGACCCTCGTGTAGAAAATGTTACACTACCCTTTTCCTCACCTTTTCTCTTTTAAGAAACATTTCTATCATCCTTTATGGTTTGTTTTTATTTTGAATGGTCTTAACAACTCTGCATTAGCAGAACACTTTGTCACTGAAATGCTCTTCCACAACTTTTACTTATATGTCGAATAATGCTGGTACTGTAACACACATCTTGTGAATCCTACTGGTAGTCTCCTCCACTTGTGAAAACTGGTCCCTTTTTTGTCATCTATGTCTGGTCTGTAAATTAATAATCTCAAAAAAGACCTTCCTTCTTATGACAAATTTCCTTAGCATTTTTAGTGACAGACCTTATTGAAAGTATTCCAAAGCTATGTCCTCATTAGTAAGTAAATTAAAAAATAAAAATTAAAAAAAAAAAATCTACTGATCTCTTTTTGTCAGATTAAAGCAGTTGGAACTATGGTCCCTACACTTACACTCTATGCAGTTCAAAAATTTTATTTCAGATAAAATTTAAACTAGTGCCCCTAGACTGAACAGGCCCTCCAATGTGGTTTAAAACTATCTGTGAGACCTAACACAGCTCTGGACTTAGAGGTCACCTCACCATCTGGAGTGCAAGTGTCTTTGATGGTACCTGGAGTGGAGCTTCTGTATGCTCCAAAATGAAATCTATTTTAAACTCCCCAAAACCACTCTTAGAGCTCGACCAAGAAGCAGTAAATGAGAAGCACCAAGGAATTCTTTAAAACAGTACTGCTGCTCCAAAGCAAAACACTAATGAAGATGTAGACATACCTGGTTGGAATCCTGCTACCCAAATGCTCAATGATTCCTTCAAAGAATTTGAACAGAGTAATGAGGCATGGCTTCCTTCTGCCAAAACTGTATTGCCTCTTCTATAGTAATATGTTTCCATTAATTTACCAACTCAAGTTTTTATTATAATTTCTTTTGGTTTTCTAAAAGTCAAAAAAGTACTATATGACTTTTTTATTCACACCTGAAGCCATTTAAAAAAACCTTAGTGTCTCATTTGCCACCCCATGGTCAATTTAAGTTGTACATTACACAGTACACCTCGCAGTCAGCAATTTCATATTTGAGTTCCTTTAGAATTTTGCAGTGAATACCAATGATTTAGACTGGGAAGACTAGATGTACAACTGCTGATTTACTACTATTAATTTTATCAACTCTGTTATAAAATGTCTTGGCATTTTCTTATTAGAGAAGTCCTCAGGTTTGTACCCTGTAGAGAAAGGTGCTCCTAAGCTTTTCACAGAGAATTCAGAATGGTTCATTAAACATAATCAGTTTTCAAGATTCAAACGCAATGGACACAATCACTTTCTCAGTCCAGCACTGTACGCTTAGCTTCTCCTCTCAGGCTTTCCTTCACTGCTTTCTAAAGCATTGCTGAAATTCATGAATATTGGATTTTCATTGGGCTAACTTATAGATAGCACAAGCTAAGCACAGAGATTCTACTCGTATCATGAGAGACAGGCAGACAACTGGTCCAAACATTGCTGGTACACAAACCCATGTTTCTTTTATTACATAGTGGTTTAACAACACATGAAGTCTTAACTTCTCATAATCCCAAAGATCATATATTGTCATATGCAAGTGGATTATATCCTCATGGAAGAATTGAGACAATTGAAAATCTGCTTAGAAATTAAAGCCACAAAATAATCAACTTCTGTGATCAAACAGTAGTATTGTGATTAACAACAATACCAAAGTAAAATATAGGAATTTATCATTGCTGTTGACAAAACTTCAATTCTTACTCATTCACAATGTGTCCAAAAGGAGTCAAGTTAATGACAACACTGATGAGCGCTGGTGAGTCACCAACTGAACAGAAAGGCATGAAAAACCTGGCAGCTGATTAATAAGAATACTCATACTCTTATTTACGCAAAGTGATTATGTAAGAGTCATGGCTTTTGGGGGGTGATGGTAGTGTCAATAATATGATGGAGAGGGGTCACAGCACCAGGCTCAGAAAGTGCATATCTTCTTTCAGGTTTGCTTATACTGCCTCTCAAGGATATAACCTGTTGAAGGTTAACACCAACATCACTCTTCCACACTGGAACTTCATGCAAGGCAGGCTCAGGACCCCTGAAGAGACATCATGTAGTGCCACTTGCTGAGGGACAGAGGCTCCAGAAAGATTGCAGCGAGGGCCAGATGAGCATGCATCATGCACAATGAAGGAGACAAGGGAATTCTGCCTTTCTCATCTTAAAACTAATTTTTCATCTATGTCTGACCCAAAGAACTGTACTCTCACATGAGTTAATGAAACTGGCTAAGTTATAATATGCTTCTACAATTTACCTGGTGTCCTGGTTTCATATGGCCAGTGTGAAGTCTAATGGAGAGTGGAAACTAACGGTAGGCTATTGTGGGCTGAATGAAGTTACGCTGCTGCTGAGTGCTGCTGTGCCGGACATGTTAGAACCTCAGTGCAAACTGGAGTCCAAGGCAGCTAAGTGGTATGCCACAATTGATATTGCTAATGCATTTTTCTCAATCCCTTTGGTGGCAGAGTGCAGGCCACAATTTGCTTTCACTAGGAGGGGCATCCAGTACACTTGGAATCAACTGCCCCAGGGGTGGAACACGACCCTACCATTTGCCATGGACTGATCCAGAGCGCACTGGAACAGAGTGAAGCTCTGGACCACCTGCAATACATTGATGACATCATTGTGTGGGGCAACACAGCAGAAGAAGTTTTTAAGAAAGGGAAGAAAATAATCCAAATCCTTCTGAAAGCCAGATCTGCCATGAAGTAAAGGTCAAGGGACCTGTACAGGAGATCCAGTTCTTAGGAATAAAATGGCAAGATGGATGCTGTCAGATCCCAATGGACGTGCTCAACAAAATAGCAGCTACATCTCCACCAACTAGTAAAAAGAAACAAGCTTTCTGAGGTAATGTGGGTTTTCAGAGAATGCATATTCCAAATCAGAGTCTGATTGTGAGACCTCTCTATCAAGTGACTCAGAAGATGGACAATTTTAAATCAGTCCCTGAGCAATGACAAGCTTTTGAACAACTTAAACAGAAAGCAGTTCTTTCAGTAGCCCTTGGGCCAGTCCAGACAGGGCAAGGTGTTAAAAAAGTGCTCTACACTACAGTGGGGGATAATGGACTTATCTGGAGCCTCTGGCAGAAAGCACCAGTGAAGACTCGAGGTCGACCCCTAGGGTTTTGGAGTCAGGGATACAGAGGATCTGAAGCCCACTATATTCCAACTGAAAAGGAGTTATTGGCAGCATATGAAGGGGTTCAAGTTGCTTCAGAAGTGGTTGGTACCAAAACACAGCTCCTCTTAGCACCTTGACTGCTGGTGCTGAGCTAGATGTTCAAAGGGAGGGTCCCCTCTACACATCATGCAAGTGACGCTATGTGGGACGCACGGGTTGCACTGATCACACAACGAGCTTGAATAGGAAACCCCAGGTGCCCAGGAATCATGGAAGTGATCATGGACTGGCCAGAAGGCAAAGATTTTGGAATATCACCACAGGAGGAGGTGATGTGTGCTGAAGAGGCCCCACCTCTTAACTACCAGAAAATAAACTGTCATAAACTACCAGAAAATGAGAAGACATATGCCTTGTTCACTGATGGATCCTGCTGGATTGCTGGAAAACACTGAATGTGGAAGGCTGCTGTGTGGAGTCCTACATGATGAGTTGCAGAAGCTGCTGGAGGACAAGGTGAATTGAGCCATTTTGCAGAGCTGAAAGCCATCCAGCTGGCTTTAGATATTGCTGAATGAGAAAAAAGGCCAGTACTTTATCTCTATACTGACTCATGGATGGTAGCAAATGCTCTGTGGGGGTGGTTACAGCAATGGAAGCAGAGCAACTGGCAGCATAGAGGGAAATCCATCTGGGCTGCCCCATTGTGGCAAGATATTGCTGCCCGGATAGAGAATCTGGTTGTAAAAGTACGTCATGTAGATGCCCACAAACCCAAGTCGGACCACTGAAGAACAACAAAACAACCAGCAGGTGGATTGGGCTGCTAAGACTGGAGTGCCTCAGGTGGATCTGGACTGACAACATAAGTGTGAATTATTTATAGCTTGGTGGGCCCATGGCACCTCAGTTCATCGAGGAAGAGATGCAACATATAGATGGGCTCGTGACCGAGGGGTGGACTTGACCATGGACACTGTCGCACAGATTATTCAGGAATGTGAAACATGCATTGCAATTAAGCAGGCCAAGCAGTTAAAACCTCTCTTGTATGGAGGACAACAACTGAAATACAAATATGTGGAGACCTGGCAAACGGATTACATTACACTCCCACAAACCCGATAAGGCAAGTGCCATGTGCTTACAATGGTAGAAGCAACTACAGGATGGCTGGAAACACATCCCGTGCCCCATGCCACCGCCCAAACACTACCCTGGGCCTTGGAAAGCAAGTTTTATGGCAACATGGTACCCCAGAAAGAACTGAGTCAGATAACAGGACTCATTTCCGAAACAGCCTCATAGACACTTGGGCCAAAGAGCATGGCATTGAGTGGATATATCACATCCCCTATTGTGTACCAGCCTCTAGAAGATAGAACAATACAATGGACTATTAAAAACTACACTGAGAGCAATGGGTGGTGGGACCTTGAAACATTGGGATGCACATTTAGCAAAGGCTGCCTGTTTAGTTAACACCAGAGGATCTGCCAATCAAGCTGCCCCTCGAGAACTTTCACGTACCGTGGAAGGGGATAAAGCTCCCGTAGTGCACATGAAAAACAGGTTAAGGAAAATAGTTTGGGTTATTCCTGCCACAAGCAAAGACAAACCTATCCATGGGATTGCTTTTGCTCAAGGACTTGGGTGCACTTTTGCAGATCAGCAGGTAGGAAGTGTAAAAAATACAGGAAAAAAGGAAAAAAAGGGGAGTGTAGTAACGAAGTGCAAGACGTGTTACTCAGAAATAATACAGAATTTCATTACAAGTGAATCATAGGGTTTTATAAATAGTTTAACCTCTTCTAGGAAATATAATAAAACCTTTTTAAATTAGCCTTGTGTTTCTGTTGATACACTTCAGAGCAATGTTGGCCCTGAGATCCCTTAATGCTGTCTAATAAAGCACACAAGATGGCATAAAAAAAATTAAAAGTCCATTTAAATACACTTTAAAAGATTTCAATTTTTAAGTGTTGGGGGAGTAAATTATGGCTAATGTGTTAAGTTCTTTTGTTACTTCTAAAATGATGCAATTAGCCTCCAAGGTCAAACTCAAAGTCACAGTATAATTATTTTTAGCAAGTAAAAAATCACTTTACATCTACAGTTAATTGCAGTTAATTTGGCCTTCGAGATGTACCACTACGAAAGCAATAATGGTTTTTAATAACAATGAGAGTAATAAAAGGAAAAACTAATGAGAGAAAAAAAATGAAACATGCATGGAGTCTAAGAGTTTCCGTCCACATTTCTTTATACTTCTGTCGTGGTTTGGGCCAGATTGGCCCAATCAGGAACGACAGATGCTCTCTCTCTCCTGCTCCGCTTCTGAAGGGAGGCAGGAGAGAGAAAGAAAAAGAGAGACTTAAGAGTTTAGAAGGAACTAAACTACTTTAATGAAATATTAATAATAAAATAATAAAAAGAAAATAATGAAATATATACAAAACTGTATCAAGCTCCCAGGATGATGATTACATCATCAGCAGGCACTGGGGAAGTCCCAGACTGGACTCACTGACGGACGGGAACTGGATTCCAGATTTGGATCAAAGGCAGATGCAGAGACAGAGTCCTCCTTGGACGCTGGCCATTGAAGAAAGAAGTTGACCCTTTGATCCCTCAGCTTTTATACTGAGCATGAGGCAGATGGGATGGAATACCCTGTTGGTCAGTTTTGGATCACCTGTCCTGTTCGCTCCTCCCCGCAGGTGTGACCCCTCTATGCTTTTCTGCTTCCGACCCTCCAACAGGGCAAGCAACAAAGTTGGCTGGCCTTGGTTGTTATAGCAATAAGTATCAGCAAGAGCCTCTGCATACTGTTCCTTGGCATCAACTATAAACATCAGTCTTATCACTCTGAGAGTGAACAGTTTTCTGCACAATGTGCTGTTAATTTCAGCAGTTAGAAGAGGCCTAGCTAAAAAGTAAAGTTACTGAACAAAATCGTTCCTGTTTCACCTCAAACGAGGACAACTTCTCATCAAATTACATTGCAGAAAGATGTTTCAGATCGATGTACAAACTAAAAGTGAAGATACAGAAAGGATCCTTTCAAGCTTTTTAACTTCTCATTGTTACTCCATACTTATTGCAATCAGTGAAATATGTGTCAAGGTAAAAGTGAAACCACTTTCAACATAGTGTTGCTTGTTTGATAACCAGTGAGGTCAACCAGTCAGTCATCATTCTCTGCAAGTACACACATTCCCAAAAGTAACACTATTACACATGCACCAAGCAGCTGGATAAGATGACCTCCAGAGGTCCCTTACAACTTCAGCCACACTGGGATACACTTTTACCTTTTGGAGAGTTTACTTCTCTTCTTGCTCCTGTTCCAAGAAAGCAGAGTGCTGCTCATAAGAATTAAACATTTTCTTTAGGAGAAGGAATAAAATGTACTCTTTATGAAGAAAGAGAGAATACCCAAGTTTTTATAGCTCCACTTACTACAATTTATGCAAATTATTTCATAAACTAAATATTTAAGCAAGCATTCAAACAGCTCATCAGAAGAGGCTATGCAATCACCATCACTCAAAGTCTTCAAAATTATATTGACTATTCAAAAAAAAACCAACTCCAAAACCCACCAAAGACTTTAAACAAGCTTTTGGGACAAATCTCAGACTAAAGTACAGTGAGACACAAATTGGATGCTCGTCTTTTTACCCTTGCATTCTAGTCATCCCTTTTAAAAATTCTCTTCAAGAACAACGGAAGGGTAGGATTCCCATTTCTGTCATCAACATGACCATGGAGTGAACAAGTCTCCATGCAAACATATTGAGATCTCCTGTCGCTGGGTTTCAGAAGCACTCTGAATACAATAGGATTTTTATACCCTTCCGCTTCCAACCCCTACCTCCCCACCATATGCACATAACTAAATATTCTGGATTTGGGAAATAAAAGGAACAGACTTTCATCTTATTATATTATTTCCTCCCCTGGATCAGACCTTCCAGGTGTTAGAGGTTAGCCATAGTTAGAGCAGTACACTGGACAGTGCGGGTGAGACATACCTAATCATTCCCACTAGCTATGTTTACTGGGGAAACAAAAACATTGTGGACTTGAAAGGCTGCTTAGTGAAATGAGGTAAACGTATACATAAGCAACAAGACATTTACAAACAATTGTTGAATCCTTGCTGATTCTACAACATGGATTACGAAATTTGAAATGTACGGAAGTCAAGCTTAGTGATCAGGAGTGACAATGCCAATACAGCACAAGGTTAAGGAAGTGCACTAGAAGAGCAGCTAATCACAATAAGTTATTGATAATGATATTGGATTGAATAATTGTATTTTGGTTTTATGTGTTTTATATGAGCAATCTGCAATGGCTATATACTAAAGAGTAACCCAAGGCAGAAGACAGGGTAAGCAGAATTCCCGTGTTAGCTAGAGCTTCAGCAAGGGAAAATGATATTGATGTATATCCAGATTCACAACATTTTCACTGGTGTTTAGTAAGATCACAAAGTTTTTCAAATCTTTCTCTGGCTGCACCATATACCGAAGAAATGCAATGTTTTTTAATAATTTGCTTGCAACAATATGAAAAGACAAGAGTCAAAGAAATAATATGTTTATGTGTAAAGATAAGTTGAAAAAAAGCCTTCTCTCCTGTGGAAAATAGCGATCCTTGACAATCACTAAATTAAAATGTAAAAATGTGTATTAGGATGACCAGTTATATCAACAGAACATCGTACAACACACTGAATGAAGGATATCCATATCCTGGCAGAAAAAAAAATAATTGCCTCCTTCACTGAAGTGATTTCCTGTAAATTTTGCCAGCAGCTTCTAGTTATGTGTTTCACTACTGGTAATACTGGTTTTTTTTCAGCACCGAGAATAGTAAGGTTATATTTCAGTTATATTTTTGCCTAGTACAGAAACATATATTCTTACAAAGATAACTTCACCATAAAATAGTTTTTGACAGGGATGAGTTAACACTCTGTGACACCCCGTGAGTAATCCGGTTCTAGAGTTCCCTGACAAAATGGAAGGAAATATAATGAATATTAAGGTAATTTTACCTGCAAGTGGTTTTCATTGTAAGACTAAAGCCTAAAAGCAGAAAAGGAGGCTTAAAACTGTGTACTTTACAGGGTGGGGATTTTTTTGTGGGGGGTGGGAGTGGGGTTTTTTTGGGGTCCTGTTTTGTTCTTATCTCTTTTGGATATTTACTAGTCAGCTGTGTAGCAGAGTGCTTTATGCCTCTTTCACTGCATCATATTCTGGTCTAGTTTTACCATTAGTATAGAAAACTTCCAATGTAAGTTTGTACTCAATTTGTAAATTCCTCTAGGCTGAACTGCGTTTGTTATGCATTTATGTAAAGGTGTTCTTAAGCCACTGGCTAAACACCTGATAAGGTGATTCATGTAGGTGATCAGTTTGTAGCTTGAAAGAAAATGAGTATCATGTAACTGCATTTATTTATTACTTTTTCCCTTTACGTTTTCTACATCAGTACATTTTCATTAACAACTGTGATACTTCTTATATGAATCTGACATAATGAGGAGGTAATACTGGTCATTTCTTCACAATTACGATAGTTGAGAACAACCTCTGCTGAACTTCTGAACAATTATGACCTGTAGGGCTCAGCTATTGTGTTCAGAAATTCAAAAAAACCCTTGTGCTTTAGTGTTGAATTCTTTTTGTCCTTATTTTGTCAACCAAATGCACTATTGGAATTGAATAGTTATCTACAATGTCTAAGGTAAACTAAACTAGCTAATATTCAGCCACTGCTTTAACTCCAAATTGCTGAAATCCATTTTCAGGAATATAGATGTATGTTAAGAAGGTTCAAAGAGACGGCCAAATATTTAACATGTATCTTTATATATATGCTAGCCGTCCTCCTTCTAACTATTTGAAGTTTACCATCTACAGCTAAATCTGGCCTCCATGGCCTCTTTTACCAAATAGTACAACCTTCCCCATGAAATATCAGGAAGAGTTACATTCTGATTGATTAAATGGTAAATTATAATAGTTTTAAGTAAAATCTACTCCTAAACTAAAAAGTTCATAATTAATCATTTGATGAACATAGGCCCTGGGCACAATGAACTTTACTTCATTATTTATTCTAAGAAAACATGCAAATTGTGTTTTATGGCCAAAAGCCAATTAAAGTAAAACATATTTTCATTATAGTTCTCCAAGTCTTTATTCTGGCCTTATCACAGAGTTTAAGAAATAGTGAAAACAAATAATTGCTACTGAAAGAACAAATGAGTGGGTGGACAGGAGGTACTGAACAACTAATTAGATGGTTTTAGAAAAGGTTTTGATGATTTTATATCATTAACTTGGTCAAAATTCCAGTTCTTACTAGCCTACACCCATCATCTGTCTTGTATTTCTAGAAGATTACTGAAGTGTAGTTTGCTTGTCTGATGTTTTTTAGAATAGGAGATCATTAACTAAAGAATTTTTTTTTTTTTACAGTAATTTAAAGGTTAAACACTGTCCACAGCCGAAGGATTGGGCCATAGTAACTACACAGGCATTTTGGCTCTAGGTAATGGGCTCCAAAGTCAGATAAGCTTTCCCTTAAGAAACAATCCATTACAAGAAAAGTGCACATGGAAGAAAAACAGTTCTTTTATCTCACTTGCACCATCAACACCATCCAAAGCCACTTTTCCCTCTCCTTCTGGGCAGGGTATCTGTAGAAAGACGCAATACTGTCAGAGGTAGCCAAATCCCGGGAGCAGTGGTTTTCAGTTTCCCGTTCTAGCCAGTAGTGACACTGAGTACGCATTCCTGATGGGCATGGGGATGGGCACACACATGGGCACACACATGTGCACACGCATGCTCACATGGCTGGCCATCCAGATCTCAACAGACAGCAGAGCCTTTGCCAGAACAGACACTACCAAATACTCATGTAAACATGAAGCACAGAGGGGCCAATCCTGTTCTTCCTCTCTGTCTCATCGAGATTGAAGGCCACTAGTAGAATATACACATGCAATATGGGTCTTCCTGGTAGCTGGTCTTTGACCAGTTTATCCAGTAACCAGCGCTCAGATCCCAGTCCCCTCCAATTGCTGGCTCCCGGACTTATGAGTCCCTGAGGTTTGTGGTCACATTCTAGTGGCTGGTATCCTACTTGCCAGGTAGTCAGGCTTTAATTTCACTACCCTTCACATATACACAGAATAAAGAAGACAGCCTCACAAAAGATAGACTGCTGTGATCAAGCACAGGGCTCAGTCAGGTAAGCATGCTGACCAGCAACTTGTTTACACTCATTCAGCCCCTTCTTCCCCCTTTTTTCCGCATGCTGCTACCCTGATCCACCTTGACCTTTTCCTTTCCCTGCTTTTGGTACTTTCCTAAACCATCCCATAATAATTCTCACATGTTCCCACAATCCTCTTAAAACACTCAGCACAATCCCAAATTTCTCCTCTCTCTCACCTGCAACCCAAAGCCCTACACCCCTTGAAACTGTTAACCCCCTTCAGCTTGCATGCCAACCTGGTGAGATCTTCTTTTGTTGACTCTTCTTGGTGGATTTCCCTGGTTCCAGATACCAATAACCCTGTGATTTAAATATTTTTGTGTGTATATCATGTGATATGTTACCTTTTAATCAGTACTTTTGGTTTATAGAGGAAACATCCTACCTGACTTGTCATAAGTATGTTTGTAGGGATGTGCACGATTGTGGGCGAGACACCTTTCACAGTCTGCAATTATAAAGAACACTGACTTAATCATGGAGTCATTGAGCTAGTTCTTAGACTGTTTGAGATTAAACCATTGTTTTATTTCATCTTTTCTGTTGTGCATGTCTGAAGTGTTATTATGATATTCAGTTATTGAAAAATGTCTCCACTGTTGTGTGCACAAGGACAAAGGAAAGACTGATAACATGTAAGAGTAAATACCCTCAAAGGTAAAACTGAAGTGGAGTGACTCGAGCACTTTTACAGCAATACTTCTAGATGACATCCACACTTTGGGCTGTCTCCTCCAGGACATATCTAAGGAATAACGGACATTTAGACTACAGGAGCAGTTGCATTCTGTGGATTAACTATATGCTTCACTAGAAAGGTCTTTAAGCTTGACTGACTAAAACACTGGCAGAGGCCTTAAACTGAAAGCAAGCTGACTCCCTCTTGAATATTATCAACAGAAAATTGCCACTTTTCTTTTTCCCTAAGAGCAACGTCTTAAAGACATTATGATTATCTGTTTTATTAATAAGACTATTAGATAATTTGAAAAATCTTACTGATTTATTCATAATTGCAACCTTTATCCAATGACTGCATTGTTGTATCTTTTATTAGTTATCAGAACTTGTACTAAATGTGCTCAGTTACATGCCTGAACAATTGCAAATTTACTTTCTCATTCTTTTTCATAAAATCAATAGGAAGTATTAAAGGCTGGTTTATTCCATCAAATTACATGATTCCTGAATGCCGTACACAAAAGTCATGTCAGGTAAGAAGGCAGGAAGGAAGTCTGCAAAGGTCTTGCACTTATTTCTATGTAAATACCAAAGTTCCTGGAAGGGAAAACTTAATTTAGCAAATACTGAAGAAGAGGTGGAAAAGACTTGTGATGTTGTATTATGACTGCCATTAAAGCATGGCAACACTGTCTATTATTACTCGACATCCGTTAACAATTCCAATAAAAAGTAATTAATTTAAAAAAAAAAAAAGATTGGTTTTTCTAGGTCATTATATTTATTATATTACTCTCCATTTGGTCTAACATGGATATCAGTGAAGGGAAATTGTGGCGCTAATTACTAGTATGGTTTCCAGAATCCAACAGTACAATCTTGTTGACAATAAGTGGAGAATTCATGCTTAAAGGCCAAAGTGATAAATGTTCTCCTTGTGTCAGAGAAGAGGAACTTGAGAACTCTGGGGTGATGACAAAGTAAATTGCACAAATAAAACCCAATGTAAAATGGAAAGCAGGTTGTATGAACTCTGGAAGAGAAAGCACAAGGAAAGAGGCATCTCTGTTGACAAGGAAAGATATTAATTTTGCTGTCAGCTGTGGTGTTACTGCAACTCAGGGAACAACTGAGGAAGAATGAGTAGATGAAGTATCTAATTCTATTGAGAGTGACTCTTTGCAAGTAATCATAAACTGCAGTAAGAAACAGTTGATCAAAATCATTGCTGTTATATGCCTGGAGATTGTTCACCCAAAATATAACATTAGTGAACTTGCAACAGGCCAGTCTTCACAAGGTTGAATATAAAAACAGTCTTATGACTCAAGTTTGGAACTGTAAGAGAGAGACAGTAAACGTATGACTCGCTAAAATATATTCCCACAAACAAAACACCTTAAGGCTTTTTCAGCAATTTCATACAAATAAAATGTGTGGATCCTTCCTGCACGGTCAAAAAAGAATACAAAGCGAGGCTTGCTTTAGTCTCACAAAAGAAGTCAGAGCAGCAAAGGTTCAGCTCAGGTATAGTGAAAAATTCTTATAGATGTCAGTTAAACTTAGCGTTTAAAGAAAGCTCGCTATAAAATCTAACGACAGATCTGGAATAGTGCTGAGAAACTAAGAACAAATACAGTTTATCAGCTTCGTCTATCCAGAATTGTAAACAGAAATTTGTTATAAGCTAGTTGCCTTAGTACCAGTACTACAAATTAAATGTTGCAAATACTCAAGTAATAACTAAGGCTGTAGCCTGGCAACTTGTTGCATATGAGAAACTCTGTTCCTGTGTTGCACCTCACTGACATAATGACCTCAGAGCAAATGGAAACATTTCCAAGATTCCAGCTAAATGAATACTTCAATAAAAAAATTGTATTTTACAACTGTCACTCAGCAATCACATGTTAAAGTATTATATTTTACTCTATCACTGCAGTAAGTGAAACAGACTTTCAAAACATAGGTCTGTGTACACCTGGGGGTTTTCTGCCCCAGCTTTTTTTCCACATGGAATGGTTATGAGTACCACAGCACTAAATCAGAGTGCATTTGGATGCCAAAACAGTAAGGTGATAGCTCTTGGTTTATGACCTTTGAAGTCGTATAAGCTTTGATACCCTGGTTGAGCTCAGAGTAGTAACCACAGGTTACTGCAAAGACAAAGGCATCCAAACTATGTATCTGCTAGAAAATAAAGAAAAACAGATGACTGACTATTGCAATCCCATGGAGGAGACCGCTCCTGGCCAGTAACAGATCCTGACAGCCGATCTGGCAAGCCAGTTTACTAAATACTAACCAAAGTTATCAAAACACAAAGTTTACTGTACTTGCTGTATCTTTATAGTATTATAGTTTTTAATGTGTTATGGTGTCTTTGTCTCGGTGGCTATCTTGGTCCTCTGGCACACGGACTTCTGTTGTAATACCTCATTCAGCATTGGTATGGAAACAGTGATGGTGTCATAGTTTCATCTTTATGACAACATTCCAAGAAGAACAAAAAATAAAAATTGTCTGCCTGAAAATCTATTTTAAAGGCTGTTAGCTTTGGCTTTTCATAACAGTAGCAGTAAAAACTGTATGAAGGTTGTATTAGTCAGCATGACCATTTCAAGCTATTACTGATAAATGTGGAAAACCCCTAAAAGTTCTCCTTTGATGTTTTGTTTGTAATAATGACACCCCTCTGCAGTGAAGCAGAGTACATCAGCTGTGTACTGTCTGTATAGAGAAGCAGAAAACCCATTGCCTCTGTAACATCTGCCTATAGGTTACAGAAGACACCATCGCTTCTGTAAAGTGGCATTTTGAGACTAAAATATTGCAAGCTACAATTTCGATGTTTAGCATAGTGAAAGGTGATAAAAGTGGCTAGGTAGAAAACAAGGAGTTTGTTCTGACAGTTCCTGTGCAATATTCCATTCAGATTCTTTTCAATTATTTCCTACTTTGATACAGCTAATTCATAAGATAAATAATAAGAATTTATAGAAGCAGACAGAGCACAAAGCTGTCTTTGCCCCAGATCACAATGTCACACTTGCTATTATTACTTAATACTATTGCTGCTAGAAGGATGTATCTAGAGTTCATGCAAGTACTAAATCTCACTCCAATTTTCCCTTAGTGGAGAAAAAATTAAAACAGACATCTTATTTTTCTTGAGTCTGCAACAATTCACAGAAAAGAGTATTTTATTCTAATAAACTATGGTACACTAGAGATTCTCTTTAAAATTCAGTACTCTAAGACAGCTTCTTTTTTTCCCCCTGTGCTGTACTAATACTGTGTTAATTTCTGTAAAGGAAATGCAATTTCACACTTAAAAAAGTCAGGTGGTGTTACTCATGACCATACCTCGAGAGAATCAGATTAAATAGATGTATGAAAGGGAAAGAAACCAATCTGCACACTTATTCAGTTAAACAATAAAGATTATACAGATAACACTCAAATATGCATCTGACTTCTTTTTGAAGCTAATAAACATATATTGTTTGTCTGGTTCTTCGCATCTACCAGTAAAATATCACATATTTTAAGCTCATGCTTTACTGTTAATCCTACTTAGGTAAATTGTATTAAAAAACCTTTAAAAATGATTCTGGTGCTATTATCCCTGTATTTGTCAGCATAATCATAGATTACCTTATGGTAATTTCCTATGAAGTGTTTATTTCCTACATCCCTAGCATTGACCAGTCTGCATTCTGCTTAAAAGGACTCTAGCAACTACTCCTGGAAAGCACATGGAAAGAAATTTTCATCCTACAAACAGAAAAGTAAGATGAGATAAAGGGTTAGGGATTGAGCTGTCCCTGGTTTACGCCAATAGCCACAAACAGCTCACATCCTGACACTGAAAACTATGCCATTCCACACCGTTTTAGACATAGGATTTCAATTCATTGTGCAGAAGCACACAAAACCAAAAAACGTATTTTTGATAATTAAATTACAAAAATCATAGGGATTTCCTATGTGATTTATATTTAAATAGTAATATGAATCATAGAAGTTATCACACATACTTCAACAAAAATATCTCAAAGTAAATAGTGTTTTTTCGTCATCCTCCAATTAATCATTGTCTTATTACAGCAGCTTTAGAGAAGCTGAACTTCTTTTGACTGAAATGCAACATTGCCACGCCACACACAAAACCAAATAATTATAAACTTGCCAATTAATTGCATGTAACACATGCCTATAATGGTGATGCAGAATGATGTTGGGTAACAAAATCTTACTTGCTGAGACTCAGGGCTAATTGACAAGTGTGTTCCTTTGAACACCATATTACTTATCATTTCAGGTATTCCTGTTGAAAAATACCCTTTAAAAGTCCCCAAAAGTAACTGTGGATGATAAGAAAGCTATCCGAGACCAAACTAACTGAAACACAGATCCCATATAGATCGCAACTGTCTAAGCTCGAGATTCAGTCCCATCATCAAGTTAATTTTAGTTTCTCTTGCTTGCTTTATTTTTGACTGAGGAACGGTGAATTTCAAATTGTTCTACTTTGCTTGTATCTCAAATTAATTTGAAAACAAAATCAGTGGAGAAAGATCTAGTCTGCCTGTTTAGTTACCAGTCTTACCACAGACACCACATTATTGCACACATACCAGACAATGTGTTTTACAGGAATGCAATGGAAACTATTTCACCCTAAAGGTACTCAATGGATCAAAGTCAAGATGTACATACAGCTGTTCCTGAGTTAGTAATTGCTGAAAATCAGTTATTTTATTTTGGATGCTTACATTCTCTGATGTCCTGGATGCTGTGTAGTCCCTGCTAATCATGCCCTCCCCAACCCATTCTGAATTATATGTGTCTATACAGTTATAGTCATTTGGTATAAAATTCTAACTTTCATTTAGGGAAAAAAAAAAAGTCAAGGTGACCTACTCTTTGATATATCAGCATTCAGCACAATAAAAATCTGTTTTTTTGACTACACTTCAAGGCATTGCTTATTATTAACATAACTGAAGATGCATTCCTTTTATAAAACACTAATTGGATGTTGCTTCTGACCAGACATCCAGTCACATGAAAATTATCAAGTAACCTTGTACATTTGTACCTTCTTTGATACATGCATATTTTGCTGTTTGAAATGTTTTATATCTCCAAGTATAGGTCAATAGCTTGTGCTTTACTCTCATTACTTGTTTCATATGCAGACATCTCTTTTCCCAACTGCTTTGCATTTCCTAGCAACTAACAAGGGTTCCCTGTAAAATTATTCTTAAATTTAACACTAATTCATTGTAAAACTCTAAATGACTTATTTCAACATTATGAAAATACACCACTGTATTCCTGTATCTGATGGTCTTTTTCAACTGCAGCTAAAGGCATCTGAAGCTTGACTCATAGTGTCTTCTGAGTTTTACCAGAAAGTATTAAACTACAGGAAATACTTCAGAGTGCAGAAAGAAAACAGACATATAACATTCATGTAGTAAAAAAAAATATTTATGCTTTCTGTGAACATTTCCTTCTAGTTAAGCTGGAGAAACTTTTTACACAAAAAAATTTCTCTATTCCTTACCAAATTTCAGAGGATAAAAGAACAAATCATGAAGCATATAACCACATCATCACTGTAACAGTTACTTTTGCTATAAATCATAGAATACTGGGTTGGAAGGACCTTAAGGATCATCTGGTCCAACCTTTCTTGGCAAAAGCATGGTCTAGACAAGATGGCCCAACACCTTGTCCAGCTGAATCTTAAAAGTGTTAGGGAGTCCACCACTTCCCTGAAGTGTTATGAAATACATGATAGTATCCAAAGATCCTACTCAAAATAATACTTGACTTTTCACATGAAAAACTGTTTGAGAATATGATAAGGCTACACTGAAAACTGAATATTTTGTCCCTGGTGGAGAAAAGATTATTTCTTGGAAAATCACCTCAAATTTTCAATGACTTAAGTTTTTGAAAAGTAACAGAAATGACAGATATTTTGCTCACATTTACTGCCACTCCCAGACATTGAAACATCTCTTTAGAAAACTGTGGATCACTAATCAATGAAGGAGGAACTAGAAAAAAGAATCATTCTTTGGAGCTTTTAAATATAGGTGTTACACTTCACAAGAAAATTTTCAAACATGATTGTAGGAAAACAAATGCCAGAATTTTTCCTCAATAACCAGCAGGATTTGGTTTCTGAGCTATTGTTACACCGATAAAGCTCTCAGTTATTTAAGAGAAGTGCTAAAAGGAACTATGAAAACGTCACTTCTCTAGAGACACTGCAGCAATAAAAACATACCATCAGAACCACTGCATGATTCCACACATATTTGTTAGGCCAAGACAAATTTCCAATTTTTTTGTGAAGAAAAAACCCTCAAAACTCAAATTTCAGTTTGACTACCTGAATATTCCTTCCCAAACAATTTGGGTGAAATTTGCTGTAATTACTGCACATGCTTATGGAAGCATTCAACAGCAAGACTGGTTAGGACAACTTTTTCACACTTTTCAACAGGAATGATGAAATGGTAAGGATCAAAGCTTGAGAAAAGAAATAAAATTATCTTTCTCATTTATCTTGATTTAAAGGGACTCTCTGTTAGTCTTCATTATTCACATACTTGTCCCATAAGTGCAGGGATTTCCCTTCTGTATTTCAGATTTGAAAGGGAAGCAAGTACAGGGCCAAAAAATATACCAAAATATCTCTTTTTCATAAAATATTTTAACACAGGTTTAAAAAAAAGGGGACAGTTCTACACCTCATTCTGTCTGTAGAAGAGAAACTTAGAAAGTTTCTTTAGGGTTCAAATCTTCAAATTTATTTTCCCATTTTGTAACTCACAAATTAACGAAAGCATTTGAGAATAGAAGCTCAAGAACAAGCATAGAATATACAGAATATTATTCTTTTTCTTACTGGAACATGACGGAAGTTAAGTTTAGACTTTACCATGACATATATAGAATATCTTCCCAGAATACACTAGCTTAAAGAATTTTTCAACACTAGCAAGACTTACAAGCTCATAATTTTTCCCCTTAGTGAATTTTGAAGCAGTCTGAAATGCATCTCTGTAATCTAGCAATTCATTTTGACTGATAGCATCATCTTTTAGGGTAGAGTTTCTAGTTTCAATTGGCTTAAAAGAATAATAGCTATTCTCTGGGAGCTTTCAATGTCACAATCCTTACAATACCAAAATATATTTCCTACTTGTATGTTGCGTTACTCAATTAGTTCAGAAGGGTGTGATCTAAAGTGTGTTATATTTATATGTGACTGGCTCAGAATATAGTAAACTTTTTATTTTCATGTTACAAATTGTCTCTTAATGCTTTTATATCCAAGCGTCTTTTTAATTTTGAAAGTTCACAAAAGCTTTTAAAAAGTAACATGACTTTATTTCTGTTTGAATAAATTTCATGCATGTGATCAGAACTATGAATCTTTGTATTTTTATTCGGCACTCAATTTAAAAATATGATTTATTTTATTGCTCTAAAACTTATATACTGTAACACTGCATTATTTCCAATATCATAATTTATTCAAAAATCTTTTTCGATCACAGCTGACAAATAGCAAGAACAGTGCTTCTGTACCCAGAAATGTAAATCTCAGAGTAGAATTCATAATTGATAAATAGAAAGTAGTAAAAAGAACTCTGAAAATTAGGTAGAAATTTTGGAATGCTTCTGTCAGAGGACTATACAGATACTAAACTAGAACAGAAATAGTCCTTACAAAATGTTAGACCTTAATGGAAAAAAAAATAATTAAGAAAAAGGGGTATTTAAACAGAATATATTGCTTTCCAAAGAAACCTCAAAGCCTTTTAAAAAAATTAAATATTGTAGAGATTGCATAGAAATCACTTCAACATGCCTAAGTTTAAGTTGTATTTAAAATCAGTAAGCAAGAAAGCAAAACAAAGTTTTTAACCTGAGAATTTACTCTCAGAAACATGGGGAAACCAAAAATATTGCAACTGCTTAATATTAATCTTTCTCTGCATAAAGAGCTACAGCTTTATTTGGCTTTAGTCAGTTTTCATCAACATGGTTTTCAAATTGCTCCATCTGTCTTTGTGTAACTCAGATCTTAGCCTTCATTCATGTCATTACACAATTTTGTTCTTCAGTATGATGCATATGAAAAAAAACAAACCAGTCCTATTCTCAAATGTAAAAATATTTACCTTTGACCTGACCATTACTGTCCAGGAAAAAGATCCAGGAGTTGTAATACAGAATACTGTACCAGCTCAATACTGACTAGTCATCATGAAGGCAGATCAGTTTTTAGAACAAGAAAGACAGAACAACCCAAAGAACGTTATCTTACTTTTTAGCTTCATAGTGTGGCTTGCTTATTACATGTCATGTGAACTTCTCATCCCCTTTGTGTCAAAGAGGATACATTAGAACTAGAAAAGGTCCAACAAAGGACAGCAAGGATGATCAAAAGTATAGGAACAAACTGACATGCTAGGACCCTTCACCACTGGAGACAGAAAACCGCTAGTAGGGTATGAACAAGGCCTAGAAAATTGTGCAATACAGAGAAGGAAGATAATTATTAACGTTTACTACTTCTCCTAATCCAGGAACTCCAGGCATCAAAAGAAGCTACAAAGCAACAAACTTAGAATGAAACATAAAGGAGTTTCTCACATAACGTACACTTAAGACGCTGAATTCCTTGTTTCAGGACACCACAGAAGCTAAGAATTTGCAAGAGAAAGCCAGACAGAAAGAGAAAACCTCTTGTAGATTACAAGATACATAGAAACCAGCTCTGGGTTAGCAAGTACTTGAGATGGAAACACTAGGAAGTTCTGAAAATCTTCAAGGGAATTTACTTCATGATAAATTACATCATGATAAGTTACTTCAGTCATGAAGTAATTTACATCAAAACGAGCTGTCAGATGTTCTCTGGACCAAACCCTGTCCACAGCTGGGCTAGCTTCATGGTATGACCAGACTTCTCAGGGCCTTGTCCGGTCAAGTTTTCAGTATCTCCAAAGATGAAGATCCCACACCCTTTCTGGGCACCTCTTTCAGTATTTGACCACTTTCATTGAGAAGAAATTTTTTCCTTATGTCTAAAAAGAATTTCCTGTGTTCCAACTTGTCCTTGCTGATGTGTGTTGTCACTACACACCTTTAAGTAAAGAGTCTGGCTCTATCATCTCTTCACCTTCAAATTAGGTAGTTGTAGACAGCAATAAGCTCTTTTACCTTCTCTTCTGAAGGGTGAGCCAACCCACGTTTCTCAGCCTCTCATTGTGTCATATGCTTCAGTTTCTAAATCCCCTTGGTAGTCCTTCACTAGATTTGCTTCAGTATGTCTATGTCATTCTGTACCAGGGAGTCCAGACTGGAAATAATACTCTAGATGCGGTCTCATGGGTTCTGAAGAGAAGGGAAGGATCACTTAGCTCAACTTGCCAGCTAGAGTGTATTAACAAAGCCCTGTAGGTGGCTGGGTTTCATGGCCGCAAGGGCACACTGCTAGCTCATGTTCCACTTCTTGCTCCCACATCCTCTTCTGCAAAGATGCTTTCTAGTTCTTCTGCCTGTTCTGATGTATGGAGTTTTTCCATCGTTTGTGCAGGACTCGACCTTTGCCTTTGCTGAGCTTCCATGATGTTTCTGTCAGACCCTTTCTCCATCCACCAAGATCCCTTTGAATGGCAGTTCTGGTCTCCAGTGTACCAACCACTCCCCTCAATTTGGTGTCATCACAAACTTGTTGAGCGTGTACTCCACTCAATCAGGTCATTAATGAAGACTTTCAGCAGTACTGGCCCCTGTATTCATCTCTGAGGGATACCACTGATAACCTGCCACCAGTTGGACTTTGAACTGTTGACCACTATCAGCCTGCTAGTCATACCAGTTTACCACCCACCTTATAGTCAGCTTTTCCAGCCCTTATCTCACCAATCTGGCTATTTTGACAGAGGAATCCATGCCAAAAACCTTGCCAAAAATCGAAGTAAATTACATCCACCAGTCTCATTTTTATCACTTCCTATGGATTCCTGTGCCAACAGGTAGAACTTAATAATCTTACTGGGACTTCAACACGGAGATAAAAAAGGCAGATCAAAAGATCAGAAAAACTTGCTAAGAAGAATTCCTAAACCCAATTGTAACAGCATTCAACATTTTGGACAGTATAATTTTGCCCAGACATTTAAATAAGTAACAACAAAAATACAGTAGGAGCAAATGTATCACATACATTAAAATACATATATTCAAGGCTGCGAAGATGCTAAAAACACCCATTAGAAGTGATCCTAAAGATACAGGAAATGAACATGTAGTTTTGGTTTTTAATGGAGATACAAGTTCAGACACCTCAGTGAAAGGGCAAGGCCATGAGGTATCTGAATTTTGAATAAAAGACATCTAAGCAGAAAAATATGTTAGAGTTTCAGAAACCCAAGTATTACGGCAACCCAGTCATGACAAAGCAAAGACATGAATATGCAATTTTAAATCCTTTGTTCTTGCTGGGTAACAAGTGTTTTTCTGATTTTATTTTTAGCTGATAAAAATAAGTGTAGTTGTCAACACGTACCACTGTCATTAGAAATACAAATTTCAAGAGATAATTAGATAAAAATAGATCATATTTTAAGACATCAATGATACTTTTTGGAAAACAAAGTAAAAATGTTGAAATCTTTTAAGTACCTTCTCCACTAACTAACTAAAATAAAAACTTATGGTGATAATTCAGCTAAATTAAGACCTATATTTGGCATGAAACTACCTGCTGCTCAACTGATATGGTTTAGAAAAATAGGAAGGCAAAACTAAACTTTTTTCATTACTGATTTTGATATTAAATTAGCATATCTGCTGCTTTAGAACAACTGATATTCAGTAGATTCATTATTTTTGTTAGGTCTCAATATTTTACTGGATGTTATTGGAATGAAACAAAATATAAATCAGTAAGTGTATTTTCTGTGAAATTATTAACTACAAGTTAAGACATTTTGCTGCTATTTCAGATGCCTCCAAAATTATACTGTCCAGCATTTTGAAGCAAAGAGATAATTCTCAATTATCGTTTTTATATAACAATTGACCACAATTGCAGTAACTGGAGCTCATTACTTCTGCATTTTTTGTTTCACTTGTAGTCAAAGGAAATCTAATCAAACCTTCTTCTAAGGAGATATCACTATAAACAATAAAATGCAGGCTTGGTTGTCCTGAGAAACTGTCAAAAAACCCACAAAGAGTTTTCAGAAAAAAATATAATAACCAATAAAAAGTATGTATTAAAGCAAAAATCATCCTTGGAAAGTAAAGAAGAAAATCCTATTACAAATTCTTTGTATATTCAAAACTTGGCTGGATATGACCCTGAGCAGCATGATCAAACTTTGAAGTTAGATCCAACCTTGAGGTTGGCCCTGCTGTGAGCAAGAGGTTGGACAGGATGACCTCCAGAGGAACCATCCAACCTAAATTATTCTGATTCTAGGCTTGGGAAATAGTACACAGGAAAAAAAAAAGATTTCAGAACTAAATTAGGAGAGAAAGTAATACCCTTCTTAAGCTTTCAAGCAGAATATAACATGAATTTGTAGCAATTTCTGGAAATAGGAAAGAAGATTACATACTGTGTGATTAAAGAGATTGATATAAGAAATTAATTTTCAATAGTATTTTCCATAAAATACAGATTTCTTAGCATTAAGTTCATCACTTTCTATTATTAAGCTCTTTTCACCAATGTATGACTGAAAAAATCAGCTAGCCAAGCTAAATAAAGATCTCTGGGACATGTGTCCTTGCCCTGGGCATGTTTTTATTTTTACTTACAGCTAGAGTATTTCTGTCAAAATGGTTGATTTAAAATTTTCACACATGGAGAGAGGAACTAAAGTCCTGTGAAATGGAAATCACTTTGACATCATGAAAACAGAGAAAATTTCTGAAAGCTCAAACATCCAGCCAATGCTACTTTAAATTGGTTTACTGAATGTACTGTAGGTACAGTAAAAAAAACAAGAAAAAAGTCACTAAAAACTTGAAATGTGGATTAAAAAAATAATGTTTTAAAATTATATATCCTGCAGAAAATTTAGATAATAAAAATATATCCAAACTCTGTAAAAAAATATTTTCAAGCCTGCAATAATATCTAATATATTGGATAAATTATTAATATAATTAAATTGGAAAACTTTTATCATCAAGTAATTAAATCTTGGAATGCAACTGCATTAGTCAACATGAAAAAGATCTACATTGGTTACAATGGAAGGTGTGTTATTTTAACTGTAGAGAAAATTATTAACTGTCACACTATAAAGACTGGTTGTTCAGGATAATCTCATGTGTTGTAAAGAGTCATAATATTGACTCATTTCCTTTTTATTCTCTTCAGGCACGGTTTGCAGAAAGCCTGCCAACATGCCACCAGCTCCACTTGCATTTTAAAATGAAAACTGAAATATTTAATATGATTTGGTTTTGTCACAGCTTGTCTATAAAGAGTGTTGTTTTTAATGTGCAGCTTGTTCGGCACACAAAAGTTTATTTGGCTCCAGAATCATATAACTTACTGCTTTTTCCAAATACTAATGGACTAACAGCAACAACTCATCAGCAGTGATTTTAACAGTACTTTCCTTATCATCCAGTAATTATTTATTTAAGGATCTTATCTGTGTGAAAATCTCTAAGGCATCTTGTGTTTCATAGAAGTCCAAATGAAATGTATCTATGAATTATTAATTCTTTTTGAACTGAACTAATTCCTTAGAAGACTTGTATTTAGCTATAATTACCTTCAAGAAAGCCACATTATTTTGCTTTTATTCCAAAATATTCATATAAACTTCTTAGTAGGGATATGAATGAATTGTTCGTTTTCCCACATTTTATCTCCTGCTTACAAAAATGCTAGTCAACAACGATTGATGTCCTTTATATAGAAAAGACTACTAAGTATAATACAAACACAGTACTACAAAGATAACGCCTCCTACTCCGGTTCACCAGATCATAATATATGGTGAGAGTACCCTTTTTATTGTTTTAGCTCTCATTAGACAGCGACTACCATATTGCTTTGTTCTCCTTGTATCCTGATAAACTTTGGCGACATAATGTCAGTTATGATAGGTGGGTTGAATTTAAATTATTTAAACCACCTCAATTTCTCCTCTTACTATGACAGGCTCTGGCAAAACTTCATCTTTTCTAACAGATTAATTCAGTGGTTAGTGTTCCCTTAAAATTAATGTATAGATTGCTATACACTTTTGGCTTTTGCTTCTTCATAGTAGTCTAAACAATTCATGGATGCACTTTCAGATTTCCTATTTTGGATCTAATTCAATAATACGTGGAAGCACGGGCATTTTTCCCTCTTTTCATTGAGGAATCTTAGATTTTTATCTTCCATAAACTTTGGCCGAACATGTGGACTGACTTTCTATGTTTTGGTATGCTATTTGGTTTCTAGACATTATTTTTACTTTTCCATTTAACTACTTATTTCTCCTCCTTGCCCTTCAGTCATAACAAAAATCCAAAATCTCTCTTACAAATAATATTTCTTTCTGTCATTTATGGGACACCTTAAATAATAAACTAGTCATCTCAAATTATGAAGTCTTCCGTTCTGGATAAACACATTTAATAATTTCAAGTTAGGCCTGAATCATTATCATCTCCTTTTCTCTTAAAAAACACACATTTTTTTTCATTAAGATTTCTATTACTTTACCACTTGCTCAGCTTAATTTGAAAAACACAAATTTTCAATGGGAATCAAATTTGGCAGAACTGGCCAGAGGTCTTAATATAGTTATTTCAAACTACTAACAAATCACTCCTTTAATGATGCCCATGGAAGGAACAAGTATACTGCTCACTCTCATATATTGCTGCTGTGAGACAATTTTTCAATGGTAATATACCTCAGGTACATGCCCTGTACATAGGAGAAGAGTAAGAAATTGCTGTTATACCTATGAAACACTGATAAAATATTGTTTATTTGCCTCTCATGCTTTTAAAAGTAGTGAATATTACTTTGATGCACAAATAAATAGCTTCTCCTTTCTTTCTTTGAGGTGGTTACATTTCAGTGCTTAAAAGTAAAATATGCATCTACTCTATCTTCTATAGTAGGATGAGAGTTAGTGGGAAAAACACTGTATAATAAATAATAATCAGTCACATTTATTGTTATTATTACGTTTTGAGACATGTGTTGAGTCAGGTTGTTAAATAGCGTTGTCAGAGTTTCAGGATTCATTCTAGCTCAAAGCAGCAACACATGTAATCTCACAGTCACTCTCACTACAGTACGTGAAGCTTTGTGTTGTGTGTAGCTATTTCATTTCTTTTCTGAAGGTGGTGCTGGTGCCCCTTTGAACATTTACATCTCATATGGTATTCTACCAAAAGTATTTTGGGGGAGCATCATCCCTGAAAACATATCTGCTCTCTGTTGTTCTTAAGAAAAATATCAAGAATAGCTGTGGCTCAGTTTTAAATTTTTTTCATATGTGGGATGCCGAGGATTTTTCAGATCTCAGCTACTACATTTGGAGATACATCACTTAAATGTTATAGTTGTCAACCTTCCTAGCTCTTTGATCAGCACATCAAAATACTCACATGACCTAGAGCTACTAAACGTACTTCTTGCCACAAGAAGAACAAGGGAGCTCTGACAAGAGTTCACAAGCAGAATATGGTAGGTGTTTTTCAGAATCCTATGACTATGTTAGGTCAGGTATGATCTGGTTTCCAGGTGGCTACCAGGTCACTCAGTGATGTCAGTCTAACCTATGTCTTCCTAAACTTGATATTCAGATTATGTGCCAGCTGCAGACCCTGTTACAAGACCTAGCTCTGGCAGAGGAAACATATTTAACATCTCCAGTTGCCTAAGCCGACCATCCCTTCTTCCCTGGAACTTCACCTAACTTTTCAATTTGCAGATGACTTATTTGATATATGTAACTTATGAACACCTGTTACCATGAAACTGTTACTTTTTATAACTACTCCATAGACTTTTTAAATAGGAAATGTTTTAAAATGTATGATTTTAAATGTCTGAAAACTAAAGTTACAAAAATCTATAAAAAAAAATTAGTCTTCCAGCTGCATCAGTCTAAATCTTTTACTTTGTCATTAATTTTAATTTCCACACACAAAAAAATTCTGTGCATCTGCAAGGTTTATTACATTGTCAAATATTATAATCTCCAGAAAAGCTAAATTTATAAATTCCACAGTTTAAAAAGAGATTAGAAAAAAAGCCTATTGCTAAAGGAAGAGGGGGACACACCCTTCATTTATTTCCGTTTCATTTTTGTTTAAGACCAGAACTAACATAATAAATCAATAGGATAACATTCAAGTTTAATGATATATAATGATCCCTGCAAACAGATTAAATAAATGGGTTGTATTCAGAAAATTTCCGATACATGCCAAGGTTGCAGAGTGTTTTTGCACAAGAAAGCAACTCTGCAATCTCAGGATTACAGTACACTCTCTAAAATCTATTATAGCCTTAGATTCCCTGCTACTTTTACAAGTTCTCACAATTCAGAATTACTGTGAATATTGCCAATTATTATATTTTTCTTAGAATTCTAATTTCTGGAATGACGTAATAACTGTGACAGTCTTAGCTCTGTTTATTGATGACAGTTTACATTGTGAATATGTGAAACATAAATAATAACAGAAGGCACAGATATATTAATCAAATATTACTATTTGCAAGTACAGCTTGACTCAAGCCTAACATACGTAAAGACATAATAAACTTTCAGAGAATAAAACGCTGTGATTGGCAGGAAATGACATTGTATTTGTGAAAACTACTGAATTCTACTTTCTCACTGTTCCATCCAGGCAAACGTTACAAAGTTTTTTACCTACGTGTAATAGAAATGATACTGAAAACTCCTTTTATGTCATTGAATAATTGCTACTACCACTTTTTCAAAAGGGAAATA
The DNA here is from genome assembly GCA_008921705.1 of Burhinus oedicnemus. Taxonomy (NCBI): domain Eukaryota; kingdom Metazoa; phylum Chordata; class Aves; order Charadriiformes; family Burhinidae; genus Burhinus; species Burhinus oedicnemus. Next base: position 1,509,629 of record VFFE01009204.1, read on the forward strand.
AAGTATTGCAGGTAATATTAATTAATGCTTAACTAAAAAACATCTTTCCACTGAAAGAATTACAAAATGAGTGACTGACATATTGTTCATCATAATGTTCATGATAGTATATCCTATTACCAAGAACTTTCAATGACTCATAAAACACTAAATAATGTAGTAACAAAAACCTACAGTGACTTCCTAGATACAGACAGAAACTTTGAAGTCTATAATTATTGTATTAGTGAAATTTTAAATTAAGCCAAACAGAACCAATACTTATCAATAATAGTTTACTAGTAAGTTGATATTAAATAAATTTCTTCATCATTATTTCTAATCAAAAACACATACTGCTAAGTGTGGAAGTTTCTTTTCTTCGTGTTAGTATTTCTGTCACTTTTTTAGTCCTAAAAATAAAATCTGGTCAAAATCACTTAGTCATGTCTGAGATAATGTCAGAAAGGCCACAAATCTTACTGTACTCAGCAGACCTGCTGAGGACTCTACAATTACTAAAAACACACAGAAATGGTATAGATTTTAAAAAGGTTGCAGAAGTGAAAACAAGGCACTTTTACTGATCACTAATAAATAGAAATTATTCAAATATTCTCTACTATAATATCTCTGTAAAGCTTTGAACAGTGTGGCAACTGAGCAAAGCAGATTGTAAGCTACTGAACGTATAATTAATTAATTAGGCAACAAGCTGGAAAGCAGGCATTTCTCTTGATGTCTAGTTCTTAAAAAAATTGAGTCAGTTTTTCATTAAGCAAATTTAAAAGAGTAAAATGAAAATTCGGTTCAAACTACAGCATCTCAAACTATCACGATGCTGTGAATGAAACTCAGGTTTTAACAACAATTGGATAATTTTAATTTTATTGTACTATTCTATAATATTTTCATTCAGATATAATTAAAGATATTAGTCAAGAGTGACCAAGTCCTGAAAAGCTTTAACTTTTAAAAATTGCCTTCTAAATCCATTTTCACATTTCATTAGAGTAGCCTTTTTGTTTCTAGTAGAATATAATGGACATCTGGAATTCCCACAATGAGAAACTTGCTCTTTCATGTAGAATTGTTAGCGAATTAGTCCAAGACTTCTATATTGGCCCACTTACTCATACTTTATCACCAGCAAAATATAGTCTGAGAAGACAATGCAACAAAATATGAGTACCATTGCTGGCAACTTTAATTTCACCTGAATTTGTTTGAGAGGGCCTTAAACAAGTTGCATCAAGGGATAACAGCTTGCAGTTCAGAGGGACATGGAAATAATGTCTGGTAAGCATGGCAGCAGGGTTAAGGGAGAGAAAGAGCTCTTACAAAGGACAAAACCGTTTCAAAGTGCCTGTGCAGAAATGCACGCAGGCTGGGAAGTGAGAGGAGCTAGAGCTTCACAAATGGACACAGGGTTGCAGCATCATTGGCATAACTGAGACATGGCAGACCAGTTTGCAGGACTGCAATGCTGTGATGAACAGGTATAGACTCTACAGGAAAAACACCCAGAGAAGAAGGGAGGTGTATTGTGTTACACATGAAGGAGCTGCTCAAATATATGGAGCTCTTCTATAGCAGTCCATTTGACAACTCATGTTGGGAGTTTGCTACTGTCCCCCTGGTGAATGTTTAAGAAACTTAAGAACAGCTCCAGGTGACACACCTTAATTATTGTGGGAGACACTAAGTCTCCTGACATATGCTAAAAGGACAATATGGATGGATGGAAGGAATCCAGGAGGCTTCTGGAGGGTGTCGGGGACAACTTCTTAACACAGATGTTCCACGGGATAATCATGCTCTCCTGGATATGCTAACAGACAAGGAAGAAATGGCTGGGGATGTAATCATCAATGGTAGCCTTGGCTGTAATGACCATGAAGTTGTGGAGTTCAAGATCTCAACAGATGTAAGGAAGGCAAGTAGCAGAGCACAAACTTTGAATTTAAGGAGTGTAGACTTCATCTAATTCAGGTATCCTGTAGGGAGGCAGCTCTGAAGGGCAAAACAGGGCAAGAAAGTTTGTGGATCTTTAAGGACAATCTCCTCCATACACAAGAACAATAAATTCCTATGTTCTGGCAAATGAGCAAATGTATCAGGAGCCTGGCTTGGCTGAGCAGGGAACTCATGAATTGTAACTGAATGAAAGAGGAAACAAGCCTCCCTAGGAATACAATTAAGCACTGGAACAAGAGGATCAACTCGATCAGGCTGTCCAGAGAAGGTGCAGAATCTCTGTCCTTCGAGAGTTCTCAGGACCTGACTGGGCAAAGCCCTGAACAGCCTGGTCTGAACTCAGTGTTGATCCTTCTTCAAGCAGGAGAGCTCTCAAGGTCCCTATAGTCTGAATGAACCTACAAAATTGCATCTCAGTGTCATTTTTAATGTTAACTATTTTCATAGGAATGCCTTAAAACCAAACTGCACACCACCTCTATTATTAACTCAGTTATTAGCTGACCAACAGAAAAAAAATCTTTTATTTCCTATGACCATTCTTTCAGTTATCTAAGTCTACTTTTGAAACAATTGGAATTGCACTTAATTTTCACATTCCAACATTTATATGAAAGATGCACAGATTAATTAAAAAGGTAACTTCAGGGCAAGCAATTCTAAGACTCTTGTGATAATGTAATAGAATCAAGTTTGAATTTATTTTTATCATTTTTAATCTGCCACCCATGATTTCCAGTAAAATTCCACAATAATTTTCTAAGCTATAAGAATACTGACGTCCCACACACAAAATCTTGAAATATTTTCCATTCAACTGCCAGTAAGGCAAATATTTGCTAATTTTTAGTGTTAATCCTTTCGTATCTCTAATACTTTCCATAGCATAGTCCCATTGAATCATGGATGCAAAAATGCTTGAAAAACATAAATAAAATAATGTAACAAGAAAGAACAGTAAAATATGTATGAACCAAACAGCAATTTTGAACACTGATATAGAAAACCTATACTTGACAGAAAGGTAAGTTATCTGGGAAACAATCCATGCTCCAACTGGTGTTAGAACCGGCTCTGAATCAGGCCACTGACAACAAAAGAACATGTCCTCAAAAGCTGACTTCAGCAGTGGAAGAGGAGAGAGGAGGAAAGAGGCAGAAAAGGAGGCTCCTCTTAGAGAGGATACACAAGCAGAGGATCCAGATTTTAGGTACTCGTTCCGTTGACCATGGAACAACCCTCCAGTATATTTCCTAGATCCCAGTCTCTCATTGCAAAATCTGCTTTCACAGACTTCCCATCAGACTTAAGTAGGTGCCACCCAGGGCTCTGTGACACCAGATTACAGTATTTATTTCGTCTTTGAATATCAATTTCTCATGCAATATGCCTTCTATCAAGTTCTTTTCCCTAGTCATGTTCTCAATCTCTTCATTAAGCTAGTAAGAGCCACCTTCATCTTCTTTGTCCCTCAATATTCTGAGCAATCAGCCCAGTCTTCCTTCATCTGAAGCAATCAATTTCCATTTTTTTCCTCCCCAAATCCCAGTCCTAGTCTACCTCAACATTATTTCAGTTGGCATTGCAATCTCTTACATTCCATTTCTTACTGCATCTCCTGGTCCATTTCGTGTTCGTTTAGTAACAGAGAAAAAGAGTTCTTTTTTTTTTTTTTTTTTTTTTTTAAAGATGATGTTTGGATTCACCATAAGTATAGTAAAGATACGTGCCCACACTGACACAGCTTGCAGGAGTAGAGAGCTGTTACTATAAGCAAACAGCTGGGGAGGGGGTGAAAAGAGGAAAAAAAAAAAAATTCTTTGTTTCTGGCAAAAAATTGTGTTTGCACCTCAAGCTTTTGCAAAGCTGTTCTCTATTATTTCAGGTGTTATAGCAGTAACAGGACTCATCTAAATTATCTAGAAGAACATCCTGTTCTTAGATTTCCGTAACTATCAACGCCATAAAAATAAGTGGTGTAGTTTTTCTGGGTATGGAGTCCTTTTATGCAGACTCTCAACATTGCCCTACAGAAATGCAACTTTCCTGCTTTATTTTTGCTTATTTTCCATTGCTCTTATCATTGTGATTAATGGAGTGGTGTCAAGTTGGAGGCCTGTAACCAGTGGTGTCCCCCAGGGGTCAATACTCGGCCCAATCTTGTTCAATATATTCATCAATGACCTGGATGAGAGGACAGAGTGTATCCTCAGCAAGTTTGCTGATGATACCAAACTGGGAGGGGTGGCTGACACTCCAGAGGGCCGCGCTGCCATCCAGCGTGACCTGGACAGGCTGGAGAAGAGCCTCATGAGGTTCAACAAGAGCAAGTGTAGGGTCCTGCACCTGGGGAGGAAGAATGCTAGACACCAATATAGGTTAGGGGTGGACCTGCTGGAAAGCAGCTCTGAGGAGAAGGATGTGGGGGTCCTGGTAGACAGTAAATTATCCAGGAGCCAGCAATGTGCCCTTGTCGACAGGAAGGCCAATGGAATCCTGGCCTGCATAGGGAAGAGTGTGCCCAGTAGGTCGAGGGAGGTCATTCTCCCCCTCTACTCAGCTCTGGTGAGGCCACAACTGGAATACTGTGTCCAGTTCTGGGCTCCCCAGCTCAAGCGGGACAGTTACTGGAGAGAGTCCAGCGTAGGGCAACAAAGATGACTGGGGGATTGGAGCACCTCCCTTATGAGGAAAGGCTGAGAGAGCTGGGACTCTTTAGCCTGGAGAAGAGAAGGCTGAGGGGAGACCGTATTCTTGCTTAGAAGTACCTGAAGGGTGGGTGGAAGGAGGATGGAGGCAGACTCTTTTCAGTGGTTCCCAGTGACAGGACGAGGGGCAACGGGCACAAGCTGGAACATAGGAAGTTCCATTCAAACATAAGGAAAAACTTCTTTACAGTGAGGCTGACAAAGCACTGGAACAGGCTGCCCAAAGAGGCTGTGGAGTCCCCTTCTCTGGAGATTGTCAAGACCCGCCTGATGCAGTCCTGAGTAATGTGCTCTCGGCATTTCTGCGTCAGCAGGGGAGTTGGACTAGATGATCTCTAGAGGTCCCTTCCAACTCTGAAAATTCCGTGATTCCGTGATTTTCTGGCCTCATAAACAAGCTGCTGGTTAGCTAAGTGAGATAAACCAGCCAGATGACTGTATGTGCAAGCATCTTAATGATGGTTATAGGTAGTAAGCAGCGCAGAGTTGCCACCTAATTAGCTGAGCTTTTTACCCTCCCCTACACTCATTTTGCACCCCATACAAAAAGTAGCTACATTCTCATCTTTCAAACAGCACCTGACAAAGACCTAATACTGCCTTTCTCTTTTATGCCCATAACACAGAGGCAATACAGCTCTAGTTTTCAGTTGGCAATCTGCTCCTTTTTCATATGATCTTCAACACAACTTGCACTTCAATATGGAAGAACAGCAAAAGCTTCGTAACTTCCTGCATCCTATTTTAATGCTCACATATGGCAAAGCATGCCATGCAAAGGACATGCAGAGATCACTCCTTGCCGACCATAAGAAATAGACAGAAGATAGAAATAGAAATTATTTAAAAGGAATAAATTGGAAAGAATTTGAGAACGTTATTACTTACTGCATAGTGAATGTTTGGAAAAATTCATGCCTAACTTCAGGTATGTCCACTTTGGTGAATTTTACTTCCTCAGATTTCAGTAAAACACTATGATGTCCACTGGAACAAGAAAGGCCAGGGAATTTGGCAGCAGCTGGACCATTCGATAACGACAGAGGCAGTTTTAGATCTGTCAAAGCAGTTACTGCAGGAAGCTTGCCAATGAGCTATATGGCCCCCCCCAAAAAAAAAAGGAAAACTGTTTTTCTCAGATCATTAGTTAGATTATGTTTTGGGCAGCTGCAAGAGAAAACCTAGCTGTTATGGGTGTCTCAACTGTTTTAATCTTTTTTTCTTCCCCTCCTAACTAGGGAGTATACTACCACTTTCACAGAAAAACTTTCAATAATTGAGGCCTGGATCCCTTAGCTATGGGATAAGGACTCAAATCAAGCTGAGTCTCAGGGCTGCAGTTAAAAGCTGAGCTAATTCAACTGAAGTTCAGATTCTGCAACACCAACATTTCATAAAGTTGAAACCCACAGGTCAGGTCAGCTGATCTCTTAGGTTTTCTGCTGTAAGTTTCTAACTTTTAGTCTTTCCAAGGTTGCCAATACCTACAAATGAGAACAATTCAAAACAAAAATGTGAGTTTACAGAATCCCTGTGTCGTGGTTTCAGGTGGGATGGAGTTGACTTTCTTACTAGCAGTTGGTACAGTGCTATGTTTTGGGTTTAGGATGGGAATCCTGTTCATAGTGCACATACCGTTGGTTTTGGTTGTTGCCCAGCAGTCAAGGCCTTTTCTGCTCCTCACACTGCCCCACCAGCGAGTAGGGCAGGAGCGCACAAAAAGCTGGGAGGAGACACAGCTGGGACAGCTGACCCCAACTGACCAAAGGGACATTCCATACCATATGATGTCATGCTTAGTATATAAAGCTGGGGGAAGAAGGAGGAAGCGGGGGGGCATTTGGAGTTATGGCGTTTGTCTTCCCAAATAACCATTAAACATGATGGAGCCCTGCTTTCCTGCCTGCCAAGGGGAAGCAGTGAATAAATTCCTTGTTTTGCTTTGCTTGTGTGCACAGCTTTTGCTTTACTTATTAGACTGTCTGTATCTCAACTCACGAGTTTTCTCACTCTTACTCTTCTGATTTTCTTCCCCATCCTGCCGTTGGGAAAGTAAGCGGAGCAGCTGTGTGGTCCTAGTTGCTGGCTGGGGTTAAAACACAACACCCTGGTAAATCTAAACCCAAATGTGCTTTGGTTGATGTAAAATTAATCTTTTACATTCTAAAGCATTTCAAATTATATTCAAATATATTTTAAAAATTCAAGATGTGTTTAACAGTTACTAAAAACAAAACAAAGAAACTAAAGAAAACCAACCTACGTTAATTATTAACCTTAAACACCCCCACAAACAAAAACACCCCCACAAACAAAAACACCCCCACAAACAAAAACACCCCCACAACAGCCCTGCTTTCCTACTCTGTTATACTGGCTATTTATCACTTTAACTCTCTTGAAGGGAATGAAATGTATAATGGAATGGAGAAGGAGACCCAAAGTGTACTGTATAATTTTGTTTGGAAAACTCTGCCAAAAAAACCAACAAAAACAAAAAAAACCCAAACCAAAATAAAACCCAACCCCAAAACCAAAACCCAAAAAGTTTGCATTGCACTATGGTGCCACTACTTGGCTTTCCTCCACTCCTCAGATTTGGCATGTAAAGACACATTTTCCCTTTCCTTCTTCAGCCTTTGCCAATGCCAGGTACCATGATATGGTGCATCTATTTGAAGAATGAAGTATATCAAGAAGAATCACTACCATGAAAGTGCATGCAGACGTTACTGCACTCAAAGGAGGTTTCCTTTTCTCAAGGGGAAAGTAAGTTTTTAAATAATACAAATAAAAGTGTTATTTAAGAAAACTTGTATAGTAGGAAGTCCCACAGACTTGTTTCACTTCCGTATCTTCTACATACTTCAGTATTCCATGTATTATTACTCCATTTATGGTTGGTACAAACTCGGATAAAAACTTCATTAATACTACAGGAATATTGAGAGGAGTGGTTATTGTTAAGATTATGTGATATTTCATGTTTTATTAGCCTGTTTTTAACTGCTTATAACTGCAGTTAATAATTATTTTTTTCCCCTGTCTTTGAGGGGAATGCTGTGGGTTTTTGTGGGTTTGTTTTGTTTGGTTGGTTGAGTAAAGGAAGTTTGAACAAGGCAAAAATGAAAGGGGAATTATTCTGCCAAACAGCTTTGCTGGTCTTGAGAAATATCTGGCATATGTTAAAAAATGGCTGGTGAACAGCTCTGCTATTTCACTGATCTGGAGCAGGGAGATTAAGCAGGAGGGAGTTACAGACTTTTGTACAGCGAATGTGGCTTTTCACATAGCCATGAAAATCTGTCCACATTGGCCAAACAGAGGTTCAAAATTACTATTTTTAAAAGCTTATCACATTTTTAAAACACGCAGTCAAGACAGCTAAACTTCTTAAAACTCATTGACACCCTACCTACGAGCAACACAAAGAAACTAAATGCTTAGTGGCCCAAGAGTCCAGGGGCTTAGCAAGGCTTTTCCTGGCATTTCTGAAACCCTCCTAGCAGCTCTGAGCCAGACGGGAAACTACAGGCAGAAAGCAGGCCTCCCATCTATCTTCCAACACCCATGCTGAACTGAGAAGGGAGTCATCTCTTTCAACTGCCCGAGTAGACAAAGACAGAGGGAAAAGATGTGGTTGAGGAATATGGTGAGATAGAAGTTTGGAAAGAGAGGAAAGAGCTGTCTGCTATTCAAGAAAGAACAGAAAGGCATCAGTAGACCAAGTCCATAGGAGGTCTTTGGAAGATGGGACTGAACTGTCTGACAGGTACAGACAATCAGAGACCACCCTAATACTTGCACCATTTCACATACTCTGTTCTGCTTAACTACTGCATATCTGCCTTCCCTCATACACAGAGTCACATTTTCTTCTTCCCTCTTTCAAGTAAGGAGACTTTAGTAAGACTTGTCCCATTTTCTCTCTCTTCTCTTTCCTGTCTGATTTTTTCCCACTCTGCGTTCAAAGCAGGATGTTTACTACTGCATGCTGCCAGGGCAGTCATGCATCATGATACAGCCCTAAACTGAATTTATTTTTTATCTCACATCATTTCCCCAATCAGTGAACAGAATGGATCTACTCTTGGCATCCAATTGGACACACATGCCAGGTTACATAGTAAAGCTGTTTTCCATAGTGCCCTTTTCTGAACTGTTGCTGAGAGTAGAAGCCATGTGGCAAATATGAAATGAAACAATAATCCTACAGATCCTGCTGGCCTGAGGGACTGGCTTCTATCTCTTCTCTTCCTGCACATTATATCATTTAAACCAGCCCCCTAGGGGTGACTATTATGTGCTCTTGATCTTTTGGGTACTGAATTTGAAGAAGTGTTGAAAATGCATCACTTCTGTTAGAATCAAAGAGGATCTCCGCCTGGCACAGATAAAATACTGTGTAATAAAAAAAAAAAATCCCCTGAACTATCAGGCACAGCTCATCACAACCGTAGCACCCAAAATCAGCAGATAATTTTTATGTTTGCTTTTTAGTACGTCAGCTGCTCACCTGTCTCCACATTGAAAACTGGGTACTGTAAAGACAACTCATAACACTTGTGAACTACTCAGACCTAAAGGGATAAGAACTACAGAAGAGCCCAAAGAAAATTATTAATTTTGTCATCAGAGCATGCTTTGATTAGGGTGCAGTAAATAAAGCCTATGACCACACACCGAACAGTGAGAATGAAACAAAATGATGAAGGCAGCAATCATCAAGTAAGCATTATCCCTCCTGTGCACTGAATGAAGTGTAACAGTATGTGATTCTCTAATTAAAGACTGTGCCACTGTGCTTAAGCATAGGCAGGCCAAATTTAAGATTATACAAGCAGCTTTAATTCTTGAATTTCACAACTTTTAAGCACTTCATTTCTCTACTTTAACAGAACTCTGAATAAAGCTTTTCAGATGCAATTTACAAACACACACACGACAACAGCTCCAAGAATAAAGCAGACAAAAATAAAAGGCAGAAATGAAAAACATGTTTTAATCCCATGACAGAGCTTGCACAAATGTTCGACCTGAAAAACCAAATTTCTCACTTTTTATTATGAACCAATACAAGTGATAAAGTGATACCATAGCAGTAAAGTGCAGGACATGAGGAAAGATGCCTTACTTTTTTTTGGCATTGTGACTGTTTGACCATCCTAAGTAAAGAGCAGGAAAATGGATTTTCAGCACCAAAACTGCTGTTACTCTTTGGAGTGAACTACGATTTGATCAAACAAAATGCACAGGAGCAAGGATATTAAGTTATAGGAACATCTTTCTATTTCTCTATTAAAACTGCCTGTTTAAAATCATAAAGTATGATTATTTAGAGAAAATTGCTTAAGTCTGCAGAGTCAAGATTTCTGTCATTCTCAGGACCTTCAGAATTAGTGTATAGACACACACAAAAAAAATTCATATAAACGGGCTAAACAGAGACCTGGTATATTAATATTAATTGGGTTTTTTTTCTCACAAAAGTAGTTTATATAAGTTTGGAGGTATTGTCAATTACTCTTTTGGCTTTTTTCCCTCATGGCATAAGCCTAATTAAGTTTACTTTTTGTAATTATTTACTTTCATATAGCATCTTAGCCTATTATAGAAACATAGTAACTTTTCATATAAAGTAAGTGAAATACAATATTATCTGAAGTTTCAGATTAAAAATAGAGACACTTCTGTAAGTCTACATATTAATCCACTTCCAGGTTCAGTAGATTTTTATCCAAAGAAAATCTCATATTTGCAGAATCATTACAGCCTTGCTCACTGCAGCTTGTTTACAAAAGGTTCATTAAACTATTTAAGAAGTTACTGTATAGCTTTTTCTGTAGAGTTTATGGGCTTTGCACCAGATGATCCTCATTTGTATAATGCTAGTGGTTTTATATATGGAAAATATATGCTATTCATTACATTAAGTCGTCTGTGTTCATTATGGTCAGCTCCTGAAACTGATTTTTTTCCTGCATTATGATTGTTCTCTTAAGATCTTTTCCAGTAGTACTTGCAATTAAAACATCTTTATTTGAATACATACTAAACCAAAGCTAAATGGTATTCACATAAAGTTAGTCAAAGAAATGAGCACCTTAGAATAACATGTCAGGTTTTTCCTCTCAAGCTGCATATTTTATTCCATTATTAGATCCAGCCTAACTTTTCTCAATTTAATCTTAGGAGCATTTATTTGGTTGCGGAGGTAGAGTGCTGTGCAAAACAAAAAAAAAAATAGTATCACGATAAAGCAGTGTTGTCTTGTTTCCCAGCACAGAGACTATAGATCTTCAACTATTGCCACAATCCATTCCTTTAGTCTTTTTAGAGCTGAGAGTCTGCACAGGGACTTGGGTCGGCTCCTCACAAAGTACTGTATAACAAACACAATATCACAATAACAGAGAGTACTTCACATTTGCCTCAAAGTGATAGCTCACTGGATCAAGACTGAACACTCTCCTTAAAAGTAGTCTCAGCATCCTGGCAGAGTCTTGCTTTAAAGGTACCATGGTAGCCAGACTGATACAATCTTCTTTCAAGTATTGTGGGAATCACAAGAGTCAGCCTTTAAGAAGTGGAAAGGGTATGAAGTGTTCCCATCTCTGTAATTACATGACAATTATCTATTACCTCTCCCAGTAACAGATACATAACATTGGTATTACCTAATTCCGATACTTGGTCTTTTCCAAATACCAGAATATATTCAGAACTGCAAAATTCCATTTTAAAAGCTTGAATAAGTGTTTTGCATTACTAAGTTATTTAAATCTTTTTATAAGCATTCTGTGCTACATTAGCAGACTACTAACAGCTTTACCACAAATCAATTGTTCTTTCAAACAGCTTTTCTACATTTGTTATCAGCAAAGACATGATGAGACAGGAAAGACATTTGTGTACACATAGCAGCTATATCAGTCTCATGCATTTGCTTAATGCATAATGCTTATGACAATACCAGATTTCTTCGCTATTGAAATGGAACAACCTAAATGTTAGGATGTGGCATCACAGAAGCAGCTTGTTAGGAAATGACAGTGAAGAAAGCTACTTATAAAAAATAATTGATTTATCAGATGCAATACATTAAACAAACAAAGTCTCCCTTCAACGAAACTATGCAATTGCAAGCACCACTACAGTTTTTTTTAAAAAGACTTTTCAAACTGAGTTTCATCATCTGTCAGATTATGACAGAAATTCCTAAACATTGCATAAACGTATGGTTGTCTTCTAATGTTCAAGCTGGCCAACGTTTCCCCAGTATATCCTCCCATTCAATGATATGGTGATATATTTGCGTGCAATCACTGAGCTAAGCAAAATTTCAAAGAGCCTGCCCTTAGGCTGTTAAGGACATTTGTGGATCTCTATGAATGGGTCATCATGGAACTACATGGAGGAACAACAACAAAAACACCCCTGACTCCGAAAACCTTTGTTTCTTACATTATATGAAAATTCAAAATGAAACTTCAACTATGAAAGACATGTTTTAATTACAATAGACATTGAGGACTTGAATATAGCATCTTGACTTTTAAACAGAGCATGTTTTAGTCCAGTGTGAAAACTATTTAGTAAGATCAAAAAATATTACCAATCCAATTATTTTCAAATATCAGACATACTATTAATAATCTAAACAGCTGCAATGTCAGTGGATTTAATTAACAGTTAAAAATATGAACAACAGGGAGCAAGACAACATGCTGGTTTTAAAGATGTGCAAAATGAAAGTATCCTCTCCTTGTACCTGGAATATAGTTGACCCAAATTTGCTCTAGCTGACTGCACAAAAGACAGGCACAAACCTATTCCAAATTACTGAAAGGAATTTTCATTTATTTTCCCTCTCAAACCACTTGAGAAAGCAGACATTGGTACTTGTTCTTACCCTCCTGAGCCTGCCTGAGCCCGGCTGGCAGCTGGCCCTTTCTGAAGTTTCTTGAGACGACTGAGAACAGCTAGATCAGGCCTAGGGAAACAAACTATGCCACAGGCCTGCTCAAAAGAAAACAGTGTGGCTTAGACTTCTCCAGTCAGGATCTGAAAGTCATCCTGTACTTCACTAACACAACCAAGCGTTTACAAAGATTTTCACTGTAAGAGTCAGTGGTTACTGGTCTTGTATTTCATGATCGGTAAATGTGCTAACACAGATAGATCATGTTGGGAGTTACTCCTACCCCATCTCCTGATGGTTTTGATTAAAAGCACGTGTATTGCGTAAAAATAAAGAAGAAAATCAGTAGATTGTTCAGCTGCTGTTCTCCCTGGATGATATATTTGCAGACAAGTTTTCCAAGCTGAATCTACCTTGAAGGTATTTAAAAAATTAGCACTGCCCCTTTGCCCCTTCATCCCCACAATTTATTTATTTTATTTTTTTTACTCAGCTGATAAGCTTTAAAAACAACTATCTTAGCCGTTTTATTTTCTGGAAACTGAGATTAGGACAAATAGATCCTGCTTTACTTTGTAGAAAAAAAAAATCTGAAATTTTGCCATCTGTATAACATTGCTAAAACTTTCTACCTTCCACGTTCAAGAACCTGTGAAAAACTGGAATCAAAAGAGTTTCTGCTGGAGAGCTCAGTTTTCTACAGTAGGCAATCAGAAAGCACCATATTTGCTTTTGTTCTGTGCCTTAGCAAATCCTAAGCCTATCTGCCAAGTTTCATGGTTTTAAGCGGAGCACGTTTTTTGTGTGGTACAGAATGCTCGGTGCCCCAGCTAAGTCATTATTACTTACTGCTTTCATGTGTCCCAGTCTTCTTGAAATGACAGTCAGTATGGACAGTCTGCTCTGCCTTCCTTGTGTCTGATGATACTGGGAACAGATGAATGGGAGGCACACCCAGCTGTTCAAGCTGCCTATCAACATGAGTAAAGACTGTGGGGCCTGACGATTATTTAGTACTGACAGGCTTTGAGGAGAAATACGCTCTAGGCAAATAAGGAAAAAAAGTATTTTTTTTATAATGTTTCCCAAATACCTTCTGCATAAAATGGGACTTCCTCACTAACAGGAACTTTCTATAGTCAATACCCACTTTAAACAGTTTAGATTAATATTTAAGGCAGCACAGACCTACTGGCTATTCAAGTGTTAGGTATCCTGATGTGAAAATCGAAATTCAGCACGGTATATTTTAAAATCCAGGGCTGGCAATCTACGAAAAGAAAAAGGAGTTTCACAGTCTTGATTTTTATTTAACTGAGGCCTTTGACTTGGTAAATCACCAATTAATATTAACTTTGTTAGCTTGAAACTGAATTAGGCTGACTGCAGCACATTGCTTCTCTGGCACTTTCTGTGGTCAACACAAGCAGTTACTTCTAACGGTGTTAAAGCTCAGATGAAAATGTTAAATAGAGGAGTCAATTGCAAGGTCATTACTTTTTTTTTCCCAAAGTAATGGAAACAAAGTACTTCATGCAATACACAATTACAGGTTAATGATACAGTCCTACAGAGTGGCTCTAAGGCCTTGTTCAATTTAAAATACTGATTTAAACAATTTCAAAGTATCATTTAAAGGATTAAGTGTTAACAAGAAGTGTTAGTCACAGTTTAAATGTTATAGCAAAGCTACCTACGATTAAAGAAAAAATTGAAGGGAAACATTTTTAATGCAAATATTGCAATGAGAAAGTGATATAAGCCAGCATGAAAACAATACTCACTAAAACTAGATATTACAAAGGCAGAGCGAGAATAAATCTTGGAAAGCAGCATTTGCCTACTAATTCACCTTGGAATTCCTACAATATGAAAGATCATTACCGTAAGACAAAAAACAAACACTCGGGAAAGTTTGCTGGCACGTTTTTTGCAACTATATGTTGTAATGCTACATGAAATTAACCCTTAACAATATCGGTTTTAGAAACCACTTTTTTCCTCCCACCTTCTGACTCATTTCCATCACAAAGACCCACACCAAGTTCCCTTTCCAGTATCTTCTACAACAACAGAGAAGATGGCAGGATATGTTTCACAGTGATTTTGACTCTCATCGAATTAAAAAACCCCACCATTTCTTCCACGCCACTACACTAGCATTTCCAAAACAGGAAAATATGCCAAACAATCATTAAAAATGAAAATACTACAGTATAAACTTTCTGCGTAACAGCAAGCTATAGATAATAAAAAGACAGAGATAATAAGTAGAGAACTTTGTACCAAGACATAAACTTTGCTGAAATTCACACCCTTCAACCTCTGGCTAGAGTTCCAAGTTAAAACAGCAAAGCAAAAAGTAAAAGAATGGGATTCAAGGTCTCTCTGGGACAAGACTGAGTTGTGAGGCACCAGTAAGTATTCTTTCATCAAAATCAGGAACAAACTCTGACCTGAGCATTTTATGCAGCATATTTAGAAGACACTTTTACTGAGATAGCCAAGAGAAAAGATCTTTTACATACACCATGTTCTTTAAATCTACCTTAAGACTCAGAAACTTACAGGTAAGAATGGGAGGCAGAGCACCTCTGGTCAGGAATAGCATCGCAGACCTTACGTTCTGTTACCAATGTCCAGCAATGTCTCTGGACACACTCAAATATTTGTATTTCAGAAGGATCCTGTCGTGTCTAATGTGATACAAAACATTCTGGAAATTACTCAACACCAAACTGAAGAGCAGTGAAGAAGTTGTCCCTTATACACCCCCTCTCCGGATAGCATCTGCTATAAAGCTCTCCCCAGCCCCACCACAGATTTAGGTACCTGGGCACTAGGCCACATAAGACAGCCCCAGTGTGGCAGAGCTATGCCACACAGACTTAAACCACGGAGAAAAAAAACAAGAAAACATCTGCCAAAAGGTAACAGAGGTAAAAAGTATAGACAGCATTAGGACTGCTCAGAGAGAGTTTACTAGCTGAATGCATCAAAAAGGAAAACATCCGCATGGAAATGTACAAAATCCTACAGAAGAAAACATGCTGGAGGCAGGCTGGCACTGGCAAGGGATAGTCAGGACAGATCACGTCCAGGTGTGACTGTCACCCATGTTAAGGGAGCTGGGGGAAGACAGCAACCCAGCTGCAATGAGGAGCCACCTCTGGGAGTCTGCAGTGGTGGACTCTTCCCCACTTGACTGGTGTCTGCCAGGCCAGGCCAGGCTCTTTGGGGCCTCATTGGCAGTGCTTCCACTTAGCCAAATAAATTCTATCCATCTTGTCTGCTAGCCAATATGCAGTTGCTTTACGCATTAAAACTGTACACATCCTGCTTTGCAGAGCCTCTCTGCATCCGAAGAAAGACACCTAAACAAACATATTTGGTTTGCATGGCAAAGTTTTTGTAGCAGCAGGGCCACAGGGGTGGCTTCTCCCTACATCTGACAGAGCCAATGCCAGCCAGCTCCAAGACAGAACTGTCGCTGGCCAAGACTGAGCCCAGCACCTCTGTAATAACATATTTAAGAAGGGGGAAAAAAAATGGCTGCAGGGCAGCAGTCAGAGAGAGGAGTGAGAATATATGAGAGCAACAACTCTGCAGACACCAAGGTCAGTGAAGGAGGAGGAGGAGGAGGTGGTGCTCCAGGCACCCGAGCAGAGATTCCCCTACAGCCCATGGTGAGGCAGGCTGTCCCCCTACAGCCCATGGAGGTCCACGGTGGAGTAAGTACCCACCTGCAGTTTGTGGAGGACCCCACACCAGAGCAGGTGGATGCCTGAAGGAGGCTGTGACCCTGTGGGAAGCCCGTGCTGGAGCAGGCTGCTAGCAGGACCTACGGACCCATGGAAAGAGCAGCCCACGCTGGAGCAGGTTTGCTGGCAGGACTTGTGATCACATGGACGACTTGTGCTCAAGCAGTCTGTTCCTGAAGGACTGCACCTTGTGGAAGGACCTAAGCTGGAGCAGTTCATAAAGAACTGCATCCTGTGGGAAGGACTCACACTGGAGAAGTTCATGGAGAACTGTCTCCTGTGGGAGGGACCCCATGCTGGAGCAAGGGAAGAGTGTGAGGAGGAAGAAGTGGCAGAGACAACGTGTGATGAACTGACCACAACTGCCCATTCCTAGTCCCCCTGCACCACTCCAGGGGAGGAGGTAGAGAAAATCAGGAGTAAAGTTGAGCCCAGGAAGAAGGGAGGTGTGGGAGGAAAGGTGTTTTTAAGATTTGTTTTTATTTCTCATTACCCTACTCAGACTTCTAATTGGCAATAAATTAAATTAATTTCACTGAGTCAAGTCTGTTTTGCCCGTGACAGTAATTGCTGAGTGATCTCCCTATCCTTATCTCAACCCATGAGCCTGTCATTGTATTCTCACACAGTGCCATTGAGGAGGGGAGTGACAGAGTGGCTTTGGTTGGTACCTAGTATCCAGCCGAGGTCAACCCACTACAACAAAGCAGGAAGTGTGGCTACAGGACACTGTCTTCTGCATAGAAGAACCTCATCTCAAATAGAATCTCTCCATGAAGACCTCTCCAAAGCATACCCCTCACTTGCACTCCCAGGAGTCATCTTGAGATCTCACAGTATAGCATAGCAGTAGAACTGAACTTTTGCAAGACCCTAATTGAAAGGAACCCTGCAAAATAGCTTAGAAAGAAATCTCTCAGCAAAAATACTGGTCGCTGCCAATCTGTGTGATGTGTCCAGCTGCCCATCCCCACGGGCCTAAAGCAGAAGGAGATGTGCCTGTCAGAGCTTTCCTGTGAAGCCCTGTTGGATGACGCAGTATGAGTTGTGTCCCCAGGGAAAAACCAATGGATGTTTGCCACCACCCGGGTTACTGGAGGATACACATACCATGGGGATAGACTTTTACAACTCAGAGGGATTAGCTTGCCAGACAGACGGCTGTGCTAAAGGCAAAATAGTTGTACTTGTCACTGTAAACCAATACAGTAAAATAGTTGTAAAATGTTATATTACTGAGACTTCTATCCACACATTTCATTCATTCATAACAAAGTAGATATCATCAGATTTATGTGTAAAGCCCCAAACAATCTTTAGTCAAAATCATAACATAGATAAGACTTTACATGTGGGAAGAATCTGATTTTTATTGCAAGTAATTGCTCAACTGCTACAATTTCTCCATGGCCTCTTTTTTAGTCTCTTTGGTCTCTGTTACACTTCCATTCAGGCCTCCATTCTTGTGACACAGATACATGGAGGAAAGTGGGGCTGAAAGTGCCTTGGGATGCAAAGCCTCTCATTCCCCTCTAGCCTCCTGCCATTTTATTTTTCTTCTTTTGCAATGTAAACATCAGGAAGGTCTGTGAAAGCATAGAAACCACAGAACAGCTGCAGTTCAGGAGCAAGAGAATGAAGTTAACATTAATTCTTCTGATCTCTCGATAAATAGTTCCAGAGAACCAGGAACTTTTAAAAATAACAGACTATAAATTTGCTCCTTAATATATAAACAGAAAGTCTGACTCAAAGACTGGAAGCCCCAGGGCCAGCCCATAACTTTCACCACTGACAAGAAAAATACACAGTCTAGAAAATAATCAGAATTTTGAACAGATACTGCTACCTATTTTTGACTCTTCCCTTCAGAACAACTGAACAGTAAATATCAAAGACTTCAGTTTCTACAGTAGAATAATGAAACTAGTCTCTGCTGAAAAATATTATAGTTCCCAATTCGCAAAAAGAACTTTAAAAAAATAAATGTTCCTCTCTTAATGGAGTGCTCCTGTAGGGAGTTAAAACAGACTGACCCACCATGCTTTTACTTACTTTGTCTTTTGATGAAGGAAGTTGCTAAGTTTTTGCACAAGCAACTTTTATTGTCACAGTTTTCCATACTGCTGTTCTATATATCTGTCTTTTCCCTTTCAAATAGCTAACCAAAACAGCTGGTTTTGAGAGGGCTTATTTAGCATGCAGTCTCCTTACTTAGGTCAATTCCCTCAACCAGATGTGTAAGAATTTGGTTCTCAAATAACAAATTAAAAAAAAACAAACCTGGCACTCGACACACACACATATCATGTCTCACATGTATCAAAGAACTCTCCAGGGAAGGCCAAGGGGAAACCACCCACTAATTCTGTGTTTGGGGCACCCTGATGCATGCTGAGCGGACAAGATGCTCCTGCTGCATGGGAAAGCCACCAGCAATGCACCCCTCTGCCCAAACACAAAATTACGCCCACGCCTAGCGCTTGAGCACACACGTATTACTTCAGGGCTTCGCTTACGGCAGACAGTCTGCTTTAACCATGCTACAACCATAACTGGCTCTCCAGATAGAATAATCTTATTTATGCCTCACAAAAAACCTAAAACATTCATGTATTGTCTGAAACATAGCATCTCATCTATCACTCCCAGGCCTCTGCAGAAAGTATGATTTCCACATTACGCCTGCATGCATGTCCCAGGAAAGTTCAGCAAACCCTTTTTGGGCCTTTTGTCATCTCCTTTTAATGGAGCATGTACAGGAAGGTACAGAAATCTCCTTTTCACCGAGTATGTATGGCAAGGCATGCAGCATATTGGAACAGAGACAAAACATGGCTTTGCAGACTACTTTTCACACCACCTTCAAGGCTAGAAGGGCATTACAAGGAGGAATTGATTGCCACAGATTAAAAACAGGAGGGAAGTGCCAGGCTATGTACTTGCAGCCTGGTTTTATTTACAGTGACTGAATGGTATCTATAAATATATATAGATAAATGGTACCTATAATCCTCTC
The DNA here is from genome assembly GCA_008921705.1 of Burhinus oedicnemus. NCBI lineage: Eukaryota > Metazoa > Chordata > Aves > Charadriiformes > Burhinidae > Burhinus > Burhinus oedicnemus. The sequence continues at coordinate 1,528,994 of VFFE01009204.1, forward strand.
TGTTAAGGATTAATACTGATGCCATTGGTACTTACACAAAATGCGGCTCTCCATTCCCACCCTGGCATCACACCTCCTCTCACTACATGCCCTGACACAGCTTCCCTCCCACTAGAAAGGGGGTAAAAACCTCCAGGTGCCCTATGACCCCCCAGCACCTTCCTGCCTGCCTTCCCCCAGGGCAGGCTGGGAGCAACAGCCACAGCCTATCAGAAGGTGCCAGCTGTGGTCACGCCAGCCAATCCGGGATGAGTATTTCCCCCCACCCCCAGCCGCCCCCAGAGAGGGCAGCAGGCCCAAGGCCCTGCCTCAGGAAGTGGCTGGGCGCGGCCATGACTACTGCGCCATCTGCCCTGTGGCCTCCCACAGCGCAGGGCCGTCAAGGTGTTTTACAGCTAATCAAGAACACATTTTCAGTGAGTGCATGCGTACTTTTAGGGAGAGCTCTCAATATGTGTTCCAGTGACAGCCTTACTTGTATCCGCGTGGTGGTGTTGCCTTGTGCTTGCTATGGCATACGACCTGCACACCAAATCGCGAGCTGTTCCCCACCCTGTGCTTGTTTATTCCTAGTTAAGTGTGGTATTTTACATTAGTTTCTATTCAGGCTATTTATTTCTGGCGATTTCTTCAACTGGCAAAAATATATTTCCTTCGAAATCTTATCCTACCTTCCAAATTGCTAGTTGCCAAAATCTCCATAAATTCAGTGTCATTTAATATATTCCACTGTTCAAAACGCTGAGGAAAATAATGGAAAAAAACTTGCAAGCCTCCTTCAGTATATCTCTTCTAGCCCAACTGTGCCACACAACTGGGCTAGAAAACAAGTTTTGCTTGCGTATCCTGGTTTCAGCTAGCCCATGGTTACCTGGCTTGCTGAGGAGAATATTATTTGAGACAAAGTCAAACAAGGTACCAAGGTCAATATTTATAACTTCTACTACAAGTCATATAACAGCACTCATATCCAATTTAAAATTATAATTGGCATTACCATAGTACTTAAGAATCAGTCTTGGACCAGAAGCCCACTGGGCTATAGGCACTGGATAAACATGAAGAAGAAAAAACACCAGAGATTTGCTGACCTATAGAGCTCACTCTACCTGAGTATTAATAATTAAGATGTTACGGTGTACAAAGATGCAACAGAGCAAAAGGTGAAAATAAGACGAGCAACAACATATCCAAAAGCTGTAGCATGCACACCTGAAAAGAATTATGCTAAAAGGAAAACCAAACACCAAATGCCTAAACCACTGAAGATGTCCTTAAGAAAGGATTTCAGGAATTATAATGAAGTAGACTTGTAGATATATATGTGGAGCTTTTCTGATATAAGAGGCAAAAAAAGGTAGAAAACAGAAGTTTAACAAGTAGCTAGTGAAATGTGGCAGGATGGGTTGATTACCAGCAGGAGTTCACTTGTTATTTAGAGGTCAGGTAGGGCAGACAGAAGCTGAAAAGGCCTGTGGAAGCAAAGACCTGCAGTTTATATTTGATGTGGCCAGAAAGAGGATCCACTAAAAATGTACACAGGGCCTTCAAGTAATTAGGAGACATCTAGTTTTGCACAAGACTAGACTGTTTTTCAATTTTGTAGTCTTATTAAAGTGACTCACATCACTTCTCACTACTTCATCCTGTTATTCTGATCCTGTGTCATGTTTTGTTCTAATTACTAAGCTGTCAGGACAGGAATATTGACTACTTCTGTAATTGGCAGAAACAGATATCTGACTTTGTTGTCACCCTCTGAACATAAGACAACTAATTTCACCTTCCAATCCCATGTCCCACCTCAAAAGAAGCCAACCCAAAACACATCTCCTGCTAGGACTCCCTAGGAGTCTCAGACCTCACTGCTGCCTTGTCATTGCAAGGGCTAGAGACATTAGTGGTGCCTCAGTCACCTCCATTTTCTGTCTGTGTTACACAACAAAAGTGTTTTATCTACAGTATTTAGCTCCATAAAGGTGATGCTTAAATAGCTGTGATGTATGAAGACAGAATAAAACACAAAGTGCTGCCTTCAGGTTTGGAGTTCAAGGAGGTAGAAGAACGTACAGCATTAAGCATGATGGCACCCCACTTTCTGTTGCAACCACAAAGAGAATTATATTAATCTTTGTTTAGAAAACAAAACCAAAAGCTGCTTGCAAAGCTGAAATTAAATGCAACCAATTACATTCTTTCTTGCATCAAAATATCAGGATACCAATCTGCAGTTAGAGATGCTGGACTGTACTTAGGAAAATACTTCTGCAGCACGGCATTACTTTCCTCCATTCCAGCTCCCAGGACTCAGCAGAGTGATCTGAAGGTACAGTGCAAACGCCTATGGACATTTCCAGCTGTATAACTTTTCCCTTGCTTCAGTGGAGGACATTGCTTAGCTGTGTTCCTAATACACGTGTGATTGCACAGTAATAAATTAGGTAAGTCTAGAAAAATCCATTTTGTAATGAAAGACAAAGGATCTCAAAGTGTAGAGGACTAAAACTAAGAATCAATTATTTGGAGAAAGGCGCTAAATTGTTCTCAAAATCTTCTAAAACTCTGCTTGCATTCATATTTAGATATATGTTGGATTACATATTTTCAAGCCATCATGGATAAAACCCATTCAGCGTTGAAACACTGATGACCCTGATACTGTTGGTGGTGAAAGCTTACATTTTTCAGTATGAATTCAGTCTATGATTTTACTTAGTATCAATACCACTCCATTTTCCTTGACAATCGTTAACTGCCACTCATGTCATCAGCTAAAAAAGTGATACGGTGTTACATGGGTTCTCAAATATTTATATTTTAACTCGACTGCAATTCATTTTTTGAACACTTTGATTCACGTATTCCATGAATTTGAGACTCATGACTTGAAATACAATCTCTTTACACGTGGAGAGTTTTATAGCTTGGTATTTACAATTTGTTGAGAGTCAATGTCTTTACATACAAAGACTTTTATTGTCCATTATTTAGTAATTTGCATGAGGCAATTTTCCTCATTGCTCTGGTGATAACCGCTTTAAAAAACCTGATAAACAATTCAAAGACTGAAAGGTTTTTCCACAAGACCTTCTATCGGCTGATATTGTTTTAGTGCATCCATACTTTGTATAAGTATACACGTTCAGAAGAACATTAGTATTGCAATTGCTAGGATTACCAGGTTCTCCAACTCAGCTGCCAACCTTCTGAACACCTCAAACCTATTTATGACTGAAGGCAGAGCAGCATGAAAGTTCACTTAGCTTTATACATGTCGTATATTTCTTCACTAATGACACTGTGTGAACATATTGTCTCTTTTCTGAAAACAAGTTTTGAGTTATCCAGTGTCTTTTGGGCTCATGTAGCATAACAAGGGAATGTTGAAACAATTATATATGCAGTTTACAGTTATACAGTTTGTGTGTGTATATACACACACTCAGAAATTAATGTCTCAGTTTTAGATATCAAGAGAAAATGAAACAAACAGAACAGAGACATTTAATTTCAGAGAATACCAAAGATGCAGTGTGGAACAATAAGGAATATCTCTATCTTAACTGAAACTAGATAGGGCAAGATATATTATTCCTGCATTACAGGTTGCCTTGATAGATTTACCCACCCTTCATCAGATGGGCAGCGATATTGTCTAATGGTGACCACAGGATCTTCTTCCTTTTTTATCTGCTGAGCAATATACAGTGCTAGTCCATTGTCAGATACTTGAACCTCCAGGAAAAATATACTAACATCGGGATCACCAAAAATATCTCAAATGACCGATTTCTTAAAAGATTTCCATGGTAAACCAATTCATTTTGATTCATCACTCTTGTGGAAGTAATTATCCTTCTGCTTTTCAGATTCACTCAGATTCATTTTAAACTCCAGGCAAACGTAAAATGAAAAAAAGTTTTGTGCTAGAAAAGCAAGGGTTAGTTCATTTGAGATCTATTATAAAATAGAAACAGACCTACAGAAGTCACACATACCACATTAAACCACATTTTAAGATTACGTTTAATGCCAAAACTTCTTCTGACCTTCTCCAGTATTTCAACTAGGGTTTTAGGGACATGCATATGTTTTCATTTTAAATGTAGCCTTTTTATGCCAAGCAATTTTCAGTCTGTAATTGTTCACTTTTTATTTTAGTAGATACTTTTTCTGTGCTTTCAAGACCACTTAGGCATTTCTCTTTCATGTCAATATCTGAACACATTCAACTACAAATCTTCACATCTTTCTGATGAGCATCTAAACTATCTTCTTATAGCCTGAAGAGAAACTAAGTTCAGCAACTACTATTATTTTATAGGGAATTTCAAAATACCTAGTAAATAAGTTTCATGATGAACTGCAGGTCTCAAAATATGGGTTCATCATAGGCAAAAGTCACTATCAAAATAACTGAGAAACACTTGCACACGTGAGAAAGGACATAACCCGGGACATCTAACTAAAGGAATCCAAGTGAAAAGTCTATGTAAAATACTGTAATAGACTTTAAAATCCTAATCCACCAAATACATATATTCTGCCTTTTACTACATGCAAGGAAGTCTTACACAGCAAGTATGTTTGCAGGACCAAAATCTGCACTATTGCCAAGTTATATTCAATTATAGTTTCACTGGCTTTTCATTTTTTCTCCTCTGAAATTTTGTTTTTCCTCTTTTGGGTAGGTGAAACAACTGAATTTTGGAAATTCCTTGACAAATCAAATATGGATGCTATGAAGGCATTGAATAGATTTATTAATATTTCATTTAAAAATAAGATAACAAAATCTGACTCTTTCTGCGCTGAAATTACATTTTATATTTAAAGAAACCTTTACTTTTCATTAGGTAATAGATTCCAGATTTATCTCTAGCATATTATAACTCACATTATGAAGTCATATGAAACAACCATTTGAAATAGTGACCCACTGCACTGTAAGATTCATGAGAAGATGTTTTGCACTTTGAAGTATATCAAGCATCTTAAAATTATTTGACACAGACTAGAACACGTCAGCCTAACAGCAAACCATAACATCATGAAATGTTAAACCATGCCTCTTTCCCTTTCCAAAATATGAACTGTGCTATGATGATCACAATTTATTGATTCTACAGAGGTAAAATATTATGGGAGAAACTAGTAATTAGATGGACTATTTTCCACAGTTTTCTTATTAGTTTGAGAGATTCATATATAGTTCATATATACTATACAATGCATCAGTTGTGGAGCAGCCCAAATATGCAATACATCTTTTCTCCTCTGATATTTTCATGGTATGATTTCAGATAAGCTTTTAAAATAGCATAAATTTGCATATGCAGACATTGTTAAAATTGCAATTACTTTCACAAATGGGCCCACTATTATTTAGTAGATATGTAAAAATGAATGACAGTTTTCAGTTTAGATGAAGCATGTGATACCATTTTGAATTAAAACATTAACATTTAATGAAACATTTGTATAGAGCAAATAATGTAATTTTATATTCCTGGAATGCATAGAGGACTGCTTCCTCATACAAATGTTAGAGGTGCCAACCAGGAATGAGGCACTGCTGGACTTGCTACTCACAAACCAAGAAAACCTGCTTTCTGATATCTCAGTGACAGCCTTGGCTGCAGTGATCACAGTATTGTGGAGTTTGGGGTCCTGCTATGAATGCTGAAGATTAGTACTGAAATAAAGTTTTAGATTTTAGAAGAGCAAGCTTCAGCTCACTCAGAGCTCAGTTGGGAGGAATTCTGTGGGAAGCTTCCATGGAGGACAAAGGAGCTAGCGAGTGCTGGGAGTTTTTCAAGAACGCTTTCCTGGAAGCATAAAACCCTTTAAAGGTAAGGGAAGTAGGCAGAGCAAGAGACCCCCTTGGATTAACTGCGAGCTTCTGCATCTGCTCAAAACCAAAAGACAGGTGTACCAGGCATGGAAAAGCAAATGAATACCTGTTGAGAACTACAAGGGTGTGCAGAGATGCAGTTAGAAAAACAAAAGCTCAGCTCAAACTGAAACTGGCCAGAGATGTCAAAAACTACAAGAAAGTGTTCTTCAGGTATGTAAACAACAAGCAGAAACAGAAGGAAAATATTTGCCCGCTGTTAAGCAGGAGAGGTGCATTAGTTACCAACAACACTGAAAAGGCAGAAGTTCTCAACGCTTTGTTCACCTCTGTCTTTACCAGCACTGTTGGGCCCCAGGCCTTGGGAACAAAAATCTGGGCTAACGCAAACACAGATCCACCATCAGTGAAGGAAGAGTTGCTATGTGAAGTATTACAGGAGCTTGAGCCCTACAAATTGATGGGCCCTGATGTTATCCACCCAAGGGTGGTAAGAGAGCTGGCTGATGTTGTTGCAAGGCCACTCTCCATAATTTTTGAGAAGTCGTGGAGATGTCCCAGAACACTGGAAGAAGGCTAAAGTCACCCCTGCCTACAAGAAGGGCGTAAAGGAGGATCCAGGAAATTATAGGCCCATCAGTCTTTCTTCAGTCCCTGGAAAAGTTATGGAATGACTCTTCCTGGGGGCTATCACAAGTCAAATGAAGCATGTGATCGGGAAAAGCTGGCATGGATTCATCAAGGGCAAATCGTGCTTGACAAACCTGATCGCCTTCTACAACAAAGTAACCTGCTCAGTTGATGTAGGACGAGTGGTGGACATTGTCTACCTGGATTTCTCCAGGTAGATAGCTTTTGATACCATTTCCTACAACCTCCTCCTAGAGAAACTGATGCATTAAGGTCTAGACAAGTGATCTGTGCGGTGGGTGGGGAACTGGCTGACAGGCTGCACCCAGGGAGTGGTGGTAAATAACTCCTTTTCAAACTGGCAACCTGTCACAACTGGGGTCCCCCAGGGATCAATATTGGGCCCAACACTGTTTAATACCTTCATAAGTGATCTGGATGATGGGATCAAGTGTACCCTCATGAAGTTTGCTGATGATACCAAACTGAGTGGGGAAGTGGACACTTTGGAAGAGAGAGCAGGAAGGCCTGGATAGGCTGGAAGAGTGGGCTTACAAGAAGCTTATGAAGTTCAGCAAGGACAAATGTAAGGTCTTGCACCTGGGAAAACATAATCCAGGAGTGCAGCACAGGCTGGGATCTACCTGGCTGGGGAGCAGCTCTGTTGAAAGGGACCTGGAGGTCCTGGTGGACAACAAGCTCAATATGAGTGAACAGTGTGCTGCTGTGGCAAAGGAAGCCAACAGGATGCTGGGTTGCATCAACAAGGGCATCACCAGCAGAGGTAAAGAAGTCATTATCCCACTCTACTCAGAGCTTGTCAGGCCACACATGGAATACTGTGTTCAGTTTTGGTCCCTGCTATACAAAAAAGATGTGGACAGGCGTAGAGGGTCCGGAGAAGGGCTGCAAAGATGATCAAAGGACTGGGAAGCCTGCCATATGAAGAAAGGCTGAGAGAACTGGGTTTGTTCACCCTTGAGAAAAGAAGGTTTAGGGGAGACCTTATCACCACGTTCCAGTATTTAAAGGGTGGCTACAAAGAAGATGGAGACTCCCTGTTTATGAGGAGTCCCATGGAAAAGATGAGGGGTAATGGGTACAAGTTATTCCTGGGGAAATTTCGAATGGACACAAGAGGAAAATTTTTCACAATGAGAACAATCAGCCATTAGAATAATCTCGCCAGGGAAGTGGTGGATTGCCCAACTTTGGACACTTTTAAGATTCAGCTGGGCAGGGTGCTGGGCCATCTTGTCTAGACTGTGCTTTTGCCAAGAAAGATTGGACCAGATGATCCTTGAGGTCCCTTTCAACCTGGGATTCTGTGATTCTATGATATTACTTATACATTCCCTCTGTTTATAATTAAGGCAAATTCATGAATGCACAAGATCATATTCTGCCACCAGTATATTAATTGGTAATACAAACAATAAGATAATTACTCACAGAGTAATGCATTCTTCACTGGCAGTTAGTATCAGAAGAGAAGATTCCTACTTCTATTTCCTTATATTGCCGTAGTTATCATAAGCTTTCAGACTAACCAATTTCCTCTAAAGTAATACATTCATCTCTCTCCTCTATTCTACTATACAAGAATCTTAGGAAGACTAGCTTGCTAACTTCTGCCTTACTTAGGCAATGTTACACATCCAGTGCTAGGTGGTATGAATATCTCCGTACTTGCATTAAAGCTATATCTAATAGTCATAACCAAAGTTAGATGCCTGTTGTGTTTGGCCCTGTCTACACAACTACAACATGTATTACAACCAGCCAATGTCATGCTCTGTTCCAGGAGAACAGGTGGGCACAGTTGTGTTGTGCCATACACTGCCTCACAGCTAGCTTGATTGCACATGAAGTAGCTATGCAGCTTTTATCCCCACCTCTCGTATGACCGACCCTAGCTCAGAGATCTCTGTATTGTGCCCCCACTGATCAATTCATCAAAGTCCATACTTGGAGAGGGCAGACTTGTCTCTGCAGGCTGCCCTTGCAACTGGGGAAGGAAGCAGACACATTACGAGAAAAGAAAATACATGCACACAGATTCATCATAATTTGTCTGACTATACACCAAGGGACATCTGTATTGCATACCAAGACAGGCCCACTTCTCCTAATCAGATGCTGTCCTCTAATACTCTCCTTCCAGAAAAACAAAAAAACCCCAAGAAAAATTATAGATTACTGTAAACAGTGACCTAAGAAACTTTGTACTTGTGTAACTCAAATATGCACAGCCTATATGGAAAAAAAATAGTAATTGTGACAGGAAGTTTAATTGCAAAAAGGATAATTCTCCAGAAGCAAGCTAAAAATAGCTAAGTGGTATATGGGCCTAAGTGGCCTGTATAATTTGAAGAGGATATTGCAGCTAAATGAAAGGGAGTAGAAAGATATTAAATGTCGTTTTCTTCTTTAGACGTAAAGGAATAACATAAAGAGGGTGCATGTTTTATATTAAGGCATTTTTCTCATAGTCTTATAGAACTGGGAAACATAAGATTTAAAAGATGTTTGTAACCTGTTTGACCTTCTTCACATACATTTGTCAGCCCACAAACTGAATACATCTTCAATCAACTAGAAAACACAAGAGAAAAAATAAAACCTGTTTAACACTAGATTTCCTCCCTTTGGCTAATGGGGAAATCTAACTGAATAGCTTAGCGTGGTGTAGAAGGTCACTGAATATTGCTTAGGGCTCTGAAATGTAGAGGTTTTCAAGTGTATTTCCATTATTTCCTGAGAAGTTAATAAAAAGAATCTACTGTAACAACAGAACATAGTAGTCACAATATTCAAACAACCGTTTTTTTAATCACACTCAACACAGGGTTTTTTAAGTGCAAATGAGAAAATTAATTCCAAAAATACAACCTCACCATCCCAGATTCTCAGGGAAGACAGTTTGGTGCAGTTTTACGAGGACAGTACTTTCTGCTCTGATGGTTCAACTTCCCCCCTTCCACCCCCTCCTTTTTTTTTTTTTTTTTTTTTTCTTCTGAGTTTAAGCAAGCATTTAATGTTTGGGGAAATTTAGTCAAAGTTTGTGCAACAGGTCTCCAATTTAATAAGCATTCTGGTACTGACTTTTAAGTGAGAATATTAAGTGCATTTCCAGTATTCTCTGATATACAAGGAGAGATCATTATGGATTCTACCCTTAATTTCTACAGTATTTAGAGAAGGAAAAACAGAAAACTGATTTTGAATTGGCTGCTTAAGGCAGGCTCAAGGACACATCAGAGTTGTTTGGGTTTTTTTCTCTACGCAAATCTCAGCAATCTCACTTTTCAGATTTCCATCATCGTGAGTTTTGTTTATCATTCTTAGGTGATCGGAATTATAACAGTGGCTGTGTTTGTTTCAATTTCTATGTTCCATTTAACAGTTTTTTAGTACTGTATCATTTCTACAATTTCTTCACAGCAATGTACCCTACCCAGGACTATCATACATTCAGGTTTTTGCGAGATACTGCCAGGCTTTACACTCTGAACCTTAATTTGGAGAGACTGTTTCATCAGGCACAGTCAACTTGAACTCTCCATCCTGGGTCCTAATGCCTGCAAAGCTCTTTTCAGTTTGGGCGTGAATCAAAGCAGAGGCTCGCATTATAGAATCTCCTTAAATTTATACTGAAGGAGACAATCGGTTTCATATGGGTTTGGTTTGGATAGCAAAGAGTAGGAAGACTGCAGAGCCGAAGAGGTGGTGTGAAAGCAGCTTTGGGGCTGGGCCAATTGAAGGGGATAAATCACCACAGACCATTTCCTGGGCCAGCCACTTTGTAGGTGGACATTACATAGAGATAAAAGCATCAGTCCTTCTGGCTCTACATTCATTCCTGCTTCCCAGCACGCTGAATTCCCTCACCTGCCCAAAAGTGAGTCGGGGTGCGTTCATTACTCTGTTGCAGATGGAGTCTCAGCCCAGCCTCCAGCTTTTGGATTACTATCTCTGTGCCTGTGAGGGCCATTTTTATGTTATGCTAAATATAGTGTCATTAATTTCTCACTATGGGAAGCAACTCTCATTTCCTGGAAAAAAATAATCTTGAATATTCTAATGCATAATTAGCATGAAATTATTATAAGAGACTAAAATAAGGATTGCTATTTTGAGCAAACCAAGGGCTCTTCCAAGTTCATCCAACTCTGATGGTGGCCTGCACAGAATCCATAAGAACAGAGTATAAGGATAGGATAAGTGTAAAAACACATAGTGCTTCAGAATAATGCCCTAATGTATGTGAAATTTTGGTTAGGAATTTCCGAAGACAAGGTTCTGTTCCGTAATGTTCAGAATATTCAAGATGGACTTAACATTTCATGCTGGTGTGATTTGAACTTTTTCAATGAAAAAGTCAAAAACTAAGTGAACATTTTTTTGAACTTCATAGAAAAAGATATGTGACTCACTGTAGACAGCTCTGAGTGGTAACATCTCATTTAGGACATATAGTGTGCAAAAATGAAGGAGTAACATAAGCTTTATCTATTCAGGTGGGGTTTTTTTACTGGTGGTTCAACATTCACCCACCACCACCACCTGCATGGGCACCCTCACCCTACCACCTGTTGGGACACATGGGAGACCATGACTGCCTGCTGTCACTGATGGCTGAAAAGGTGGTGGGTCCTGTGGTAACAGGTCAGTACACAAATAAGTTGGTGTGATACATGTTTCCATAGGTATGAAGGCTGTCATCGTGTTAGGTAAGATGGTGATTTTGTATGATTGAGACATTATTAATAAGATATATAACAATAACTAGGATATTGTTTTATGTGATAAATGCTAGCATAACTCCATATGGCTTGTGTTAGTTGTCATTCAATTCAACCATCAGTCTCTCTCTACAAATCAGTTTAAGATGCAGTGTTTTAGTCACCCTGGAACACGCGCTGTTTACAACCTGATCATCTAGCAGCCTGCTGTGTGCTCCCTCGCATGTTTCCTGTTTGTGAGGCATTGGAAAACGCTTACTTTATTAATTTTTAAGCTCTTAACATAAAAACTTTCATCCATACCCCCCCCCCAAAGAAACCCCACCAAAACCAAACCCCAGTGTTTTGGACTCCCTGATTATTGTTTTAATTGCAACTTTCCAGAGACAGTTTTTTCTGTTTTCCTTATTTTTATATAATTCCCACTTTGTGAAGATCATATTTTTAGTTCTAACTGCCTCCAGGAGATGCATCACTTAATCCTAACTCTTTTAACAGACATAACTATTGCTCTTAATATAGTATATAAAGATAATATATAACATTTCTTAAAGACAGAGTCAGGTAAGAATACAAACACTAATTTAGCCTGTGTGAATAATTAGTACAGACAGCATAGGTCAACTCAGTTCTACAGTGACCTAAGCAGAAGTTAGAAGATCACAAAAAGTCAAAAGAAAGGTGTACTGGGTCTTTCTTCCCATAGGCAAAAATATTAGAACCAACTGCTTGAATCCTGCCTCAGTATTCAAAAGCAGATGAGATGAGATGAGATGAGATGAGATGAGATGAGATGAGATGAGATGAGATGGATGGTAAAACATTGTATCTGATAACCTTGCATAATGAGATTTTATATTGTTAAGATTATTAAAAAAAAGCGGTTTCTAGCACTGACTGTGTACCACTGTACTTCAGCAAGTCCGGTTCCTTGAAACTTGGTTGATGACCTTAGGCAAGTTTTTGCCTTCATAGTTCATTTCTGTATTAAAGTTTTTTTGGCATAGTCTGTATTCTTGATTTTGTGTTTGTATCTTTCTCTGTTTTAATTTTGTAATTATATAATTAGCATTTCCATATATTTCATATATGCATATGAATTTGCCACATATCTTAATAGTTTCTTCTGAACTTACATACATTGCATAACTGAGTTAAGGAAATTTGTTTTAATCTGTTTTTTTTCTTAAACAGAGGTAGGTTTCTGATTTTGATAGGTGATACACCTTGATAAGTGTATTCAATTCAGGACTCCAGTACGTTGCTTCCAAGGTGCCCATTGGTACAGAACACTGATTCTTCTTTTGAGTTCCTTTTTCATCTTCTTTTCAGCATAGCTTCTGTTTTTGAAGTTAAATCTGACCATGTGGATTTAACTTGTCATGCTTTCTTCTATGAAGACACACTTTTGAATGCATATTTGTTAGGCATTTTGAATGTCATATTTGTCATAGAAAACCTTACTAACTGCAAGAGTCTTGTGTATTGCCCAGGACTGAATCAAGACTTGCGTTTCCTCTTGCTGTGAGCTCTGACTAGTTGCTTTAAGAATGGGTCCTTTACAATGCCTGAAAAATTAGGGTTTATATCTTATGCATACATGGCATTTACAAAATCTGTGAGACAGTGATTGAGATTTTTCAGTGCAATCTGTCTGAGCTTTCTTAGTATTTTAGAGTCATTGCTGTCAGGGTGGCAAGATAATCCTCCCTCTTTTTGAGCATGGACTTTTAATGTTTGATGCATTAGTTGAATACAACCCTCTAATAGAACCCTGTTTCTACCAATGTGATAGACTGTGTTGCTTAGACCTGATTGCAGTATGTGTCTCATATCTGACTTCCTTGTACCAAATGCCAGACATGCCTTTTATATGAATTATTCACAAAGAAAAATAGTCCTCAAATTAAAACACAAATTTGTGTATCACTGAGGACTTTTGAGAAAAGAAAAAAAAAAAATCAACACATTTGTAAATTACCGTCATACTTTTTTTTTCAATCCAGCACATAGTAACTCTGTTCTAAGATTATAGAACATATAGAACATACGTACTCTGTTTTTTCCACAGACAAAGCCTTACAGATTGATTTCTTCTGAGGCCTAAAACTAAGCAAAAAAATAGAAAAGATGGAGAACAGTCTCATTTAATAAGTTTTTGATAACTGTGCTTACCTGTGTCTGTTAAATTCTTATAACTTCCAATTGATTCAAGTTAACCAACTGGAATTACAACGTACTATTATTACTCTTAAGGAGTAATGTCAGGGGGGTTTGTTTGGTAGGTTTTGGTTTTTTGATGGAAAGGATTTTAATGTTACCAACAGCTTAGGATTTTCAGTAACCTTTTATATACATATATTTAAAGCTGCACCAGACCAAACAGAAGAAATTACTTGTCTTTTTCCCTGAAATCTTAATTTCAATAGAACGAATATAAGTACTTGAGCACACTAAAAGCATTCTGTTTTTAACTCAGCAATATATATGCTCACACTAATATTACCAGGAAGTAAATGTGATGGGTTTAAACTGGCAAATCAATCAAACACACTATGAAAAGCAGACAGAAAAGAAAAATGGCTATTCTGTGTAATAACACCTGTCATGTAGATCTTTGAAAAAAGTGAAAGTATTAGCAAAGTCAGTGACATGAATATCAATATTTAATCAGACTGGCATACTAAAACAGAGGAAAAAAGACTTAGAAGTTAGGTAGCCTTTCCAGAGCACAGCAGGAAAAAAGGGGATTTTTTTTTTTTTTTAATAACTAATTCTCTAAGCAAAGACTTAATAGGGTGTCTATGTCAATTTTGCCACTGCTGTTGAGAAATACTGCAGATACAATGTGCAAGGAGAGTTTTTCCCCTTCAAATCAGCCCAAACATGATCACAGAAAGAACAGAGGTAAGCAGCTGTAAAAATCATACATATTCTTGAAGTGTTGGTCCAGAAATACCCCCAAGATCGGACTGAGTCCCTTCATATGTAAAAGGCACATATGCAAGGTCTTGTGCAATATGGTTATTTGCAACCTTGTACAAATAAGGTTTTTATTTCTAACAATGTCCTTCTACCATAGGAACATCTTTCATAGTGTTATTTTTTCTGTCTTCATGGCAAAGTAGGATCTAAAATACAGGCACGTGGTTTAAAGAAATTAAGCTCAATAAAAGTTGCATTTATTTGATCCAGGTATAAAATCATGTCCATCAGCACACCCTTTGAAGGAACAGAAAGTCTTTGTACACAATACAGATATCTCGAAGCATAATAAAGAAAGCGATATGCAAAAATGTAAGTGCTTTCAGTACAGGGGTAGGGCCATCTCATCATCACTAACACCGAAACATCAACGTCCAAGAATGCAGTCTGTAACACGGATGCAGTCTGCCCAAAACTGGATACTTTGGGGTTTAGAGGGATTTGTTTGTTTTTCTCCGAGATGTGCTTTTTAAAACATATTTTATGCATTTAAACACATAGGAGGAATGGCCAAACTTCCTGATGTGAAAGACAGCCTATAGAAAGAAGTATGTGCGTCTGAGAGGCAGAAGATGTACCCACCACCTCAGGCAGAGGGAGGTTTACGAATGGTAGACAGCAGCAGGGGAGGGCAGTACCTCACGAGGTCCTACGACAGGGGTGCAGGCATGCTGCTGGGCTGGTGATGGACAAGTTACTCCTTGACTTTCAGACTCGCTGACTAACATGACATGACACCGAGGCAAGGAGATATGCTGGATCTGTTTAAGAGGTGTAGAAAGCTCAAGAGAGAGAGATGCACCATTTCTATCTGTACGTGCTTGCACCTTCTCTTTTCCTCTCTCCATCAAACCTTAGGCATGTGATACCTCTTTGGCACATAGGGGGAATGATCAGTATGATTTGCTTGAGCTTCGGTATGTTTACATAAGAGGGCATTTAGATAAGTGGGGACAGTAGATCGAAAATGTTTTTTTCATCCTGTTTTTATTTTTGAACTTTCAATCTAAGTATAACGTAAATCCACTAAAGCCTTATTTGCCTGTATGAATAGTTTTGTTTTGGAGATTCTGAAGATGATTAGATGTAATGGTAATGAATTCTGAGCACGAAAATTATGATGTCTACTGCCAGCAACAATCATGCAAATTTGTAAATGTTTACAAATTTGCAAGCTAGACATATGCACCACTGAGACCAATATTGTAGTGCTATATTTAGCTTGGTCCTATTCCCCCCTCAAGATACATACACAATAATAACTTCAAGAGAACAGCATGTATTCAATTTTCTTTAATCTTTTTTACTTAAAGTAAGTGCAACAAAAAAGTATGAGAGTTTGAATAAAAGTCTAGGAGGTGCAAGTCCAAGCATGAGCAGGAAAAGGTGAAAGAGCTCAATAGACTTTACTTGACTATTTTTTTTCCTTAGTAACGCATACTAGAAATGAAAGTCCAGTGCCCTCTATTGCCAACAGTAGTGATTGCTTTGCTTGGCATGTCTAATGCATCTGAGGGAAGCCCTTGTTATTCTGCAAGAAAAGGCTATAAAAACAAGAATGCAAAGACAAATGATTTTAACATAATAAGAATGCATATATTTTACTCTAGCTTCCTAATTTTACTAATCCACTCTGATGTTTCAAATTAAACGTTGGGGATACTACATTATCTTAGAAGTGTTTAAAATGTAGTCTGTATTCACTCAGATATTTCTAATGGTGAAAGTGTTTTGTCATGCAGATGCTCATGGTTTAAGATAATACGCTTGTACATTTTTTGGAAGGGAAGTCACTTTTAATGGAAAACATTTTGAGCCTTAAAATGTTATTTGGAAAAGGAACCTAACCCTTGCATGTGCAAACAAAAGATACTGGGAATATGACATAATCTTCAGTGACTAGACTGCAGCAGTGACAGCTCTAATGCTTTCTGACCAGTGGGGATTTCACCCCTGAGGGCTGTGGTGCCAGGCCTGGAGCTCCCACAGGCACCCTAGCCCAAGAAGGGGATCGGGCTTGGAGATGGGTATAAAGTTCTGGTGGAGGCAGACAAAAAGCTGCTCCTGAACTGTAGCCAGTTCTGAATTTATGCCCACTAAGGCAATGGAGAGAAAACATGTCACTACTTGTGCAGTCAAGGGAGCAGACAGAAGCGAGTCTCACTTGCAAGCAAAAGGTCTTCCGAGAGACACGGCCAGTAACCACAGCTCCACCGAAAGATGTGCAGATAATTAAGTGGAAGGAGAAGTTTCACTTTTCATCAAAGTGAAAATGAATCTGCTCTCCAAGAGCTGTCTGGTTTAATTACAGTCATTTAGACATTTTGGGGAAAAAAAAACCCAACAGGCAAAGTTGTAAAGTCTCCTGGCAATGCGAGAATGTTATGGAGGAAAAACATTAGAGAATCCTGTCCCCTCATGCACATGTAATAAAACCTTCCCTGTTTGAACATCAACTTAAAAAAAAAAAAAGTAATCAAGAACAATATAGAGATAGTCCCATTAGCTTTTTGTTAACCTTAAACATCTGTCTTTGTGTCTTTGAAGCATAACCAAATACATTTTTGTCCTTTCTAGGTTTTCAGTTAAAGGGTTCTTTTCCGTACCGACAGTTTTCAAGGCATCTCCAGCTGCGTGACTGCCACAGTGGGTCATATGGCTTGCGCTTCTGATGTTAGCAAGAACAGAGAAAATAGAGAAGACCGCCCTCTCAAACAGTACTTTGTTTTTGTCACACTGCATTGAGACACCGCTCAGCTTCTAGTGTTCCTTGCTTTTACAGTAAGTGCAAAGGGATTAATCCTCTATTTTAATCCCTGCCAGCATTCAGGCCTCTGTATTGGGCAGAGTTCAATATTGATAAATAGTACATTGATAAGGCAGATATGCCCTAAGTATTTTGCCAATAGTAAGCTGAAAAATTACTTTGGAAGCAAAATTTTAAAAGTCATCACATTTATAAATTTTAAAGCTTGCACACAGAGCTGATGTTATGTGCAAAATTCAAAGCATGAAGATATTTGTGCCTTTAAACTGTGCCTGTTTCTGTTCATGGTAACTTTCTTGGTCATGCAAAAAAAAAAATCTATAGAAATATATTAATAGGTAGTAGAAATTCTAGAATAAAATTCTGAGTAAAATAAATGGCAATAATTCCATTGGTATTACCTTAAGAAGTACAGCAAAAATAATTTTTAATTTATTTTTAATTCCAAACGAAATTTATTTGAAACATAATAAATATTCACACAGCATGTATCCCTTTTTACTGCATCATAAAAAAAAGATGCAGAATATGGAGACCTAATAAGTAATTTACTATATATCAATGCAAATAATTCTGAGCATGTATTTTGCCTGATGCTTATGGATGCTGGAGATATCCAAAAAAGGAAAATCACTTAACACTTAACAATGTAAATGTGTTTTCTATACCAGGTTTAAATATCATTTGGCTTCAAAAAAAAGATGAAAAGCTTTTGCTTTAATAATACAGAATAGACATGATGGGCCTTTGGTGTGCTCTTGCAAGACATATTATAAAAAAGTTATTGGCATAAGAAAGCCTGGTATTTTAAAACAGTATTTATCCCAAGGGTAGTCTTGATCACACAGAGCTGAAAAGCAAAGTTAAGCACTATTAATCTTCAATGAGAGTTCTGGTTATTTGCCACACTGTAGCAGAGAAAAGTCATTTGGCTCCCACATTAGTAAACTGCTCTTTCTCATCAGTTTCACTGTAGCACTTAAAAAGGCAGGCAACAGAGACACAGAATAGATTAATTAGCTATTTAGATGGATGAATATCAATCATAATGCCTTACCAACATCAAATAATACCAACTATAATTTTTTCAGATTTATCACAAATGACACGATTTCAAATCTGTGTGATTTTCTGAAAGTTTTCTTTCAGAAAGAAAAAAGAAACGCTGAGGCTGCTCCAAAGGTATCATCAATGTTTAGTTAATGAATTGAGCTGACATCTACCACAATCACTTTTAATATGCAGCCATTAAAGATTTGATCAGGGTTTTACCACAGACACAATTTCAAAATTTTACTAACAATCCGTCTTTCGTTTGTCCTGGAGTCAATGTTCTTAAATGTGATACTCGATCCTCCTTGACATTTATCTCCAAATAAGTGCTCCTTAGATGAATAAAGCACAGCAGGTTTTTTGGTGAAATTTAGGATAACTCTACGGACCCAAGTAAGGAAACAGATATAAGCACAAAACCAGAAGCTGTAGTATGAATATGCAGTATTAGCACTAAAATTACAATACATGCTACCTCGTGACCTGGTAGATGCAACACTGGCTATTAGTGAGTGTTGGTTGCTCCGTGGTACTATTCCTCAAGGCTTGGAGCAGGGTCAGCATTCAACCCTTATCTACTTTGACCACAATTACTCTTTTTAGGTGAATTTCTCAGTAACTCTTTTTACCTCTTAATTTAAAAGAATAAGCATTTTTTTTTCCTGTAATTGAGAATGAATGCAAGTGTGTCTAGTTTGCATTTCATTAAAAAAAAAAAAGGTTCAACTACCTCCTTCCTCTTGAAATTCTACTTTAACAGAAAACAGTTTGGGTATCAGATAATGTAGGAAGAGCTCAGTCTGATTTCTGGTTTTTAGTTGAAAACAGTGATAAAGACTGAATGGATTACACAGCTTGAGAATACATCTACACTGCAGTGTCAGGTACTGGTTCAACATACTGTAAAAATACAGGGCAAGATGCAAATGCTTTTGACTGCTTACTGCAGGCTAATCTGTGGCAACATGGAGCTCAGCAAACTTCTATTTACTCTGTTTCTCCAACAGGCTTTTATGCGGGCACTAAATTCTGTGTAAATGGCTAAAGCACCACAGCTCTCTGAAGTTTTCTGAACTTGTCTACAGTGATATTAAAGTTTGTCCTGCAAAGCCAGTGTTGATGTACTCTGTAGAATTCAATTCTAAAAGTGAAATCCTACAACACCAGCACAACCTACTGATTACTTTTGTTATGTGAAACACCTAGGGATCTTTTCTAGTCTTCCCATAGACATGCATATGCAACTACTGTTCTGCTTTTAGAAAATACAACACACCAGCAGACATCAGTGAAGCTTGAGCACACTGATCTGAACCTCTGAGTATAGGATTTAATTCTAACGTTCCTACTGGTTACTCACCCATCTAAGCAGCTGTTTTCATTTGACCTATAGGTTAGTTGTCAAGTTAGCAGTTTGGACAGGGCTAATACTGAACATTTTTATCTGTGTTTTTGGGATTTGTTGCCAGCCCCCCTCCATCAAGCTCCTTTTCTTGATTAATAATTGTAGTTCAGAAATACGGTTAAAGAAATGGTACATCTGATGGAGTTTGACATAGTTAGTCACAGTGGTTAACACATTTCCACAGAAGCTAAATCTTAAAGAAATTTGACAAATGAAACCATTATTGTCTTCTCCACAAAGCTTCACCAGACTACTCCCCTCCCAGAGTCTGCAACACTTTGAATTCACTTTGTTGTGAGTGGCTTTTTGAATTTGTTTTAATTTGACATCATTATGAATGCTAGCACAGAAAACTGGGCAAGTGTATGAGCAAAAGCAGCACTGCAAATTTCTCTATCAGATTCCAGACTTATGGTAGTACAGTCTCTCTGTACCTCAAATATTTGACATACTTCCTCAAAAGGTCAGTAAACATTTCATTTGTATCAGTAGTTTTTGTTACCTGATACGCAGAAGGCATTTAATCTACAATCGCAAGAGACCACTAAAGTGAAAGGGAGTCTTGAATAACTTCAGGTTGTCCATGAACTCAAGAAGAGGGAAAGAACTGAGACCGTCACTACACATCGCATCGTATAAGCTATGTACAAACACGGGGTAATGAGGAAATTATTTTGAGTGCTACGTAGTTCGACTAAAGTTGTAAGCAATGCCCCCTTCTGTGATCCCTTCACCCCTGCATATACTGGTTGCCTCAACAATCTAGCTGTTATTCGAAACAACTTCGTTATTAAAAAGTGTATTTAATTTTGCTGATTGTTATTCTACTAGCCACCTATATCTTAAGTTAGGCTGTCAACTTTACCGTCTTTGGCACAGGCTGCGTCTTTACCGTGTTTCTTCACACAGTTACTACAAGAATGGGTATCTAATTCCACAGTTGCCACACAAACAACTACCTTCTAATATTTGCACCTGCCTATAAAAAGCTGCCATTTTTCGTAACTCAAATTCTCCATTAGAATGATTGCTTACTTGGTTTTCCATAAAGCTAAGTAATGAAGTATCGGGTAACTCTGAATTTATTTTCATATTCTGCCTTCTTCAATAACAACAGGAGGAAAAACAAAGCATAAGGTAGAGAAACCATAAAAAATTACCCACTTTTCCCTCAAAAAAATCTACCATTCTCTGTTTTTTGACTCTTGCTCCTACCTGGTTGAAGATTAATAATTTCAGTGTTTATATAAAAAAAGTGTACTGTCATATATAATGTCTTCTTTGACTACGTAGTGGAATTTTCTACCCTTTTGTAGCAGAAATGTGAACAACCTATTTAAACCTCTGAATTTACAACCAACTTTATGAACATCTGTTTTTTGATATTGAAGATTAAAATGTTGAAAACTCGTTCACAAATTACCATTCTTTTATGAAACTCACTTATAAGTTAAGCTGTTAACCTCAAGTTAGCCGTAAGGGTATATAACCTAAAACTCAAGTTGCCAAAACTTAAAATAATTAGCTGCTTGCCTTCTTTGTACTCACAACAGATACTTTTATTCTGACATTAAAATTCTCAGTACTTTGAGACACTTTCTCCATAATGAGGGAACAAAATTAATTGCCAATATTTCTTTAGTCATATGAGTACACTCTTTCCTTTTAAGGGTGGGGTGGGTTTTTTTGGTGTTGGAATTTTCAGGTTTTCATTTTAAAATTAATTGCCATTTACAAGCTCTTTCCTACATGCAAGTAAAGAACATTTCCATCTTCAGTAATGCTTTCTATTTTGAAGCCTATTATGCAATGAACACCTAAAAGTGTTTAACCAGTGAGGCAACATAAACTCATTTAAAGTGGGGTACAAGGCATTGTTAACATCATTGTTCTGGCTGTTTCAAAGTTCTCGCAGGAAGCTGCTACACTTGAGGGCTTGTGATATATTTGCATTCTCCCAAAATACATAATTAAGATTGTGTGTTTCATTTATAAACAAAGCTTTCAGTTATTTCAAATTTTAAAAGTGGAGATCTGAACAAAAGCTATCATACCCAGGACTAGATATATCTCTTGTGAGAGCTCTAATTATAGTTCTATTATTAAAAATTAGGTTACAATATGTTCCTTTGCTATCATTACGTACAACCTGCAGAACTTCATTATTTTATAAATAAACTTCTGAGGACAAAAAAAAGTTCTTTCTGAATATCATACTAAAGTAATATGCTCCACATTTTTAAAGTTCCTTTCAGTTTCAACTTACTGCATACCATTTAGATAGTAAACCAAGAAGGTATCACTAAAGAAAATCATACACAGTGTCTATGATTAGAAGGGCAAAAACATAAAGGTCTCTTGGATTACGTTCTCCCATATCTCTTATACTTCTCCTATATTTGCTAAGTGTTTTATCTCACAAACATTAAAAGCCAACTTTTGGCCTATCTTACTGAAACAATGATGAATTGTTTATAGATGACTCACATACTGTAATCTTTAAAGCACAGATTTTCTGCACAATCCACTTTCTGGCCAGTAAAAGGAGTAGGAATTGGAGAGAAACCTGTTCTTTTGAGAAGCTGGAAGAGAGACCTGCAAATGCATTTTCCCCAGTTATTCCATTTAAAGAACCCCACTCAACCTGCCAAAAAAACTTTGAAGAGAGACATGGCCTCACTTGCAATCTTGCTGACATTTCTGCTAGCTTTCCCTAGATATCCTTTCATAGACTTCTTGGTACCACTCTGGAGGTTTCTAGGTTCTGCACATCATAGACGGAAAACTGCCAAGATGGTGTGGTTGAGAGTTTGTTATGGATTTCACGTTACAGACTTGACTCCTTAGCTAAGAGATAGCAGAGTTTATTGCTGAACTCAAGCATCTGAGCCCAAAGTATCTGCACAGGCTCCAACTAAAATGTCACTGCATGTGTGGCCAGAAGAAGGACTAATACTTCCCTCTAGGCCTGCAATTCAAACAATAGATTATTTTTTCCCCCAAATAAAGATTATACGAGCCAACACAAATGAAGATTTAGAACATTTAGAACTAAGCTTTTACTTTGACTGCATAAGCAGGGGGTTTTTTTAAGCTATGGAGGGTGGTGGATAGGTGGGAATTTTATTCAACCCTAAATATTTTAATTAATGACCTGGATTCCAGTACTCACAAATAAGAGAAATAAGTAATGTAATATATTCCTCTATCTTAATTCTGACCCCATAGGCTAATCTGCTCAAGACAGCACCTCTAGAATCACATAGGACTGAATACAAACCAATTCTACAATGAAAGTCATTTATTTAAGACTTTTACAAAGCTAACAATTATGATAAATCACTAACCAGGAGTAGCCCATTAACTGAAATCAATGCCACAGCTAGAAATAGAGATGGATTTGAACCACTGAACACAAGTCACGAGAAGAAGGCGGATAAGCTGTAAATTTCACATGGAGATCTACTTTCATGTTTTGAAGACCACCTCTCCCAAAACATCTTTGTCTTTAGAAGAGGGAGAAACGCAGTCCCAGGACAGCACACAGCTATTAACTACGACCACTCATGTTACAGCAGAATACAAGCAGGGCCTCCTGTATTTCTGTCCTGAAAACCCTAGACAGAAATAAAACTTGCACGGTATGTGACTGCATTGAGGAGCAAACCATGTTTTCTGCATGTGTACCACACAGGCAGCCAGCAGGTATTACTAAGCTTACCAAACATATGTGATTTCCCATTTCAGACCAACTATTCTGGTGTTATGCATAACAATTTTGTAGGACAACAGTACTTTGTCCAAGATTTAAAGATCAAGGGTTTTTTTTGTAGGTTGATTGTTGAAATAAAAAGACCCTGTCCAAAACACAGGTGACACGAAGCAAAAAAAAAACTTGAGCCATAGTGTTTAGGAGGTTTTTCTCAAAGTCCAAAAGAAGTAGATGGAGATCAGTACTTCTCAGTATGTTTATGAATGCATGTTCACATACAACTAAAAGTACTCTTTACAGAACTGAAGTAAAAGGTAGCTAAGATATCATTAAAGTACACTCCACTGAACTAGAATTGGAGGAAAGGCACCTAGATCATTCAGATAACTGAGTCATCATTGTAAACATCTGCTCATGGGTCATATTTTCTAAACCCTTCACAATTCTTGTTCTTCTGCAGACTTGCTCCAAGTTTCCTCAGTAATTGCAAGCTTTACTATTCCATAAAACAACCATTTCTGAGAAAGGAACGCTCTAGGAACATGATATTTTCTTTAGATATAGAAGCAACAGTTACTCTTAGTTTTCCGTAACTATTTCTGTGACCGTAACAAGGCCTAACCGGCAATACATTTCAAATTCGCTTGTATCAGATGACTGCTGCTGGGACTACTTCTTCATATATGGAACACCAAGTTAGTGAATTATTCAAGCTAAAATCTCACTATTGCCAAATAAAATAAAACAATTATATCTTTCACCTTCTGTCAAGCACTTCCATTATCAGAGACATAATAAATTTGGGTTTTTTTTGCAATAGTACCATGTTGCTGACTCATTTGGTTTGTGATTCACTGCACTTCCCAGAGCTTTTCTTTGCTTTATTATTGCCAGACCAGTTATCCCCCTTTCTATAGGCATATATTTTATTTCTGTCCTAAATATAACAATTCACACTTGTCTTGTAATTCAACGATCGATTTGAGACCATTTGTTCAAGACTGTGTTTCATCCTGATCCAGTTCTCCAAACTGCTGGATATCTCTGCTGTGAAGATGCTAGGTACAAATGTGTGCTGTCTAAATCACTTGAAACACTATTAGAAAATGCTCCAGACGATGAAAAAGTCCTGTGGGACTCCCTGTTTGAACCACTGCTGAGCATGTTTTTCAATATTATGGTGGTCATATTCAGATTATCTTACTCCTCTTTTTTAATGAAGAGAATCAGATGGGACACAATCAAAAGCCAGACTAAACAGAGAATGTATCACAGCTACTATTTCATTATTGTCTATTGCCAATTATTCTCTAGCAAATAAAATGACAGATTATGGGATTGATTTAGTTTATTACTGGCAAATACAGTTCAGTAATTATCCTCCAGGAATTTTAAAAAAGTTTACTCTAATCCTGTGTATTAAAGATAAAATTATTTCATACTGCCAGGGGGGCTTCTTTAAATAATTAGTTATTTGCTTTTTTTTTTCCATCACATTTGAGGTCTTTACCATTCTCCAAGAGTTCACGAAGATAACTATTTCAAAACATATTATAATTGACTCATAATTTGCTGACTGCATCACACCTCTTATCTTTGGCCTTGCTCCTCTCCAATTCATTTGGTTTTGTTAAATTTGTGATTGCAATTAGAAACAAGAAAAGACAAGACAAGCCCAATAGAATAAACTCCTCTGTATATTAGGAACATAACAAAGAAATCCAACAAACAGTAATACATCTGCATCACTAATTTGAGAAAAGGCAAAATAAATTGAGACAGAGAACATTTTGAGAAGAGGATGGCTTCTTACATTTCAACCCCTACTGAAATTGAGGGAATAAAACTTGGACGTGTTTTCTAATAAATCAGACAACTGCATTCAGCAATACCTGAAAGTTGTAATGGTTTTGTTGAAAATTAAGCCTCAGTGGAGGAATATCAGGCTTTTTGAAAAATATATAAAATATATTTTGGTTTCTAAATAAAGAAAAATATTTCATTACCTTAGCAAACTGTGCATTTATCCATTTTGTGAATGTTTTCTTTTGAACATCTTCCCGTTCATCTGCCAGAGAAAAGTAGAGTACTTCATTAGAATTATTCAACAAAATAATACAGTATTATTGATTGAAGCTTCAGTCTTGATTTGTAGTAAAGCTACTACTAATAATTAAAACACATTCAGGGAACCTATTTGGATGTATTCTGTCCCTGACTATTACATCAATATATTTTTTGAAAGCCTACAGGCACACTTCGCAATCGTGGTCTATATTCCTAGCTCATCTCGCCCATTCTGTGCTATCTTTTCTTCTGGAAGGGAACATGTTGCAGTAGGATCTGAAATATCCCATTCAAATTTAAAATTTCATATAAGTATAAAAAACCATGTTACCCAATGGTTTTGGGAGCAGGAAACTCTTCTATAGCACTTCTAGAATAGTACTTGAAATAACAAGTTTATATTCATGTCCTCAAATTTCTTGAGGAAATGAAGCCACCTGGACCACAATGATAGTTCTCCATTGGCAGTCCCTGCCATATCTTACACCTTTTCTACCTTACAGCTACTTACCTGTCACAATTTGTTATATATTTTTCCTCCAGTGGAAAAAGAAAAAAACCCCACACATTTGTTCAGCCATACATGAAATTTCTTCTCAACTCCTTAATATGAAAAACATTATATAGGGAGATGATTATCGTAGGCCTTGATTTCTCTAAGTACAGTCTTGATGAAGAATGGAACCCAACAGCCAAAGGTACAATTCTGATGTATTTTATGTAGGTAGGAGGAGAAAGATGCCTTCAAATTAGAACCTAATAAGCATTTACATAGAAAGATCTGTTAGGCATCATCTCTGAAATAATGCAGAAGGGCAGACCTCTTTGTATGACAAAGTCAAACGAAACTAGAATTAAAGGGCACATGTGGAAAAGGCTGCAGAATGCTTATACTAAAATAAAGCTCACTCAATGCTGTCTTTTGGTTTGCAGTTAAATTCTCTACACTTCTTACATAAAAAGGAATATTAAATTCCCATCTGAAATGTCCAGCAATTAATAATGTTAATGGATTCAACTGAATTTGAAAGGCAGGTATAGATGAGCTACACGAGCACATCTCTCCACCCCTCCACGGAGACAAGACAGGGCAATTCTTTTTGATACAAATATATCTTTTGTTCTTAAAACCTCACCTCGATAGCACTTTAAAAGTGTCTTTTCACAAGAATGTTTTTCACTCTCAACAATACAATATACTCATGAAAAAATAATAGAGTTTTTAAAG
The DNA here is from genome assembly GCA_008921705.1 of Burhinus oedicnemus. Lineage (NCBI taxonomy): Eukaryota > Metazoa > Chordata > Aves > Charadriiformes > Burhinidae > Burhinus > Burhinus oedicnemus. Next base: position 1,555,440 of record VFFE01009204.1, read on the forward strand.
CTACCATTTCATTATAAAAAACTTCTGCATACAGGAAGGTGTGTATTCTAATTGTTTTCACATGATCATGAGTGAAAAGATTGACAATGCAACAGTACTACAGGGAAAATGCCATAGAAGTCAAGCATTATATACATTCTGCCACTAATACATGAGTATTTGCTACAATAAAATTTCTAGAGTTCTACTGCTATCTATCCCAAATAATGCTGCTTGTTTCATCTCTTGGCTGAAAGCAGTATTTGAATAGTTAAAGATTCATCAAAAAGCTACAGCATGTGGAGGAGATGCATGCTTTTGGTAATAAATGATGCTAAATCTGTTAAAAATTTTATTTTTCCCCACAAGCATCACTTCCCTCTTTGTTGACTGTTAGTAAGCTGTTTATTGTATAAGTTTTGACTTATTTCAGCCATGTGCAATACACAGAAGATGGGAGAAGGAAAACGCATTTTGTTGGTGGAAGACACATATTCAATCTGCTGTTGTATTACAAACTTCTTCAGCAACTTCATATAAAATATTACATACAAACAGCTATTTCTGTTTAATCACCTCTCATAAAAATGCCGCATGCAACCTTAAAATGGAGTAGAAGAAGAGTATGTGGGATTTAGCATGGAAAAGGAAAGAGGCAAAAACACCTCTCAAACTGTTCAAACTTTCTCTTTTCCACCCAAGGCTGCTGTAATAGATTATTCAGTAACAGTGTGTTGTTTGATTTATTTTTTTCCACTCCACAAAGATATATGCCAGAGATTTAACTGCTAGTCACCAATTAATGCATGTCCACTGAGCTAATAAAAAGCCAGGGTCTCCTGAGGAAAATGAGAGTTAAACACGCAATTTAAATGTTCGAAACTTATTCAAAGTTCAGGCAATGCTCCACTACCTTTGCAAACACAAATCTATTCCAGTGCTGTTATCTTTATACAGAAATCATTTCAAGCACTTTTATCTCTAGGTGTTTGCTCTGAGAAGTTTATACCACAGCAATTTGTTAGTGGCAGTCTCCTAACCTAAAAAACAACCAGTCTTTTGGTAATGCACGGCATGATTTCCCCACAGTAAGCATGATTTTTTTCAAAAAAAGATGTTCTCCTAACCCAGATTTACGGATTGAATGCTAGATGTGGAAACTGAATGACATTTGTCTGGGTGCTGTAGAAACGTGCCAAGAACGCTCAGCTGCCACTTTCATAATGCTGCATTTATAACCGATCCTTCAGCAGGGAGCCCATGAATGCCCTTGCAGGTGTTTTTACTGTGAGGCAATAAGAATAATCAAATGGCCGGGCAGGTAATTCCTTTGGCTGTTCAAGAGTAATATAGTATGTTTACTTCTTTTCTTTCAAGCTGGAAGAATTGCAGAATAGCATACTGTTTCTCTTCAGGTTAAATTTAAACATGAAACACTGCACAGATCCTGAATTGCTTTATTGCAATAATAATGTGATCACTTCCCACAGCAAAAATAGGCTTTTCTCAAAATGGTGGGCATTGAGTGGGACAGGCTTAACCTCCTCTCTGTAGGTTAGCAACGCAGAAAAAGAGCACGCTGAGGTCTATAGAAAGCCTTCCAGAAAAAAAAGATACTGACCTGTGAGATTTTTCTGACTTTCATGTACTAGAGGCTCTAGTACCACTGAACAGACCTTGTTTTAACTGGAACACATTCACAAATGGATCTTACAGTTCTGATATATTTCTGGTAGGATAAGCATCCAGCTTTGCAACTGTGAATGTAAACCTCTTGAATTAGCTAACTGCACATCTGACTTTAAATGTATTACTTCAGGCAAGAGCTCGTAAGAAATTATGGCCAGGAAAGAAAGTGCAGTATTAATGGAGCTAATCATCTGACAAAGGACAGTTCTGAGATTTAATCAGGTGGCAAGGCTGATAGAGACAAGTGGTACACTGAAGAATGCTTAGGAACTTGCAATCAGGATTCAAGAGAACAAAGATGCTATGGCAAGTGGTTACCAGACAACTTTCCTAGATACTTAATAAAGTAGTTCATGTTTGCAACCTATTACTCAAGTGAAATTCCCTTCTATTTTCCACCAAAAAAAAAAGCAATATGTTGTAATCTCTTAGTAAACTACAATTATTACTACACTTATTTTTCCAATACTACACCACCCCCCAAATGCCACCAAACATTATATAAAAAATGGCAACTGGAAAAAAATTATTCTAAAATATTTGGTATACTCTAGATACTATTCTGAAAGCATACGGCAGTGTTAACAAGTCATAAAAACCCAACAGTTTTAAACAATGCGAGCTGACGCATACCAAACAGATTTTAAATGAGCTAAGGTTCAGAAACATATAGTATATATGTCACTACAACATTCCATTTGTATGATATAAGCCACTGTCCTACAGGAAAAATGGAGCAGAGGGAAGGAAGCTTCCACTCTTTGGTGCATCCTTTCCTGTTTTTCTAGAGGATCTTCAGCCTCTCTTACTCTTGACACACCTGAATAAATAATGCTTTCACAGGATGGTTGAAGTTGGAAGGGACCTCTGGAGGTCATCTGGTTCAACGCCCCTGCTCAAGCAGGGCCACCTAAAGCTGGTTGCCTGGGACCACGTCAACTCTATTTTTTAATATCTCCAAGGATGGAGACTCCACAGCCTCTTCACTTATAGACTGCAACATCAAGACCGCAACTTTCCTACTGTCTGCATTCTGCCTTCCACAGATGTGGGTTGTGGTTTCCAGTGCAAGTAGCTTAGGAAAATCTCCTCAAGAGCCCATTTTTGAAAATTAGATGATGTTCAACAAAAGTGTACTGGTACTTTAGGGGTATGGGAAATGAGCCATATCCTCATATGATAAGCTTTAATTTGAAACAAACAAATCATTGTCTTTAAGGTGTCAATAAAGACATTACATAATATGTGTAGAATATTTGAATCACTGCAGAGACAGACAGTGACAGGAGGCTTGATTGTGTAATAGAAGATTTTATGCAGTCTTCAGCAAGCAGTTCCATCACAGGTTGGCACACAAACAGGAAAGAAGGAGACTTATCTTACTCTGTTACACAACGTTGCCTTGAGCTGGGTTAAACAATAATTGAATAGCTATGTTTTATCTACCAGGAGCTATCAGAAAAAAAAAAAAAGAAGAAAAAAGACAAAGAAAAAAATTCCCCTATACTAGCTGGAAACTTTGAAACAATAGTATTGAGGCAGGTGTCAATTCCTTCATTCATGGCAACTGCAGGTTCATGGGAACACTGCACTTTAGAGAACAAAACCATCAAAATTGCTTTTTGATTTTCTAGCAGCCAAACAATGCAGATGTAGAAAAGGCCAGCATTTGCTTCAGTGAGTGGGAGGGAGTACCAGCAATGGTGGGAGCACTAGGAACAAAAGAGGCCACAGACAGTCACATTATTGATACTCTGGCTCCATCAGCTCACTATTCTTAGAGATTTCCAGCACATTGTTACATTACTCTGTCAGTAACTACAACTGCTGAGAAATGTTCCCTTCCCATTCTTGCTTATCTGAGGGGGGAAGAAGAAATCAATGCAATACAATGACTGAATGATATTTGAGTGGACTAGCTTTGATTTTCAGTCATTGAGGTCATCCAAGACATTCACAAGCTGACAGGGAATACAATAGATTGCTTTGACAGACAGCCAATGATTTTAAGTCTATTGCTCATGTAAGGTAATGTGTAGCATGCAATTCTTTGTCCATCTTCTGTAAATATACTGATGAGCAGTGTGTTGACTTTATCTGAATACTGTTAAGACTCCCTGTTCCCTATGCTACCCCTTGAGACTTTACTGTGGAACCTGAGTCAAATCACCATAATCAGACTGTCTCAGGCTTCTCAAAACATTGATGAACCTATTCAAAAGCTCAGCAGAAAGAAGAGACTTCAGCATGCAGAAAACCCTCATTAATACAAAAAAAAAAAAAAAAAAAAAAAAAAAAAGGTTTACCTTGTTTGAAGGAGTGACTAGACATGATAAACATTAAATACGTCTTAACTGTATTAACTCTGCTTTCAGATGGTCTTACTTTTAACCCATTTTTGTCCCTTCACAGAGAAAATGAGAATTGTTAGCAGAAGAAAGAGGGAATCGGTATCAGGTATATATTTTTTCCCTCCTCAGAGCACATACGTTTTTTCGTAGGCTGTTTCTTGCGGAGGAAGGAATGCAGTGTCAGGACAGATGGATAGGCCCAGGCAGGCAGCGTGGCAGCAGCAGTCTCTCTACAGATCCCTAACATACAGCCAGCACCAGGAAAATCCTCATCAGTTAAAGACTAATAAAATTGGTTTGTGTACACAGCGCGTTTAGTGACAACGCGTTATAAGCGTTGTTAGTCCTCTGTACCAATGATCCGAGAATTGCTGAAACTAATTCAAAGTGAAAGCAAGTGCTCTCACCTCGGCTGCTGTTACCAAGCTGGCTCAAAGTGAACCCCAGCGTTATAAATGTTCCTGTCACTGTCGCGGGAAAAGTTACATACCAGAAAACAGTAGCACTGGCACATCCTGTATTTCAGCAATGTCACAAAAAATAATCCTCACAAAATAAGAAACGTGTTTTTGAAAAAAGTTAAATGGCCCTAGCCTTTGTGCTTTTCACCAGGAAAGCTGTTATATGCACTGTGAGGAGGAAAACTGTGATAAAGGAGCTGTGGCCAACAGCGAACTTTGCTTGCCAGGACATGGAACCTGTAGGTTTCTTGGGGTGCGTTGTTTTTTGTTTTTTTTTTTTTAGTTTGTTTTTGGTTTTTTTAAATTTCAGAGGGCAGATCAGCATTTAGTTGATCAGCAGGCCACCTCAGAGTAAGCTATGACAGAGGTACTGCATGGGAGTATTATTATAATAGAGAATAATTATTAAAAAAAAATAAATTCAAGGTTATGTACCTAGATAAAATTAGCCACAATTTTCATATTTATAACTTTTATGAAAAATAGACAATTATTTTTGTTTTGTTCAAGAAACAGCAGATAAATGCTTACTGACCATGCCTTTCCTTAGCTGGAGATTTTTACCACCTAGGCTTCTATTTATGTTCAAATACAAAGAATAAGGACAAGGGACCAAGGATAGTAAGGTTTATTCATGAGCCAGTCATAGCAGCATACATCAAAAAGGGAAAATAAGAGCCCACAAACTTTCTGAATGATAGACTGCCAACTGATAAGAAATGAAGCTGAAAGAAGCAACAGGATTTAAAACAGGTAATCAGAGTCTAAAAGACAACACAAGTACCTAATGTTTCACACAAGCTTCTCATGTAAAAATGAAATTGCTGTACTGTTTTCAGCAAATGCCACCTAGTGATACATAGTTGCAGCGCTTGGAAGTGCTTTCACTTTTATGTATTTTCTCCTATATTTTTTGATTTGCTTCTATGAAAAAAACCAGACAAATGCTTTACATGGTCACAGGCCGTCAAAATCCATGTCACACACATGCAGGACACGGACAGAGGAGAATGGGTTAGCCATATGTGGAGGACCAACATTTGTTTCAATTTGTAGTAAAACACTCATTACAAATAACCATATTAAGTACATAGTGGTGGCTAGCGCTAGTCTGCAATATTTCAAGTTCCTTTTTTGTTCCTCTGTCAAAAGCAATTAGAGAACAGGCTGTTCTAGTCTGCTTGAGTGACTGCTGTCTACTTTATTTCATCTGACCCAATTAGTGTCTGAGCTAATTAGTAGAGGCTGCCACTGAGACATGTATCAGAGAAGTTTGTGATTAATGAGACCAAGATGTTAATATGCAATTGTTTACCATACACGCACCCTGTTCTTACAGTGATGATACTGTCATAGCAAAGCTGATAACATCTACTGGCCCTCAGGTAGGCTTCACCTTATTATACACCATTTGCAAATCTTTGAAATAAAAGAAAACATGCCCCTAAGAACAGCTGTATAAATTAAAGGTAATGGATCCGTGTTTTCCACTCTTGTTTTAATCTAGCTAAGGTATTGATGAACGTGTCTGTGATTTATTTCATTCAGAAAGAACTATTATAGATTGCATGTTGTCAGGTCTCTTGGCTTCCTCTCACCATCCCCAAGCATCCCCCTCTCTGAAGGGGAGAAAAGAAAGGATAGTCAAAGAGTAAGATAAAGCATTTTAAAAGCCCCTGTTGATACTGATCAATTGGAGGTGTGGGGGGAAGCTAATAGAATAGAATTTAATTTGTCTAAACCGCTTCCAATTTCCCAACTACTTTATACTGTTTGTAGCGGCTCAGTTGTAGAAGTGACTGAAGAATCTTAAACTTTCAGAAATACACATGAAAGGGTCTGAGTGTTTAATTAATTGGTATACTAAATGTGCTTGTCTCGTATTAGCCCACATTCAGGAAAAATGCTACTGTCAAATGTGTGTCCCTACCCCCTATAATATAAAGCGTTCTTGAAAGGAAAAAGAAAGTCATTGAATTTCTAGACAGCTCATAAGCAGCACTTCACAAACAGCCACAATGCTTACTGTTGACTGTAAGTAGTTCTTCCTTCAGCTTCTTTTTGAAGTTTCTATTTTCTCATTTAATATCTTTAGTTGGGAAGTGACTGAAAAAATATTGAAATTGGAAGAATATCGGGGCAGGGAAGGTTGGCTCTTTTTGTTATTAATATATTGAAAAAGGAGAACACAACAGAAATCAGTTTTACTCTTCATCCTGAACACGGTGACCACCATTACAAAGAAAATGAACTTTTTAATATTTTTAAGACAAAATGTGTTAAAGTTAGAATTCAGCAATGTGCCCAGATACACCAATAATTCCAACCCTTCTTTTCCCCAGAAACCAGTGGGGGAAAGCTATCATTATATGGAACAGGCATTATAAGCTGTAGAAACTACGTCACTACACAAGAGAAGCTCTTTAGGTGATGTACCATCCTTGTCTATCAAATTATACAGTGCATAGCTTTGGTTTCCGGTCCAATTTCTGTCTGTCAAGTACTAAGTTCGGAAGCAGTCAGCCTATGATACACGGGGGAGGTACAGAATTCATTTCTTTTTAAGCAGTCAAGCATAGGCTCCACTTAGGAACATTGTAATCTCTATAGTAACACGGGAACAAGTTACTTTGCTATGTGTTATTAAATGTATCATTTATAACTCTGAAGATACATTTCAGATTAATTTTAAGTTGTCTAAGGAACTAACCGAAAGTAGTAAGGAATCCTATCTGAAACCCATCTACCTGGCATTACTGCATTGGCATCTGTTAAATCTGAATACTCAGTTTGGGGCTAGACACAGAGTTCACCCACACATGGGGGTAAAGCACGAGATCTTCAAGTTATTTTGGGAGGGTGGAGTAGAAAGAATTGGTAAAAATAAAAGGAACAGGGCACAGAGATAGCAAGGAAGAAAGAGGAGAAAAATAATTCCCTTATCCATGTATTGAGCTATTTTTCCATGCTGAGAAGGGGGAAAAGTAAAGGAGGGAGCAATTTTTAGAAGGGTAACATCATTAGATTTTGTGACATCTCCTTGAAATTATTACCCTACATCAGAATATTTGAAGCACTAGTGAAATACTTGTTAAAATTTGTTTTAAGATGACTACTGTTTGTCTTCTCATTAACTGGCCATTGTCTGAGGAAGTTAAAAAAATATTCACAATAGCAAGATAGATTATTTATCTATTTATTTATTTAATCCATGCAGTCCTCGTGCTCTCCCAACTGAAACTAGGATTTTCTGGCTGCATCAGACATGAACATTTTAGATAACTAAAACATTTGCCTCCTGTACGTATTATGTGCATTGATCTGGGATTTTTCATTTCATAGATCATTCAGAACTGCTTGCAGTGAATGATTTCATATCTATAACATTAAGTGAAGATTAAGAAATATTAGTATTGATGTTAGGATAGTTACCTACTACAAACATTGATTTTGATTTCAATTCAGTGCCAACTCATCAAGTCTACTGAAAGGAGCTGCATCTCCTTAATATAGATTCAGTACAGAAAAAGAAGAAAAACATCTATTTGTCATGTCTTTTTACGGCTGTTCTTTTCCAGTCTAGACAACTCAAGGCAAGTGTGGCATTTCACATCATAAACTACATTCAAGAAACATATTGTTATTCTATTTCAATGTTTTTGCAACAGTAAAGAAGAGTAATTTTCTTTGTAGCCTAATGCCTTCTAGAGGCACCTCAATCAAACCACATAGATATTTTGATCACATCCATCCTAATAGAGAAAACAGAACTGAATAGATATTGCAACTTAAGTTTTGGCTTCTACCTTGGAGGATTGTAGAAAAGACCAATTGAAAACATTCAGGGCCGTACAGGCAGGAAAACACTCAAGCCGGCTGAGGGAGGGAAGGGAGGAAGGAAAAATGCATCACCAAGAGAGACACTGCCCTCTGCTTCCCCTGCCTCTGAAATCATCATCTCAATATGCATAGCATATGAAAAAGTCACTCAACATGGGGCATCCCCACATGTGCTGTGAACAAAACAGAAGGGGTCATTTTGTTCCTATAAAAGTCTGGTGTGCCCATACCTGAAGGGCTGCATGCAGTTCTGGTCTCCACATCTCCAGGAGAATGCAGCGGAGTTAGAGAAGGGCAAGCACAGACAATCAAGGGTACGGAGTTGCTGCTTTATAAGCAGATACTCCAAGACCTGGGACACTTCAGTCTGGAGAGGAGAAGGCTCAGGGGAAATAAGACAGATATGTGAAAAGCCTGAAGGGGGTGGAATTTTTGTTAAAAACTTGCTGTACATGAACCAGGGGAAAATCACCGAAATAAGAACATGTTGGTTTAGAATGAATCAAAGAAAGTACTTTACCCATTATTTATCTGGAAGTTCAGATAGCACTATACAAAACAGTTCAATGTGTCCACCATTAGAAAACATATATAAGATTAAAGAAGATGTATAAAAATTAATGGTGGGAAGGTATGCAGGTGGATCCAAACACAAGTATCCTGAGGCAGTGCTTAACTTCAGTACCAACTAATTACTGAAGCTGCAAGGTATTATCTACGATGTAAAGGATTCTTGTTTCACATTATTGCTATATGGATATTTAGGCTAATTCAGTGCAGATCAGGATTAAGAAAATTAGAATGACTTCTGTATTTTGCTCCTTCTACTCAACTCACAAAAGAAGCATTGTTTGGCCAACACAAGAACGAAAAAAAAAAGTACATTTTTTAGAATTTTGAGAAGTGAGGAATGAGCTGGCTACTCCTCTAATATTTGCAATGCCTAACAACTAATTTAGCTACCACACAAATAACGTCTATGTTATTTTGGTATTTCTACATCACTAATTGTCAGTTATCCTTCATCAGGATCATCAGCTTGATGACAATGACACACAGAGGTTAAATCACTTGGATATCTAATTAGCCATCAGGAACAATGCTTCTATGACATTCAGGCTCCACCTAACATCACAGCAGAATCCAGAGAGTTTGTAACCAAATCCTAGTTTTGGAAATTAAAAATACTGCTATTCTTATAATGGAACAAGTAGAAAAATCACACAGCAGGCAGCTAGAGTAATAAAAGTAACATGAAAAGGATTTCTAATGAATACAAAACAACTTACAAAGGTCAAATTGACATGACTGTCACATTTCAATCAATGCAAATGGAACTCTTAAAATTCTCTTCTTCATTTATATTTTATTTTCCCAGTAAAAAGGAAATCGAGTGCATTTCAAGTCTTGGACATTTTTTCTCCATTCGCAGTTCAGTCTTGAGTGGAGAAGGAACTTTGGGAATACACAGTTCTCCATATTAAATTGTCAAACACCTGAGGAGACCACTGTACATAAAAACTCATCCTTTTTTAATTATTTCTGTTCAAACCATAATCAAATGTAATACTTAATGTTATGAAGAAAGCTTAACATAGCTTCTAAATTGTGTTTGTTCATATAAGTGGGCATGCAGATATTATGTAAAAGGATAAAATGCAGATATTTCCCTCCTGCTAGGTTTTATACGTTGTAAGGAACTACCCTGAGCACAGACTGAACTCTTGGACTAAACAAAGTGAGCCTGACTACTAACTTAAACATAGAAAAATTGAATCATCATTTCCCATTTCCCCATGAAGATAGGTGTGGTCTTGAGAAAAAAATTTCCAGTGCTAACAGCAGATATATTGACAGAACTGTTCATTGGGGCAGGGGAAGAAGCAGGTTAAAGAAGCAATATGAATACAAAATTCAAAAAGTATGACCATACTTTAATGTGGCTTTAATTATCTTCAAGAAAAAACTAGGGAATTACACTCTTAGTAAAAAGAAATATTACAGTAAATAGAAATATGACTTAATGTTTCAATTTTGTCTCTATAGAAGTGTATTAACACTCTAAGATAAAACTGTAAGGTATGAGACATCTGTTTTCATTCACAAAGTTTTTTAAATCTTTACACCCAATTAGATGGATATTTGAGATTTCCAGTTTCACTATGAATAGCAAATAATCAGTCAGAGAAACACACACTAGCTGTTCTTATTTTTATTAGCTTAATGCTCTTTGCTATATTTTTGTAATATTTTTCACTGTCATCATTGGCTTATACCACATAAACCTCACACAAAATATGAGAATGACTTTCATGACATAACATTCAACCAACCTGTATGGCAGCTTATCATCAGAACTTAAGTATTTTGACAGTTGAAAATATTTATAGTCTCGGAAACAGAAACAGTTAACTTAATTCATCTTCCTTTTAGCTATTGATTTATTTAAATGTATTTGATTTAAGGCAAGCATTTAAAGGTTGGCTGGTTTTTATTTTAAAATGGAACAGATGTACCCCTACTTTTCAATGAACTGCACTGTCAAGACATTCCCCACGGCACTCCCATAGTTTAAGGCTCTGCTAGAATATATACACATGCAGGAACCTGCTGTATATTTCAACTCTGAAAAATAAAAAATAAAAAAATACTGCATGGACAAGGAAAAAAAAAAAAAGAAAAATGTAGTTTCCTATTTCGCAGATATCACAAGTCACCCTCCTGGTTGGAAGGAGGGGAAAAAGCAGTGCCATTCACTGAAATGGTGCATGTTGCTGGATTACTACATATCAGTAGTGAGGATTACAGTCTTGGCAGAATAAGCAACACAGATTGAAATAACTCCAGAAAGTATAATACTAATGCTAAGAAACAAGCAAATGATGGAATTACTGCCAGCTATCAGTTTGTAGGGCTTAATAGCTTTCCCAAGCTATTATTTTTCCATAGAACATTACAACTTTGAAAATGTTTCTATACTTTCCTAAGTACCATAGAGTTACTAGGATTAGAGTGAGAGTAGCAGAGAAAAATATTCAAAAGTTGGCTTTGATTTTCACTGCAAGCCTTGTTAGAAATGTAAGCATTTTACAGGTTTAAGAGTTGAGATTAGATACTACTTTACAGAATGAATTATTACTGAGATTAGATGCTGCTTTAGAGAATGAATTATTACTGCCAAAAATATTCCAGCATTCCAGGTATTAACATTTTGTGCACTTGCTTACACCATACAATGATACAAAGATGAAAAACTGAAGATGAATTAATTTTAATTCTACAAAATTGGAATTCAGCTAGACAAACTGATTGTTAATTAACACAGACTTTCTATGCACATTCAGAAGACTATAAAAACAAAGACATCAACAAAGTGATTCAGAAGCAAATTACAAACAATAAAAAAAAATCATCATGAGGTAATTTTCAAATGCATCCATATTCAAATTTTGCAGTATTTGTATCAAGTGAAATGTATCTCAAGTGACTACCCAAGGAACCAATTCAAACACACACACATACACACAGATATACATGCTTGAATTTTTGTGGTGAGTTCCGATCTTCACATGTATCAGAACACTGTGACTCATTAGTTGTGATAGAACCAAAATAATCACGCATAGCATCTTCATTCGTGCAAGTGTTCAAGCAGCCACATCTCTCTATTACCGATATGCTAAGATAGCTTTCCACATGTTTCTCAAAGATGGCACATCCATCCAATGATGTTTGATGGCTTTTATTAAACTCTTCAAGCAAGAAGTATTCTCCTCACTTCTAAGTATTTATGAAGATCGTTTTCAATTCCAATGACACTAAAGTGAGCATTAAATGTGGGGTTTTGTTCCTTAATCCATTATTTAATCTAGGAACATAAACTTTAACCTGTATGTGTAAGCAGCTCTTTTTAACTTTTATACTGTATATTTGATTGCAGCTGTTTGGTTTTTTTCAATGTTATTACTAGCTCTCATCTTCACTTTACAAACTGCAATTAGGCTTGATGGTTAAATTGCATGAACTACATTTCTGAGAGCTGTTACATGTAACAAAGGCTGTAGATTGTGTATCTCATATACCTTTCCTATCACTGACTGTGTTTTGGCAAACTGCTATCCGCAACCACTGAGACTAATTAGTGCCTCTACATTTTTCTTCAAGATGTATATACAAGGTATAGGAGACCCATAATGAAATAGCCAACTATCAGCAAATATTTTAGGTAGTGAGCCCCACCGATCAGGACTTTTGGGTCACCTTGCGAATGTAATCCTAGGAGAAATTCTTTGAAAATGCCTGACCTTACAGCTTGCAACAATTCATGAACATCTTATGCATACATTGTGTTAACACATTTTAGGTGTTAACACTCCACCACCTTTAACACTTCAAAACAGTGTAGCTTTCTTTGTATTTTGCACCCTTCCAAAAAGCTGCTGTTCCTGTAAGTGAGAAGATGTGTAAGCACTGCTGGCTCTGCCACTACTGGGTCTGCAAATCTAAACCACCTTGCACAGTGTTACAAAAAGTTTCACCACCCAAAAGGTACGCTAGATGTTCTGGGTACTTGTAAGTTAGCTGTGGTTCAGTGTACGAGCCCACCCACTTTCACTCTCTACAAGGTGGGCTGGTGTGCTTGTATCTCTGCTGCCCTTCCCCCCCAACCTACACTTATCTGGAAAAGATGCCAACAGAATCCAGAATGCCTGAAAATTGCACCAGTTATGCCACTGACATTTACAAGCAAGTCATTAAATGAAGAGAATATGAATAGAATCATGCCAAACCAAGGGAATAAGCCCCAAGGAAGTACCTTCAAGAATCTTCGCTTTGATCTATTTTTTTTTCTCTACTATTTTTTGTTACTCTATTTGTTTTTAGGGTTTTTTTTGGTAAGCAAAATTTTCAGTGAGTTGATCAGACTTCCAATCAAAGGCCAAAAATTACATGGTGCATAGCAGTGTGGATTTGTTTATTTTCCTCCTTTTTTCCCTCCTCCTTTTTGGTGCAGTGGAACACTCTTCACAACGCATTGACATTCCAGCTGAGCTAACTATCCTGAAACCCTCAAGGAAGACCCAGACTCTAGATTGGGTATGCTGCCCTTCCTCCCAGGTTAGGAAGGTCTTCTCCTCGTATTGCTGCCAGTGAACCACCTGCTGAAGCAGTGAGCAGCACGGCTGTCGGTCCCAGAGCTCTCTGGTGTAGCCATTGTACCCACTTATTCACATCTGAATAAGTGAAAAATGCTTTTGCATTGATGGGAGAGATGTACAAAAATTGTTATTTTTTTGTTTGGTTTTTGTTGTTGTTGTTGTTGGTGGTTTGGTTTGGGTTTTTTTACTTAAAAATTAGATGAGGACAAGACATTTTATTCTTAATTTACATGTACAGTTATTAACAGAGTTGTAAAAAAGACTGTGTAAGGTTATACTAGTTCATTAATCAAATGCATAGAAACACCCCTAGTCAAAAGGTGAATCCATCTATAGAATTGCTATTAAGGAGAGGAATTGCTGGAAATACAATTTTTTCTTTTATAGCAAGTACAAAAAGCATCTATTGACTCAAGTGTTATCTCTCGTTTGAATAAAGACTACCATTGTTACATTTAATTAATACAATGAAATTGCCCAGTCTATTCTATTAGTTGTTTAATACAGTTAGAACGAAGAGTTAAGTACTCTAAGCTCCTTACAAAACTTCAAAAGAAAATTGAAAAGTAGTGACATTTCTTGACATCATAAGGTATTTTTTTTTCATTTATTTTATATACTTCATTTTCTGTAATACTCCACTTCCTAACTAGCAGAGAAGCAATATATGTAATTCCGACATACTATAACAATAGTTACCAAAGACAAGTATCATTTATTGATCACATTAAAACAAACACAGCTATACTTGCAATATCACGGTATTCATCTCTCTACTAATAACAGTGTAAGACAGCACAAGCTTTCATAATGAGGCATGACTGCTCTTGCTTCCTTTGCAAAAAGGGTCAAGAAACTGATGAGATACAAGAGTCGCTGCCTAACAGAATGAAAATAACTCCTATCTGTTACGCATATGTGCACATTTGTGCACAGGCATTACATATCACTAAATGACAAATTACCTTTTAGTACTGACAAAGGCCCATTTCTGAAATCCTGTACTAAGAAATGGTACCAAAAACCTACCTACTAAAAATGTGCTGGTTTACTCACTGAAAAGGGAGATGTGCAAGAAAGCAAACTGTTCTTTTTTCTTTTTTCATATATACACACATATCTATGTATGAGGACAGATACACAGCAGAGCTCTTGATCTGGTCCAATTTGCCATATCCAGATCACCAACTAAGCCTTCTCTAAGCTATATGTGCTAGACTGATTTAGACTAAATTAGCTGAGTTTATTACAGCATGCATTAGCAAGACAACACACTGTTCACAGGAGGATTTTCCTGCAGTAGAGCGAAGCAGAAAGCAAGGGGAGCAAGGGGATGAGAGCAGCGACTCAGCTGTTGCTTTGCTCTGGAAGGCTTTTTCCTTGAGGTGGCTAGAAGGGAAGACACCGTTTCTTAAGCAGCCGGGAGTAACTTTGTCTTTGGTTCACAGCAGTTTCTTTCACTTGCATCATCAGTGAAAAATAAAAGCCAGGGGCTTTCACGCAATTGGGTCTTAAACAACCAACAAATAGAAAATTGCCCAAGATCTGCAAGCGGTTTAGTATTACTCTGAGATGCCACCAGATAGCATATCAATCAAGGAACAAATTCTAATTGCTAAGGTATCAGTCATACTGAAGCAAGTACTGTAAATATTCACTCTGATTCAAAATTTCAGTTTGATGAAATATTTGTACTACTAATATTTAGGCACTCAAGCTTTACCATTGCAAATAATCCCCATGGAATAAGGTAAAAACTCTCAATTTTGTATCTTTTGTGTGTATAAAACTCCAACTGAATTCTACAGCTTAAAATGTAGCTCTGAAAACATAATTGGAAATACATATTATGCTGGCTAATTCAAAATTCTTTGAGATGAGGAATTAGTACTGGTAATTTCAAAATATGAATTGAGAACTACAAATATTTGCAATCCTCAATGTGTTAATAATTATTCACTGAAATTTGAGTAATTGTGGATGATTAATGTGTTGAAAAATTTTGTAGTCTGTTCATAAACAAAGACCTCCAAAAGCTAAGAACAGCATTTTAAGCAGATGTATACAATTTAACAGTGCCAAAATTAGTAACCTTTTAACTAATCACTTACTAAACAGCTATTTTTCCTAAATATAAAGCATTCCCATTAATTCAGCCTTTATAAACTGCATTTTTGAAGTAGATACAGAATTTATTGTGGCCTTATTTTGTCTAACTGTTTGCAATACATCTGAAACCATCTTAGTGAAACTAAGTGAATAATTTCAGTTCATGCCAATATGGAAAGACAACAGCATTTGGCTCCCTATGTCAAAACCTGTCATACAATAACTTCAAAAATTAAGAACTATTATGGTGATTAATTTGCTGCACTGATTTACAACAACAAATATGTAGATATGATGCACCAGTATCACTTAGGTACTGTATCATCAATAAACATATGACATCTTTATTAAAAAAAAAGATTGAAAATTATGAAGCCACTCAGCCATCTGTGCTGTTAGGACTGCAGGCTTTCAGCGTTATTTAAAACAGACTAGCTAATAGACATTCCTGATATATAATTAAAAGTGGGGGGTTTTTTTGACTAGAGGATGTTATTTCATTAAAGTTTTAACATGGGTAGCAATTACAACTAGTCTACAAAACTACATATACAAAAAGAAACCAGCCATTTTTCAGAAGTAATCTGAGTTTATGTATAAGACAAACCTTGGAAGAAAAATGCTTAGAATAGAATCTTGGTTTTGGCATCTTTGGAAAGTCCTTATTTATTAAGCAGATTTATCTTTTCCATCAGCATCTATTACATCTCTCAGAGTGGTGTCTTTCAGCTTCAAGACACTGAAGCTGGTTAAATTTCTGTGCCTTTTCAGTCTCTTCGCCTTCCTGAGATTATTATTAGCATAAAAAGGTAAGAATTAGGGTTAAACTGTCTTCATATGGTTGCAACAGATATATTTGCAACTTTTCAAAGAGAATTTTCCAGTTAAAATTGAATGAATCCTTTAAAATATTAAAAATAGAAAAAATTAAATATAAATATAAGTAAATATAAAATATAAAAAAGCTTTTTGTGTCACTGATATATCTTTGAAAAACATACTCTTCTTGGATTCACAAGATTTAAATTCCTAAAAGTCTCTTCCCACTTAATGATTATATTTCAGAGAACTTAATAGGCATTCACATGAGAAAATTTTGTATTTAAGTGTCTAGAAGACATGTAGTTTCCTACCAGTGCTTGAAATTACACTAAAACCAATTTTTTAATGGACTTCAGGGGCTTTTAGCAATATCTGGAGAGCACAAAATTCTGAGACCTTTCACCTGGTCTTGAGGTCTGGGTGCTTCAAGGAATCCAGACGCAGAAAAAGATGACTCAATAGCAGAAGAGGTCGAGATTTATCATGACCTTGTCTTGATGTTGCTTCTCCTATACAAATAAACTAAGATCTTCAGATATGATGATCATCAGAAAAGCCTGTGATCATTTCCTCTTCACTTCAAATCAATGGCATTCCTATACAGGAGGAAACTGCAGGAAGTCAAAGAGAATGCTGGAGCTTAACTAGGACGCAGATGCCTACAGATCTGCTTACCTAAACAAACTACACACGCGCCTCACTCCAAGCCCAGAAGTAGCCCCCTGAATCAGCTGTCTGCTCAATGCAAAGGTCCATTTTTTAAGGAACTGCCCTCTACTAAAACATGCGTTTGGCTCGGGGAAAACAGAAGTCCATACATGAAGTCCATATTTCTGCAAGAATATTTTCCTATGTTCTCATCAATTCTTTCTTAAAGTCCTTTCCAATGATGAAATGTGACCTTTCAAAACCCTTGGGTTACATGTGGGACTAATCAAGATTAGGGGGAACTAGATTTCCACACACAATTTAACACCATTTCATAAATCTGTAATTCTCAATCCCACAGGCTATCCTTGCCCATCTTGTGCCATCCACCTACACAGAAACACAAGGTGAACTTCTAAAACTGAAAAGCAACGATGCAGGTAGATTTCACAGATGTCCTGTGTTGCTTATTACACTAAAACTTAGAATGCTTGTATCTCACAGGTCAAGAAATCTGAACTATTAAAAAGGAGTGAAAAAAAGACATTGAAAACCAGATTGTGCTCGCTGTCTGTAACCTATTCCTTCCAACAATTCATGACCATGCTTGCTAAAATTATGCATGTTTAGCATGTATATTACCATAGCAGCATCTCTCTGCTTCTTAGCTTCCTTTTGCAGGGCTGTATCAGAATATGCTAAATAATCACGGTTTCTTTTTACCCCGTTTCCAAAGTGCTTCCTTTTCCAGGCCTAATTAGAGCTGATATTCAATGTAATTAGTTGAATTTAGACATTTCCTATGAAAAAAAGTCAATCTGCAGCTTCTCATCAGCTTATATCATGGTGAAAAAAAAACCTGCGATGGCTAAATATCAACAATATATTTGCAGCTTTTCCAAAGGTATTTCTACACCATTAAAATAATATAAAATGAAACAATCAGCTGGAATGAAATTCAAGCTTGTGTACCTCTATTGGAAAAGGGAGGAACCCCTAATAAAGCTAGCTGGGATAAAGGGCCATAAGAGCCAACGTTGCTGAGAGAATTAGTAAAACATCAGGTATGAGATCATAACAGAAGAATTTGTTCATACAAAGTCACTTACTCCTAATTCATAAATAAATAAATAAATAATAATAATAATAAAAAAGCTGCATGTGTCAGGTTTTGAGGATAACACTCCTGTAAAAAAAATTTTAAAAAATCAGAGATCAGATATAAGTTTTCCAACTGAGGGTTTCTCTACAAATATGACTGGACTGAAATGCCTTTTGAATCTATCTTCTATTGAAATACCATTTTTGTAAGCTTCTAGACACATTACTAAATCTGTGAAGATTTTTTGGTATAGCATAAAAGCAACACATGAAAGAAAAAAAGTGTTCGCTTTTCCATGGCATTATATTCATTATATTAATGATTATTCAATATAGTAAACAATAATTCCTAGGAACCTCAGGATATATACATTCATATTCTATTAACTATGTATAATTAAGTCTCTAGTAGAAGCACACTTCAATAGCAGTAATATATCAATATAATTCAGAAATATCAACAAATCATGTCTTCATCACATATAAAAAATAAGTAGGTTTGATTTTTTTAAATTAAACGCACTAACATTCCTAATTGCATTTCAGTTTTTCTGCAGCCATTTTGTTTCATCTAGATTTATTTTCATGCACAGCTTTCTATTTTCCCTTCTCTTATACTATCCACAGTTTTAACAAGTTATCTCAGACTTGAAGATATATTTTTGCCATTAAGAAGAAGGAATATTTGAATTGAAATTATAAAAATCATACTCAAATCTTACTTGTGCTGTGAAGAAATGTCTGTTAATTTTCTTCCAGGCATGGTCTGGCTGACTAAAAGCTACCTAAATATGGAGGTGCATGAAGGCACAAAGCACTGAACAACATAGATGCAAACCAAATTTGGAAAATTTAAAATATATTAATGAGACCAGTAATTTTTGCTTCATCCACTGAAAACATTTAATTAGATATGCATATTCTCTAAACAAATGATTGATAGTATAATCCCACAGCAGGATGTATGAAAGTAGTTTTATTTACTGCGTTATCTTTCTGACTAGTATCAGCAAAAGATTATTGGAGCACTGAAGACATTGTTCAGAATCTCTTGGGTCAAAAAAAGAAAAAAAAAGAAAAAGAGTCATTTACAGCGTAATATTTCTGCAGCCTCATTTTCTAGGGGTTCATTCTACATTATTGTCATACCAAAGAAGTACGAGAACAGCTGGATGAAGAGTTACCACCTCTTGTTATGCTCTGCCATACAACAGGGCCCATGCCACAGCACATTTCAGTGACTGGAAACCCCCTAGACTCTTCCCCTTCTTCTTTTAGGAAGATGGCTAATTACTGTCTTCTCACTCTGCCTTCAAGAGACAACATCCATCAACAACTTCTGCCGTTCAGTGTTGGTTATGTACCTTAACTCCCACACACCTCTGTCATGCCAATGAAGGACTTGTGTCCCTGTGGACTGTCCCAGGGTAACAGTCCTCACCAGAAACACCGAGGGAGACCCAGGCAGAAGATCCTGCTTGCTAGGGACTGGGCAAGCTTAGGTTTCTAAGGCACAGCAGGGATCTGCAACTGGCCCTTAAATCTCGGTACACATCCTCAGCACTTATTATCTGGTTTTAGTTCAGCTTCCTCCTCCCCCTTTCAAATCCTGGATCCAGGAAAGAAACCCTCAACCTTATTACCAGATTTAGTTGTTATTTATCCCAGATGTTCAGTATGCTGTCGTTACTCTGGATTCTATGACAGGAACAGGGAGAAAATAAGCTCCCATCGTGCTATCAGTGTAGCCACTGAATTTCAGAACGTGAGGAACCCCTCTGCTGAAGTGAGCAGTGGTGCATGTGAACTTGGACCCAGTCATCACATGTGGACCCTTTTCTGGTGAGGCCGCATCTAGAGTACTGTGTCCAGTTCTGGGTTCCCCGGTTCAAGGACGGGGAACTGCTGGAGAGGGTATAGCAGAGGGCTACAAAGATGATTAGGGGACTGGAACATCTTTCTTATCAGGAAAGGCTGAGGAACTTGGGTCTTTAGTCTGGAGAAGAGAAGACTGAGGGGGGATCTTATCAATGCTTACAAATACTTAAAGGGAGGGTGACAGGAGGATGGGACCAGTCTTTTTGCAGTGGTGCCCAGTGATAGGACAAGAGGTAATGGGCACACACTTGAACATAGGAAGTTCCATCTAAGCATGAGGAGGAACTTCTTTCCTTTGAGTGTGGCAGAGCACTGGAACAGGCTGCCCAGAGAGGTGGTGGAGTCTCCGACTCTGGAGATACTCCAAACACACCTGGATGCCATCCTGTGCAACCTGCTGTAGGTGAACCTGCTCTGGCAGGGGGGTTGGACTAGATGATCTCCAGAGGTCCCTTCCAACCCCGGTGATTCTGTGATTCTGTGATCATAGGATCGTTTAGGCTGAAAAAGACCCTTAAGATCATCTAGTCCAACCATTGACCCTACTCTACCACATCTGCCACTAAACCATGTCCCTAAGCACCACATCTACACGACTTTTAAACACATCTAGGGATGGTGACTCAACAACCTCCCTGGGCAGCCTGTTCCAATATTTGAGAACTCTTTCCGTGAAATTTTTTTTCCTAATGTCCAGCCTAAACCTCCCCTTGCGCAACTTGAACCCGTTTCCTCTTGTCCTATCGCTAGTTACTTGAGACCAGCACCCATCTCACTACAACCTCCTTCCAGGTAGCTGTAGAGAGCAATAAGGTCTCCCCTCAGCCTTCTTATCTCCAGACTAAACCATCCTAATTCCTTCAGCTGCTCCTCATAAGACATGTTCTCCAGACCCCTCACCAGCTTTGTTGCCCTTCTCTGGACATGCCTGATCTACAGGCTCAGCCAGGACCACTGGTACGATCTGCCAGTGGCCCATTTCCACCTGCCTCTCATGTGAACTTGTAGTAGCAATGCAATAAACCCCACAATTCTTGAAAGCAAACCATATTCAGAACTCACTTTGAGATAGCTACTGGCTGCAGATTCTTGTGTGTCTTTAGACACAGACAGTGATACTTTGAAAGTAATGCTCAGAGATGCAAATCAAAAACCTCATCACTATCATGAAGGAAAACACAGTTTTAACGCAAGTCACTGCTACACTGTTGCTCTGAATTGTATAAACAGAGACATCAGTATTTACAGTTCAGTATCCTGTCTGTACCTTATGGAAAGCAGCTTATTCAGTATATTCATTCCATAGCTTTATGACACTGTCCTTATATCTGAGGCTACAGGAATCATGTCCTAAGTGGTATTTTAAAACTAATAAAGGACTAGAATTGCAGGGTCCACTCATTACATTATATGTAGCCCAAAACTACACTTTATGACCAAATTACTCATAATGGAAAAAACAAGTTGGTTGGTTTGTTTGTTTGTTTTTCAAATTACTTAAACACAGAAAAAAGCTCCAGAGTTTTGTTTGGGTTTTTTGTTTTGATTTGGTTTTGGCTTTTTTTTTTTTTTAATGGCAAAATTAACTTATTTATACGTTAATCAAGTTTCCAGGTTTCCAGTGCCTTTACACAATCAAGTATTTTACACTGAAATACGAGCTCGTAAGTCAAGGAAGCTAATTGGCTTCACCCAGGAAAATAAGCCACTACCTCTGTGACCACCCTGACCTGGTTTGGAGTTCTCCCTTACTTGTAATAAAAGCCAGCTTGTACTGATAGAAAATAGCTTTGTTATCCTCTCAAAGTCTCCAAGCAAAACATGACATCGTAATGGCCAATTATAGCTCAACACCTGCTGTTGGGAGGAGAACCTCGTTACTACCTAATTTGAAGAACAGCCACTTTAATGTTTTCTGAAAAATAAGTTATAGCTGAGCAGCCACTTCACCAAGCCAGCCAACCCACAGGAAGCCTTCTCCAAGACTGGCCACAGAAGTCAGGCAAATATAAATGACTGCTTTGCCATCTGATGAAAGGATTGAAATCCAAATTTCCATAGTTTTTACAAGAAAACAGAAGTAGCAGCTCCAGAATCTCTTCCCTCTGGTTATCCAGAATACTTCCATCCTAAACACTCTCAAAATTGTCATTCACTGCGTGCTAATAAACACATTTAGAAAAAAATTAAGACAAAACTAACCTAAATAGAGTCATTTTCCAGGCTATTGATTTAATGAACTTATATTTCCAGTAAGTTTCTCTCACTATAAAGTAACACTAGCTGTATTAACAGACTGAACACAGCTGATCTCTTGAAAACACAAACTGAAGAACATGAAGAAGAGAGGCACAGCGAGTCACATACTATTGGAAAGGCTATGATAACTTCACCAACATGCTAACAAACACGATGCGTTACTAACAACATCCAGTTGTATTAATTGTATAAATAATAAGGTAGGTTCCCCCCATCTGAACCATATACACATATTTTTTGTCAAATAGTGCATGAAGTATAAAGATAAGGTTGAAAATGCTTCAGGTATTTCTGATGCAACAGCCCTTTACAGGTGATGTTTTTACATCTATCAACAAGCTTGACTACAGGAGATAATAGCAAATATTAGCTACCTGTCCCACGGCATGAGATACAGCAGACTTCTCCAATCCAAATTTCTCTTTTGCACCCACCCTTTTCGAGATGCTGTGTGACACTGAACTTTCCATGCTTGAAACGATCATAGAGGTGATAAAGATTCATGTGGAAGACCAAAAGTATTGATTAGATCATAATTTGCATCCAGAGGCAGCATACAGGATGGCTTACAAAAATTTACCTTCCAATTGGTGTGGAACTATGAATAATTGTAACAGAATAACATTATTGTATGAGATGGAATTTTTTTTTTTGCAATTAAGAAAAAACAAACAACAAAATCATAACATCTGAACTCTGACACAATACAAAATACATGTTAAGCCATTAAAATTCCGTGTTTCAGCTGCTGCATCCAGCTCAAAGCCAATTGTGTTAGTCTTTATTAGACATTATGAAGGAGCTTAAGATTCTCCTTTGTAAAGGTATAAATGCCCCCAAAAGTATAACTGATACGAACAGGGTTGATTGTATGAGACCTATTTTGAGACCACTGACACTATCATGAGGTTTCCATTCTACCCCGTTTATCAAACACAGCCTAGTAAGGCTGAGATTTCTATACTTGTGTTTTTACTTCTATTTTTAAAAATTATACTTAAGAATAATTTAGCCATTTTTGAGAGTCAGACTAGGGAAAAGATTTTCTCCTGTCAAAAATATTAATCTTATAGCTATTTTCTTCAGAGATATCAATGTGTCCTTGGAGTTGTGAGGAAATTCAATGTGCCTAAGTTGGGACACATCCTTCCTAGTCCCTGTGAGAGGAGAGAGAGGAAGAAAATACCTAAACTGGGAGAAGTTGCAGTCATCAGAAGAACCTGGCGCCTGTATTTCAGTACTAAGCATGTGGCAGCAGACCAGGGAGTGACCAGAAAAAAACTTTTCAATTTTTCATAACTTTTACTGGCTCCTATTGCAGTGAACACAGAAAGTGAAGACCCTGTCCAGCTACTTCTCTCTTCCAGTACTTCCTTCAAACACACAGTAGTGTGGAACAACAGGTGATAACGGTCCTGGAAGGTGAGCTAAAAATAAAAGAAATACCATGGGAACCAGTAAAGAACGGAGGAACAAATGGCTTGCTACACAGGCTAGGCCACCCTCCCCCCCCAAAAAAAAAACCCTGAAAAAACCCAAACCACAAAACCACACAAGTTTTCATGAAAATTAATTAAAGTTACGTTTGATGGAAAAATCCATGGAGGAGAAACTAGATCTCCTACAGCAAGAACTTGGAGAGCAGAACCCAGACTGGTGAGCTTATGGACATGGAGACAGACCACCAGGAGGGGCTTCCAGGTGGAAGGGGGAAGCACAGCAGAATCAAAGAAGCAAGGTCAGGCTGAGACCCCTGATCTCCCAATGCCCTAAAGTGCGCTATTCCTGCGTTGTCAAATGCAAATGCAAAAAATCACCCTCAGGAATATTTTTGGCCCATTCCAGTGGTTAGTCTATTGAGAGAGTGCCAAATTCCTGTGAATTTAACCCCAGTGGCAAAGATTACAAGTACAGCTGGTAACAACACACAGACACGTACCCACACCACATCTACCACAAAATTATGCCCTAAAAACACTCAAAGCCACAGCGCTAATTGCTCTGAAAAACTGATTACAGCTGCCTTTAAGACGGATCCCAAATTTAACATATATTTCTAACTTTGATAGCTCTGTGCCGTGGCTTCTTATTTGTCAAACAGAGACACTAATGCCACATCACCTTGTAGCCAGAGCGAAAAACAGACTGACCAATGGTTGTGAAACACTGAGATTATACGGGAATAAGCACTACTATGTCACTGTGCACTTAAAAACTATATCAAAATGCACAGCAGCAATAGGAAAAATGAACAGTTGCACAAGTACTATCACATGTAGCATTTCCTGGTTGTTGGCATCACAAGTTCAAGACAAGTTTGTGTTCTTTTCTACAAGAAATACCAGATGCCTCACAATACACAACAGATTTTACATTTGGGATATCTTCCTAATTTAACCTCAACTAGTTACATATAGACTTCATTTTCACATTAAGAAGAAATGTTACAGAAGAGAAAGTTGCCATAGAGACACGTACACTCATTTCCAATCATTTCAAATATAGTTAGACTCAATTAATTATTCAGTTCATCACAGAACCATTTATACTTTTATATGAAATATTCCACAGTGAGAGATATTTTTCAAGTATGTAAAAAAAGAACTTAAAATAGTAGTAAATGGTTTCAGGAAAAAAAAAGGTTAAAATTGTGATCAGAAATAACTTTGTTCACAAATCAGGTAAAATTTCAAGCAGTTAGGCCTTTATTCTAGGTAATTCTGTATTTCCTTATCAGTCTCATATAGGCAGAAGGTTTGGGAGGAAAAAGGATTGTTTTGCATTTATTTTACAAGCCTACAAGAAAAAAAGAACAAGCCTCTGATGTTTTGTATGTATGCTTATTGAAAATTTACATGAATCTTCTCTTTAAAGAGATAATATAAAAATAAAGACTAAAATGGTCACAATTTTTAATAGGAGTGAAAGCAACACAATACTGATGAAGACAATCTGGAGCTGTCATGCAGAATGCAATCCTCTTGATTGGCAGCTGTGACTTCGTAATACTGAGATCTTATGCTATTTGATTAAAACAACATCAAGATACCAAGATGGAAAGTCTCTTCAGATTAGAGGTCAGAAACATCAGTCTGATTTTTCTGCAGTTGTCAGAAGTGATATGGGGTAATTAACTAAGTCTGGAATAATGTCAGACAGGTGGTACTTTTCTTTTAAAGGAATTCATTAGGGAAGGCTTGTCACTTGTGACATTCCCACATAAATCCTGGTGCTTGGCATCTTCTCCAAATCAGTTTAAATTGCTCCCTTAAATATGAAAATACTTTAAAGGAGACTACGTAGTCACCTAATACAACAGTTTAGAATTTCCTTTGGCAAGCCTTTAACAACAACAACAAAAGCACAGTTCCCAAACCTTATGTATAACCAACAAGAATTTCCAATGTGAGGAGACCCACAGAAAATGGAGCAGCTGCTATCAGCAAGACAATGAGAAAAAACATTGCCAGGCTGAACGGCAGACTTGGTCAGTGCACAACTGCCATTTGAATACCCTCTCCAGCATTTTATCAGTTCCACTAGGTTGCCTATTCTTGCTATGGTTATAACAACACATCAAAAAAAAGTTCGACAGCGAGCAGAAATATGACATTATTCCATAATACTATGGCATATAATTCTAATTTTTTATCAATGACTTCAAATAAGTCCTCTAAAGAACTTGAAGATTATCTACCAAACCAACTACACCATGCACTGGAATCCTCAAATGTGAAAACCCACCAGCAGGATGGAAAGAGAATGGACACGATGCCGAAGTACCCTCAGTTTGCACCTTTTAACTGAATATCTTCAAAGAAAAATAGATGTTATTTTCCAAAATTTTTGTTGTTTTTTTTAGACTGAAGGGAAAGAAAGAATGCTAAAATCCAACCCAAACCCCCAAGAAAATACGTTCTTGAAAATATATTTAAAACACATTGCAGAGACCTCGCTTATAATGAATATAGTCTTTTAAGATTGCAAGGGTCCAGCTGAGGAAACTCATTAAAAGCATAAGCAGTACTAAACTGTCCTAAATAATTGATTGTCTCTAGTACCAATACTGTCCTATCGTGCAATTATGCATATTGAAGGTCTCAACAGGATTATGCACTTGTTAGTTGGAAAGTCAAATTTTAAAAGCTTTTACATGATGAATCAGTTTTATTTCATAGGGTCAGGTATGGATCAAGACAGCCTCCTAGACTACCTAGCAGCATGCTTACTCAAAAATTTACTCATGCTGCTGCAAATATACATTTGGGAAATATGATCATGACATCAGCTCCATGCAGGGTTTTCAACAATATCCATTATATCTTGGAAAGTTAATTTCCTTTGATTTTCAATATGCACATTAATTTCCGGACAGAGTCTTTGATTTATAAGCAGAAGTCTTGGTGCCTTACCTGAAGGTGTGTCAGTTGTTCAGTGTTAATTTATCTGGGGATTTTCAAGGAGCAATGTGGAAGATTCAGAGGCCCTTAATTTAGTAGATAATGTATGTTCTGGTTTTATCCATTCAGGAAAATAAAAAATTAAAAAAAAAAGAAATCACTGTCCATGATTTTGCACACCTTTTCTCTACAAATAAATGTGTTTGACAGTAAACTATTGCCATGGTAGTCAAGAAAGTCAAATCTCTTAATTGCTATGTGTATATGGATTTTTGATAAGAGAAGTCACTTCCATTGTGTAGTAGACTTCTCTTCTTGAACCAACATTCACACCAGCCATCATTGTCTGTAGGAGGAACTTCTATCTGCATACAGCAGCAGCAGCTTTTGGATTTAAAAAGGCCCTTAAACCTTTACCTTGAGGAATGCCCATCATCTTCTAGTGACAGTATTATTTTTTTTTAAGTCTAACTAGCACTGTCAGCTGCAAAGATACTGACAAGAAGCATGGCAGAAAAGCAGCTTAATTCATTTTGATATGAAAAACATCATTGATCAAGATTTACACAGGTATTGTCATTTTGACTTCCACTGCAAAAGAAATTGGAAGTTATGACAGCTTCTGGAGATAGCTCTGCCTTGGTTCCCATGATTGCTACAAATTCTATACTTCAAATATGAATGTAAACAGTGAAAAAAATGAAGTTTTTCTATTAGGTTTTCAGCAATGAAAATGTTGCCTTTCACCAGATCGCTAAGCACCTTTATTAATCTGCACATGGAAAGACAGATCAAAAAGAGTGCTTGCTTGTATCAGGGGACTAAGACAAACTGTATATGCCATGCGAACAGCTATATAATAAAGTTATCCTTCGGAAAAATCACATGTTTTGTAAACAGTATGCACACGGCATGTAAAATGAAACATGTAAGAAATACTTATCTTGCATTACACTAACTGTTGGTTTCCATGACAAACGTAAGACTGCAGCAGCAAAGGTAACACATTTGCTTAGCTTTTAAGCCACAAAGGTAGGATGCCTGCTGAGTGAGTTTCATTAAGGCCAGCCATACAAAGTGAAGCCTATTTTCAAGAGTAAGCAGCAGTGTCTGAACTCTTGCATTTTCTTTCTTTAGAATTAGACTTTGGGTGAAACTATCTTTTTAGTGACTACAAATTACTCCTGCTAACAAGAAGAGTATTTTCAAAAGAAAAGGTCATTGCAGATGGTGGGAAGTTGCCATTTCTTTTGCTGGATTCAAACATTTGGGATTTTTTTCCACCATTCCATGTTTATATTCTTTCAGTTTTACTTTACAGCTTTTTTCCAAAAGATTAACTTTACAGAGTTCTTACTCAGAAAGCTTCTCACAGTAAATGATAGAAATATGTTAAGGATTCTCTACACTACCTTGGCTGTAATTAAAAGGCTGGATAAAACAGTAGGCCAGGACCATCAATCCAATGCTCAAAATGCTCACTTGCCTTATTTTCAAGTGTAATATCCTTGGCTTTAAGAATTTCCTCTAAAATCAAGAAAGAAGAGGGAGGGCAGAGACAGGTGTGTCAAGCAAAATAACCCCAAATTGTTTCAAGCTGGACAACCCTACAATGTTTTAAATCCAACTCAGCTGAGATGTTGCATTCTGCCAAACAGGGAGACGTCAGCACATAAGTGAGTGATCGCTCTGATAGCCCTTGCACAGCAAAATACATCGCAGGCAGCTGCACACACAGCAATTTCATGGGAAGAAGCGACAGCTTCTTCCAAGATGGATTATTATTATGACATCTTGATTTCCTCACTACACGGTCTGCAAGTCAGGCCGGTTTCCCAGCAGATCTGGTGCGGGTGTCAAGTCTCTTTAGACAGCACATGGCAGATACCTGCTCTCCACCCCAGCCTGCCTGTGGTTGCTCCTACAGACCTCAAGAGGAGCCCCAACATCACTCAGCTGTGCAATGGGCTTGCATTGGCTTTAGAGTAAGAACTATTTGCCAAATCAAGAGCTGTGCTGCGGCCTTCAAGATAACTTCCTGGGAACATGTGGGAGGAGGATGTCTCTCACAGCCATAGAAAAAAGAATCCCACGTAAGTGGCACAGGAGAAGTAAGACCCACTGCAGAAGCTATCACCTCAAGCTAGGTAATTGCCCATTTCAAAATTTGGGCAGTACAGGAGTCTACCCTGCCTGAAACCCCAAACAGGGCACTTTACCTGCTTTTTAAAAATATTTGCATTCTCCTGATGAATTTCTTCAGGCTCTCCTGTACTCCAGCTTTTCAGACACTAGAGCACTTTAGGTAGGCTAAGTCTTCAGGCTTAAAGCAACTATTAGCAACCGCACCTTAATTTCAGGATATTTTGATTTCTAATTCTTTCTCCAGACTCAGCACAATTCCCTTTTCTACATATCTGTGATATATAAATCTATATAATTCCTGAATCTGAAATATAGTTTGAGGACTTCCTATACTGCACCTTGTATTGTAACACATCTTGTATAAACATTCCTACAGACATGATGGCAGAATTTATATGATCCACTGCTCCTTTTCAAAAATACTGAAGAACTTCAATAAAAAACGAGTCAAAGCTAGGTTCTCCTTGTTCCTCTCAGTCTAAGCATGACTGTCTCACTCGTCTCAGTGAGCTTTTACTACCTGCAGCTCACATTGCTAGATCTGGATGTTTCAACACAAGTGCAGTATTGACCATACCTGTAATCTTTCCTCCAACTCTTAACCCTAGATTTGATGCACTTTGTATTACAGTGCATCAAAAGGATCATCCACGTTTCACACCTTGGTAAGTATGTACACGCACACACAGAGCTGGATATGGTTTATATTGCACGCATTGAGATTGAATTCCTGTAGCTTTAGCAGAAATTTGAAGCAGAATGAAAAGCTGTACGTTTGGTTAGAAGAACTGAGAAACATTAACTGTACTGCCCAAATTCAGAAATGTCATCTGCATAAAAGGCAGGAAAGGAATGTTTTCATCTTGAATCTCAGTCTTGATCACAAATCCAGATCTCTGTAAGTACTACGGGCACACTGCAAAAGACACTAGCAGAACACAGGCTAACCAATCTGCAATAGGTATCTACAGTGTTGCTCCTTAACATGGCTAGGAGTCATTGCTGGAAGGAGAGGTTTTTTTCATGAAATAACCCATAAAAAAAAATAGAAATACAATTGTTAGACATGCATAATTTTGCCTACTCAAATCCATGCCATTAATGAAATCTATCACAGAGAAGGCAAATTATATAATTTTAAAATCTCATAATGAACAGCTTGCCCGTTACATACAAAATGCACCTACTTATGTTTCCATAAACTCACTCCAGAAAAAAAACCTACTCAACGTAAAAAACAGCTTAGCTTCCCTACTTGTCTCCACACAAAACCGTGTCTCAAGCTAACAATTATTGCCAGCAAACAAAATGAAGAATGATTAAACAGCTTGGTATTTTTCTTTAAAAATTCCTGAAAAACCCTGATGTTCTCACAGCAAACAGCTGCCATTCACAACTGCCTGCTAAAAATAAAAACAAAATATCCAATTTGACCAGATAATGGAATTTAAAGGAAAAAGAAAAGTAGGTTCAGTTTGTGGTTAAAATTACTCCCCCACCCCCAAGACACACTATAATGCAATCAATGGAGTTTTGGCACATGCTAAATACCTTTTTTAGATAATGTAAGTGAAATACACCACAGTAAATTAGATGAATAAGTACTATTCTGCGCAGCTGGCACAGAAGTAGTCGATGCATTTAGGGGAAGGGCTGAGAAGCCTTTGTGCCAACGGCAGCCCACAAAGCCTCCTTTGGAGCTACGGTGGGGCTATCTCAGTTCTTCCCCTGCATCCCTGTCAGCTTGAAATCTCCAGCACAAAGGACTGAAATTTTCCTATAAAATTGTTACGCATGTTTTTAAACATAGGTAAAATAAAACTCTCCTTAACCTTTTTCCAGGAAAATTACTGGTTCGACTTCAATATATAGCATTGCATAAAACAACCTATATCATGCTCTTCACTGATGTATGGTAGAAAGTGCAGGGATATTTTAAGCAAAAATGGTCTTGGCAGTTCCTTATAAACCCTTCATTTCCTCTACTAGAACAACAAATTGCTGCCCAGAGCTAATGCAGTCCAAACTAAGCACATGTTCATATTTGCTTTAAAATATTCATGTATCAAATTAAATTTTGAATTTCACGTGGCTTTGCCTCACTCCCATCAGTTCTAATTACTGATTTATTTTTGGTACCAACAGCTTATATTTATACAGCACTCTCAATCACAAATTCTTCAAAGCAATCTGATAGAGAGAACTCTCGCCCACCACTACAGTGCATAGCCCGCTGGGACTGAACTTCATTCTGGGCCAATAACGTTATAAATTTACAGAGACATGAGAAACTTGGGTAAAATCTTACGAGGACCATTTAAATAGACAGTACAGTTATCACAGCAGGATTTTTTTGCCAGACGATTGAGGTTAACACGCTTAACTCCTGCCAAAAAGCCATAGAACATTTAATGGCAGGAAGACATCTCAGTTATATCCTAGCAATTTCATACTATAAATGATGCAATAAAATTTAACATAGGATGTTCAGCATGCATCTAACATTGAAAAGTATGAACTACTGACTTTATACAGTATTAATATTTGCATGTGCACACACGTTCACTGACTTTACATCTGCTTCCATTTTAAAAATAAATCCATAAAGTCCATTTAATGTGTTCAGTGTTACCAAGGATAAAAGAGCACAGATAATTTCAGTAACATAAATGACAGAATTTGGTTGTTAGACACCTCATGTAAATGACTCAGCAGCCGTTAAAACAATCTCTTTTATTCCCAACTACAGCTTTATCAGAAATGCAAAAAGATAAAGCTGAGGAAATTTGTAGATGGATTATGTTTACAGTCAAATCATGAACCTGCATCTAATTCATATTAAACGTATGTAAAAAGTATTGAAGAAAGTAGTGCCACACCATTTTTCCTTTATAATTTAAGATAGCAAATCAGGATGGAAAGGGGAAGACTACTGAAATGTTACACAGAGACCTATGCTTTTTACAAGCTAGGTGGATTTAAGCATAATGTTTCTATGTTACCATATAATACTCCTATTATTAATTATTCTCCATCTTTTTCACCCTGTCTTATAAGTCATGCAAAAACTTCATTTAACATACACTCTTACTTTCAAAGAAAAATATGGCAATAGTGAAGGGACCAGAAACTGCATCAGTCCATATATATATAGTTAGCAGCATCCTCGTAAGTTTGTTCAAATAAAAAAAACCAAAACAAACATCAAAACAAACACACACACACACACACACAAACAAAACCCACAACAACAAAACTCCACTGGTGTGAACTCAGTAAAGCTGGCACATCCACAGAATACACTTGATTATAAATGGCACAGAGATGACATTGCACACAGAGTTTCATGAGCCGTACAAGCATATAAACTTAGTATATCAAGTATATTTAAAAAAGCATAAAAACTACTACTTAAGCTAACTCAGGACAGCAGAGGTGACTGCGTGGTGCTGAAAAGCTAGCAGGCGAGTTTTATTTCCATGGGACAGCTGGTGCTGAGTATGAGGGAAGTAAAAGCTGTCAAATCCAGCACTAGGTGTAAACCAGACAAATCCAGCAGACTTAGACTCTGTCACACTATCTGACTCCTTTACAGGCAATTACAAGACCTAAACTTCCCAAAATAAAAGGAAATATTTATTCATAAGTAATTAATTCTTTCAATTGTTCTTCATGTTGCTGAAGAAATGTCATTGTTTCTTCTAAAAGAGCCAACAAACACAGCTAATAGATTTATGTTTAATTTAAAGTCCATTTTCTGGTGCCTAAGTGATTTTCCCTAAGGAGGGAATGTACAGCCAGGCAGTGCACAAACCTCACTCCTCTGACTGCCCACTGGCTTTCCTGATAAAGAAATTAATAACAAGATAATATGAAAACAAGCTCAAGCCTCCTCCACTTCTTCTGGTATAGACTTCCCTTGTGTCGCGCATCATTTCCTCCCATTTTTCATTTTTTCCTTGCTACCTAAGGGTCAGAGGTAGCAACCACCTTCTTGTTTCAGTGAACTGGCAGAACCCGCCATTCTTCCCCCCACCGGCATGACCAAACCCCGCCACCACCTGCTAGAACATGTAGAACATACATTAGAGACCATTGCTAGATATTAGTTGTAAAGGTTGCATTGAAGCAGGATTTAGCATCAAGACATAAAAAAAGTTAAGATGCATCAAAAGTGAAGTGGACTGCACAGTTCAAATTAATATATTTTCTCTGCAGGATCCTGCTATTCTGGAAAGGAAGGGCTTTGGTGATCATCACCTCCTCTGCTCGATCTGCTTTTCCTTCCCCACTAGCCACCAACTCCCGCTTGCATCCCACCTCACGTCTTAAAGCTCTTTTCCACCGAAACAGCTGTTGCTCCGCTCACCGCAAAGACTGCTGCTGAGGGTGTTGTGGGCAGAAACCCTCATTTTCCATCGAGCTGCAATGCTGCAGCAGCGCCTGCTGTGACAGAAAAGCAGCAAAGAAAGCATGGCCTGATCCCGGCAGCCCCAGATTGAAGCACGCTTGGGCCAGCCGCAAACCACAGAGGAAATCATTGACGAACGTTAACAAATCTTGACTTAGCAGCTGCAGACTTTCAACTTTAAATCTTTTCTCCGAAGTGCTATTTTTCCTTAGGGACCACTGGCACTTCATTGGGAAGGGAGGGGAAATGGCTCGGACATTTTAGATGAAGCTTCAGAATAACAAGCCAAAGGGATCAGCCTGATACAGCCAAACAGTCTAGAAAATGTTAGCTTGTTTGGCACCATTCTGTAAACAAAATCTTAAAAATCGGAAGAACCATATAACCTAGGTGAAAGTGTAATTAACAACATAAGAAATTAGAATATGACACTAAACTGGTAATATTCTCCAACCAACAGTACAAGGAGCTGTGTTAAGGTCAATATTAGATATCAAAGTCACCTTGGAGATGGGTGAAACAGGGATGAGAAGGCAGGGGTTTTCCCCCCTGTCAGAAACTTTCATAGCTTTTTTGAAGAGAACCAACATTCAACTTGATAAAGATCTGCGGATATTAATGTTATTCACTCATTAAGTGGATTTAGAGCTTAAAGCCAGATGGGACCATTCGATCATTTAATACAACCTGCGCACACATCATTAAGTTTCACCTACTTATCCATAAAGCGAGCCAAATAATTCATGTTTGTTGAAAAGATAACATTCAGAAAGCTATTGTTATTGATTTGAAAACACTGAAGACTGAGAAATTTAAAACATCTCTTCATCATTTGTTTCAGTGGTTAATTATCTTTGGTGCTAAATAATATTTTTTTAAAAAGCTTTATTTGCAGATCCAATGTTTAAAATTCACTTCCATCCTTCCTTCTATGCATATTTTTTCTAAGGGGAAAACTCAATTATTGTCCAGAATCTTCTCCCTCAGTGCTGTGTGAACTATCCAGGCCTCCTCCTACACTGAAATAAAAGTATCGAGGGACCTCGTCTGAATTCGTTTCTTCAGTTCATTTTTTTGTCACTTGCCTTCTCTAACTTCCCTTGGAAACCTGACAGGCAGCGTGTGCTCCGTGCCAGTCTCACCAGCGATCTGGACGAGATGTACTGGCAGACCAGATGATGGGTGATTTCCCTCATCCTTGCTATTCACAGCGGCAGACATCCCCCAGCCTCTTCTGACAATTTCCCCGTCTGTACACTCGGGGATTACGCTTTCAACCAACAGGATTGCACTGACAGCTTGTGTTTAATTGCTGATTCACTGTGATCCCTGTCCAGAGCCAATTAGAAACTTATGTCCACAGTTTTGATGTTTGCATGTCAGAGCATGATGATTTATTCACTCACAGAAATGCTCTAGGGCTAGCTGGTTTTGAAAGCATTTCTATTAAGGGAAGGTAATTCTGTGCTTGAGGATAGGGCCTTCAAGACTGTGCTTTAAGTGCTTCTGAGCAGGTGCCTGAACCTCATCCATCCCTGCCCCTCAGGAAATCCTTAAGCTCTGGCCAACGGAACCTGCCCATCTCTCACTCTGGCTGGGTAAATATTTGGTTTTTCCTAAGAAATAGTGGGCTGGATTGGCTAGACAAGGCTAAGGTATGAGACTGTTGTTCAGATGAGGCAAAGTCGAGAAGTGAACCTGGGTGAGCTACCAGAAAGTACACACAAAGTGGAAACGCCTCTCAGTTTTCAAATAAAGTTCTGGAAATCCTTCACTCTGTTCTAATGAGCAATGAATAAAATATAAATTGCGATAATTTTTTTTTTTTGTAAGATAAATTACATTCTGACCATTCCTGTACCCAAATTCTTACCTGAGTTCTCTTTTGTGGGATTTTTCCCAATCTGAATTTAGTAATTCATGCCCTTTCATATTATATCTATCTTATATTCCATACTATAAAGAAAACAGTCTCTATTTATATCAATGTATACATTCTAATGTGGTTCAACTACATTTTAAAAAAAGAAATATAAGTACTCAGAAACATTACTATTTAAATAAGAAAAATACCAGTGTCCCACTTGGTATTTTTTTAAAACAGTGAACTATTATACAGTGTACATAGTTAACTATTTCAGCTTTTAGAAAATATAGAGTAATTTCTACTTTGACTGTAACTGCATTGTGAACAGCAATAACAGATGTTGTATTTGCATCAGGGCATGTTACGTTATTTTAGTAATACAATTCAGCCTCATAAACTAGAGGCACAGTGGCTTATAAGCAATACTAAATTATTTAAATCATCATTCAAATTTCTTCTATATGCATGCTCTTAATTACTCAATGTTTGGGGGCAGGGGAAGAAGAAAAGCAAATGTGTATCCAAATAAAACAATCTGCCCATACTACCTGACCATTTAAGGTCACCTTTAAATCTAATCAGCTTCTAGGACATCTTATTACTTATCTCTGTTCTACATTCATGACTATTTTTTAATTAGCAGCTCTAGTATAAACTGGTCTGTCTTCATTCCAAATGAAATAGCAACCAGCAGTTGCAAACAGGAATATTTTTTTGCCTCACCACATGGTTTATTTAATCTTTTTTTGAAAACTGAGCATTAAACTGAACCAATGAGTCACTTCTCTAACTTTTACATGCATTTGCCTATGGGAAGAAAGACTAGTTCTACTCTTTTTAAGATTACAATATTATAGAAATAGTACAATCACAGTAGAATAATTCCCCGAAAGAGACACATGGGAAACCACTAAACTTTTAGTATGCTATGAGATTAAAACATATATTATTGACCACAGAAAGGCTACTGGCAATTTTACGTATGTCAATAAAAAGGAACAAGTCCCTTCCAAAAATTTAGCTGGTGAGAAACTCTTGTTAGTAGGAGGAACAGAAATGGGAAGAGGTGATTTGGGTAATGATTTCTGGGAAATTAATTTTGACACCAAGGAAGTCATTTGACTTCTGTGCACCAAGTAATAAAACAATAAATCTTTAGCTATATTAATGTGTTAGAATAGACTAGATGATGAAAGTGTTTTGGCACTGGATTGTGAGATAGGTTAATAGGACATTTGTGAAGCTGTTCTGCTCTAATACCAAACTGACAACTATAACAACCATGAGTCACCACATCTTGCCAAGACACAAAGTTGCAAGGATGAAAGCAATAACATACCACTAACAAGACTTTACTTTTAGAGTTTAGAAGAAGTGTCACCTCTTGATTTCTGCTAAGGTAACTTATGACTTCACATGTATTTTACAGATAAAATAATTGTAATGTGATCACTTCAATTCAAAGCTTACAGAACCAGCAAGCATTAGAAAAGCCATAATAATTTCAGTCTAATCATATGATCAACAATATCCAAAGTCGAACATATTGAAGGTTCAGAAACTAAGGACTATTTTTAAAAGGTATTGTAAAACTTATCTCTCACAATTTTAACTATATGCTCACTACCATATAATAATATGTCCCTTCAGGTAATACTGACTTTCAATTAAAACAAGTATCAAGTGAAGAAGTGTCTCTAATAAGATCCTTCCAAGTATACCAAGTATCGTTACACAGCCAGTGTATCATTACACAACCAACAGCCCAGTATCATTAAAAATCTGTATCCTAAAGGAAAGGTTTAGATGAAGCAGTCATGGTCTACCAGAATCACTAGTAGAAACGTTGAAGTGCACAGGTATCTGTTTTTAACAGTTTTCAGCTCAGTATTCTAGGCATGACTGAACGGTGCAAAGGAAAGCAAATTGTCTCTGTTTTGTAATCTGCCAGAAAACAGTATTAATAAATACAAAACCCTTTACCAATATAAAAAAAAAAAACCAAAAAACAAAAACCAACCTCCACCAAACACAATCAGGTTATATCTATGAACCAGAACATTTGAATTTTCAGTACATTAACCCAACAGTCATTTCTCTCCTCCATAAATAAAGAGGAATAGTTCGGCAGATTTCAGACAGTAATTCCGTGAGGGATGCTGGGGTTATTTTTTAATGTGTTCATTAGATTGTGACACTGGAAACGGACAAAACAATACTGATTTTGGAAGAACTTAGGCTATACAGAAATTCTCAAGGTGGTGAAGACAGGCATATTTTCAAAGGTTGAAGTGTTTCCAGGTAAGCCTGATACTATGATGCCCTTGAAATCCTATTTCTGTAGCAGTCACACATTTCCAATTACTGATGATCCAAAACACTGTAGCCAGCTGTGAATGCATACGGTGTAGAGCTGGCAATCTGGTATTTCTACCTACGCAGGGTAATCTCCCACTAGAAGTACAACCATAATCTCCCTAGGCAGATATGTCACTTCATACTAGATGATCACTAACACAACAGGTGACGTTTGACAAGGAATAGTATATAGTCATGCATCAACAAAACAAAACAATTCCAATAAATATATTCTAACCATATGAAACTCTATGCTTGCTATATAGCTTCAGGATCATAACTATTGTTCTACCCTCCAACCTTCCTGTATTTTGTCACTACTGGAAACATAATGCCATGCCTAAACCAATTTTTTTTTTTTCCCCCAGACGTTTTCCTAATATAGGATCTCCAGATTGGCTGAGTTATTATGCAAATGCAGTCACTGATATGTTAGAAGGAGCATCCATGACCTCCGCTCTTTCCAAATGTCCTTTCAGCACTGATGGATGGGAAGCCCTTTCATAATTGGGCTATTGCTACCAGCAATCCGATCACAGTTACATTTGGAGAGTCTGTGGGAAAGCATCCATTCCCGCTGCTATTCAACTTTCTATTAATCAGCCTCTCTTATTCTGCGCTTTTTTCCAAACAATCCCCAGTTCTGGATGCTTTAAACTGTTCCAATTTGAGAATACAGTAGAATTGCTGCACAACCATAACAGAGTAAGAAGTGCTGCAACAACCAAACGTCAGCTAAAGGGACAGTCCCAACCAGTGTCTTGGTTATTCGCACCTTATGGAAAGTCGCTGTGTGAGAGCGGAGGAGGAAGCTTTTCTCCATCTCTCACAACAACAGTCCATGAACCCTACAAAGGGTGAGATTACTGCTCCAATATCCTCCACCGAAGCCCACGGTGTACAGCTGGTCAGCTTAGCCCATGCAACAGCTGCCAAGCTGGGGACAATATTGCTCCCATTATCTCTCTGAAGTCCATCTGGTGCAGAGCAGCCCTTTGTGGCTCATGCCACACGATGCTGGTGTAATTTCTACAGGCTAACCCTGAGAGAAGCGAAAGGGAAATTATAAGTGAGACTCGCTTTTATCAGCCAAGATGCCAAACCTTAGACAATAAAATTAACTGATAAGTCTCATTTCCTGTATAAGCCACTTCAATTTATTTTACAGCTCTCATGAAAAATTAACATTTTAATTTTAATTAACATTAAAAAAAATCAAGCCATTTTTGTTCCTAACAGAACACAGAATGACCACCTTTTCCAGTTAAGAACCTATATTTTGAATATAAATAATGACCGGAAGCCTCATTTATAAGCATTTCTCATTAAAAGCATTAATCACACTGTACTAGAACTGCTATATGATTCTTTTCCTTCGTTTTTAGCATTATTGAGCTGAACCCAAATTTTTGAAAGCATTTAAACAAACCAAGATTAAGTCTCTTCGAAAAGCAAACACAAACTCAAATCCAATTAGCTTTAGTGAGCACCTCCTTCTAAGGCACTTTTGCAGCTGGCACTCAAGTATTTCTGATTTTTTTTTAAGGCAGATTCTTTCTTTCATAGTCTTTAAAGTCATCCCTATTTACTTATTTAAAGCTATATGAAAGCAATCATTCAAGCTGGCTGAAAATAAAAAATGGCCTTTGAAAATGTTGAAATGAAAATAGTTTAGTACTTGTAAGGATATTTCAAACAAGGCCAATTTTATCTCATCATAAGGAAAATGTAACAAAGCCAAGCTGTATGGACAGCATAAAAAATTGAAACACCTGAGCATAAGATATATTTCAGGGATTGAAACATACAGTCCAAAGACAAACATATATACAAATCAAACTTGACATATATGGAAAAAAAAAAA
This sequence comes from Burhinus oedicnemus, assembly GCA_008921705.1. NCBI lineage: Eukaryota > Metazoa > Chordata > Aves > Charadriiformes > Burhinidae > Burhinus > Burhinus oedicnemus. The sequence continues at coordinate 1,594,781 of VFFE01009204.1, forward strand.
AATTTGACCAGATAATTTTTACCATGAATAACACTGTCTCCTTTGGTTTTAGTGTCAGTCATTTCTTTGACTTATAATTATTTAAAATAACTGTAGGTTTGCAGTTTCTAAAAATAACTCTCCTTTGTGCCTACTCCCTCTTTTAAATGAACTTGCACACCTAATTCCTCAAAACAGGTTATTCAGATGTTCTACCTGAACCATTAGCTGTTCCGTTATTCAGATTGTCTGTCAAAAGCAGGGAAAGCCATGGCCCAAAGAACAGATCTGTGGGCAAGATCTTTGCACATACTTGCGTATTAGTAACCTACTTTTCTCTGGACAACTGCCAACACAAGCAGCAGATAATAATTCTTACCTGTCAAGCATTGCGCACCAGAGTGTTTCTTCTCAATTAACAAAGGCAATTAAGAATCATGAATATTAAAGGCAGCATTAAAACCTATATTTGTTAATTGATAGTACATCAACTGGTGAAGACAGGAGAATTAGGAACAGCCAATTTACAATCTGCATAAAAGTGCTTCGCATTCTTAACTCCTTATGGTCAAGCCAAGAAACTCGACTGCTCAGGCGTCAAGTGCTTCATATTACCCAGATATCACTTGTGGCATCTAATCGACAAACAGTAAATACACCTTTTCACAAGGTTGCAATACTGTATCTTTTAAAATTATTTCACAAAATCCCTTGGGCAATCATACTATTAGAGTAGGAGCATTCCTAAACAAACAAAAGCTCTAGGGGTAACTGCTTACAGAAAAGTAAGATGTGATAGAAAAGAAGAAAACTTGTATATGCAACTGAAAAAAGAGAGAGGAATGCACACAAATTAGTATCAGTTAGGTAGGAAAGAGAATCTACTTACCTATACTATGTAATTTGTAAGACCCTTTTTTTCTTCCCAAATTAGAGCAAAGTGTGGGCTGCAATTTTTTTTTTTTTTTTCAAATTGAAAATGTTTTTTTAGATTTCTGAGTTTATGGAAATATTTACTAAGATGCTTCCAAAACCCAGGGGGAGAAATACCCAGACAACCATGGTGTTTTGGAAATAACAAAACGGAACATCTTAACAGGTTTTTCTGAAATGGAAAATTTTCCATAATGAAATAACAATTTGAGCAGAAGAATCAATGGGTTCACATTTCCCCAAAAATGTAGCTGAAAATTTGCTAACCCATTTTAATAGATATTTCTTCAGACACTAAAAGGGTTACTTGACATATTAAAGCTTCTAATATAACACAGATGAATACAACTCTAGAATGAAAATGCATTTGCATGTAAATCCATCAAACTCAATAGCTAAGCCACGACAATTTGAGATGTTAAAATAAAATGGCGTGTTATTAATGGAATTATAAATTTTTAAACATTGCAACTAAACCTTCAGTAAAAGAATTAACCAGTCCAGCAAAGGACCATACATTTTCATCGCTCTTCTTTACAGTGTCCACGTAATCCAAAAAAAGAGGCTAACAAGAGAATAAAATTAAGATATGTGTTCTTTCTTGTTACTGATATGGAACTGATGCTCAAAGCATGCTAAGAGCCTGATGCAAAAACTCCACTGAAAAGAACAGGATATTTTTACTGAGTTTCTCATGGCACTTTTGAACAAGAGTACATGCTCCAAAATACATAAGTCTTACAAGGAGACTTGACCGAGGACAAATCTTGCCAGCTTGGACCAGCTTGGCTAATGCTGGAATGAAGAAAAACCCTTGGAGGGGAATCACAAAAGGAAATACGTACAACTATACAGTTTAACAGAAGAGTCTTCCACTAAATATTGCCTGTTAGCCTTTTATAGGAACGATTAGTAGATTTCAAACTCTTGCTCTAGAATTAAAGAAAGTGTTTGTGATCCAGGACCTCTGGGCTCTTCCTGACCACCAGCACAAACATCCTGGGCAAGGTCCTGTGGGGCTCTAACCTTCTTTGCATCCCCTGACACTTTCATTAGCACTGTCAAGTTCAGCATGGTACACAGTGGCATCCCTATGGGTGTAGCATCAGCAGATGGATCATGACACTGCTGGCTCTTATTGTGGAGCAGGCACAGCATTGCTGTAATTCTAAGGAAGAAAGACAATACAACTCGCTCTGCAACCACTACGTCGCAGTTACTTCTCCAGAACTTCCAGCAGCCTCCTTATCTGCACATTTTGTTTGCTTCTTTCGGGGAGAGGGAGAAGTTAACCAGTCCAGGGATGCCTGAAGCTCAGCCTCAAGTAACCAGGGATATCAGCTCAGCAATGCTATTGCATTACTGCTGAGCAGCAGCAATTTGCCTTCACCCCTCCTACACGAGGAAAGAGCAGCCCCCTCCTGCTACTGCAACAGAACTGATACACCCTACTCTTCCCCTTTCCCTTCAGTTGCACAAAAAAACCCCACAAAAAAAACCCCACACATTCAAAACAAACAAGAACCTCTCCCCCGCCACAATATGACCTTTTCTTTTTAATAGCACGTCTCATTATATTCCTTTGCTTTGGTGTGAATTGCCAGCCCCACTCCTCCAGTAAGCAGGATCTAAGGATGTTAAATACGTCTGACTCTGGCCATTTAGAGCAATCTGGAGATTCCCATACATAGTTCATCTGCCTCAATCTGTTTGGAATTTGTTCTGGGCTACTTTGTTATTCTAACATGTAGTTAATTAGGACAAGCACCTATGTGAATCCCTGCCTAACAAGTATTATTGCAATGGAGATAAACAAAAGAATTAGCACACCGTGCATAGGTAGGTCACTGGAAGCCACATGTATTGTGCTGCAAACACCTACTACACAAGGATGGAAAAGTGGGGAAGTAACTAATGCTGACCACTTTGTGGTCAACAAGGCACTGACAAATTTACTCCCAACTTATATCCATGACAAAAAACCAGACCTCATAGCACCAGGCACCATAGGTCCAGTTCCAAAGAAAGGTCAAATTAGGAGTCAGGTTGACACTCAGCTCTTCCTCCATCTCAGAAGCACGAAAAACTCAGCTAAAACAATTATTTGAGGACTATCATCAGTGAAAAAACACATGGTATCCTGCTAACCTAACAGCATCTAGAAACCAAAGGCTTCTCAGGGTACATGGTAGGGATGTCACCTATCTTGCAATCTGAGTGGAAAGTGACTCTTGGAAAAATCACATAGGAACAAGCACTCTCGAGTCTGAGTAGGATCCAATTTCTTGGTGACTCTTACAACTTAATATAGCTCAGCCAAAACTTACCAGACAACTTCTCCTTTGTGTTATCAAGGTAACCTTCTAAATAGTGATGATAGATACCCACTATTTGGAGGAAATACTGACGTAAGAACCATGACATTACATTGACACTTGCCCCAGTCAAACTATTTATTCTTCCCGAAGCAGTTTTCTTTCTCTTTTGTATTGTATCAAGGAGAATGACTATCAGAGTCCACATAAAGAAAAGGCATGGGATCTACCAAATTCAAAAACCAATTATGAAAAATCCACTGGTTATTACACTATTTGGCCACTTGAAGTTTAGAAAGACTAGCTGCACATTATCATACAGGTTTATATACCAGTGTAACTTCTCACTCCTTGGCTATGCAAGGCAACTTTTGAAACATGTCAAATAAATTATGGTGAAAAGTAGAATGCAAGTGCAAAAAAATGAACCGCATGTCCACAAAACTAAAAAATGAGCATCTGAAGCTATCACTACAAATCCGTGGCAACAACCTTGTGTGTGTAATGAAGCTTGAGATGTTGATAAAGGTCGTATGGTGAGACTGTAATGAAGATTCATCTACTTTAGTCAAATCTTCTCTGGCTTTACCTGTAATGGCATCCCATTATTCCCACTGGCAGAGGTAGTCATGTTTGTACACAAACTAATTAATGAGGAACTCTACCAAGATTTCTAGTACAGAAACAATCATGCAAGTTGACAGTTACTAATAGCAGGAGGGAATTCTCATTCATGAGGGATGAGGGCTATTCATAGCATTTAACTGTAGGCTAGTTGCTTCGTGGGGAGAAATGATAATTAAAGTGTTTTACTGATCAGAAGAAAAGGTAAGACATAAGGCATATTGAAATTATTTGTGCTTTACAGGTAATGAAAAGTTTGTATCTATTCAGGGATTTCCCCCCTCCCTCCCCCCCAAAACTCATGAACAGATTTATGTAGTTTTCCTTGTTCACTTGCCCTTTCCTTGTCCTTTTTCCCCTCTTCTCTTTTTTTTGACTTGCAAACTGAGAAATATAAAACACTACCCTAAATTATGACTGAAAATGTGCAATACAAGTTTCTACACACACAACAATGAGCACTGTGAAAACCATTTATTTTCAAAACTGAGGAAAAACAACTTGAGGAGTGAGACTGAGCTTGAAATTAGAACTTTAATTTAGGTGTCCACCCTAGAAATAAGAATCTAAGATCTCATTAGAGATGACTAGACTATAAAGAGTGTCGTCTCCACACATGCACCTAACATGGGAGATGTCTCAGAAGGGCTCACAGAATTGGTAGATATAACAGAGGACTTGGCAATGACATGGTTTTCTGTGTGAGCACTTAGAGGCTGAACAGGAGAAGCTACAGCATCTCAAATAGTGTGAAATGACTCTGTCAATGCTGGCAACTGGACCAAGACCCCAGCAGCAGCATCTGCTGAGTCCGAAGGGAGCTGAACAGCCACTAAGTGCCTGTTTTAAGGCTGCTCTCAAGGCTTCAGGGACTGCATTTCCTTGTGGTGGTGTTCTGTTGCCTACACGCAGACAGCTGGTGCTCTGTGGTGACCAATGACACCTCTGTGGTGTTCACAGATAGGACACGGGGCACGAGTGTCTCATCCTCCTGCAATGGCAGCTGGGGACAGGCAGGACATCTCACTGTACTTAAAACAATGCTAAGTACCTAGATATGCACAACTGAATCTGCTTCAAGATCTCCACTGACAACAGTGGAAGAGAAAATGCTTACATTTGGGTGTCTTAATCTGAAGCTGCATTCCTCTAACGTAAGTGTAAACTCTCAACACCACCCTCTTTGGCCTTCTCTCCCATCAGCTCTGTGATGCCCTTTGATAGGTTTTAAAGTTAGGGTTACAGGAAAGAGTTAAAATTCTATGCAATATTGAGGTTGATAGCCCCAAATTAGAGTATCAGTGAACAGACAGAAATATTTCAGTAGTAACATTCATTCTTTTTTTCCTTGTAATAAGGTCAGATACATCTTAAATGTAATTATAAATTATTCTAGTGCACTACTTCTACACAAAAGAAAGCAATACAACTATTAATAAATTGCACTTTGCATGATCTATGTAATAAGTTATAAAAGAATTAAGATGGCTGGGATGCTATCTACTGATATTATTTTAATAGCAGGTGATTATTAATTTAAGAATTCCATTTAGTAAAAATTAGTTTTCCATTTTCAAATTTAAAGATTCCTTTTAAGCTTTTAAAGTGAGCTGCTATGAAGTTACTTTTTTTGCAAACAGGGCATACAGAACAATCACATCTGAAAGGAAGAAGCCTCCTTCAATAACAATAAATCTGCACTGACTGAAAGTGCAACGACACTCTTAACTCTTTCTTCTTTTCTTTTTTATTTCCTATTTCTTTTTTTTCTTTTAAATAAGATCCTGGCAAGGATGGCTGAGGAAACTCATAATCTGATCATAGCCTCCATGAGTTATGATTGCCCCTGCAATTAGCCATAAAGACAGATTGCTTCCTTCTCATAAAACCTTATTCCATGCAGCATAACAAATTAGACTACTGCATATCTCTAGCCATGCTTCTATAAAGAACAACTTAATAAAGACTGATAAATAGGAAAGGAAACAAGCTAGTGCATCGTAGCAAACACTCGTAATGACAGGACATAAATCACTATTTTTGCTCTTAGAACAAAGGTTGAAATACTTATAAATTAAGTCACCAACAAAATTCTGTCAATTTGAGAGAGATTTTATTTCTATTTCTCAAGGAGGTTCAAAAGGATTTGGTTTTATTTAATATAAAATCAGAATCCAGTACCTGCAGTTTGCTTGTGGCATAGCTTAACACAGGGACAACCACAAAACAGAATTCCAGATATAGAGACCACATTGCTATCTAGGAAAGAAAAATGTTATCCCTTTAGCATCTGGTGCAGCATAAAGCCATTATAATGCAATTAGGTAGACTAAGGACCAGCTGCTAAGAAACAAAAATTAAAAGATGGAGACTTTGGTAATAGATTTCTTTCAAAGCATTTCTCTTACAAAATGTTTGCGTTTTGCTCTGCTCAGGATACTGATCTGGGTTAAGCTTCAAAGGTTCAACGAAATACAGATCAATGATGTCTGCCCTTGAACATAAAGATTTATTGCAAACTGCAACACACTCAGTCCTCTGTTCTTTACACTCTGATGAAATTTAAATTTGCTACCTGTGCAAAGTGGCAATAGTAGTCAATCATGGAATTTGAAAAATAATTTATAATTATTCATCCTTTTTTCCCCAACTCTGGAAAATTTTGCTTCAAAATTTGTCTGAGACTCAAATGTCACTGACTTCTTTTAAAAAAAAAAATAATAAGCATGAAAGCATCATAAGAAAATTTAGCCAGAGCTATTTGATTTTCAGACTTATTTTTCTATCACAATTTTCTTCCCTCTGTCCAGGAATAGATCTGATTCTTTTAAGAATCAGACATTTCTTGCTCTAAGAATCTGCATTCATCAAAAAAAGCCCAAGTGATATTTTAACAAGAAGTACTGTGCAATGTTAAGGTCTTAATACAAACAGTATAGCTTAGAACTGCAGAACAGCTGAGGCTAGAAGGGACCTCCTGAGGTCCCCTTGTCCAAGTTCCATAGCCAGAGAAGCCTGCAAGAACAGATTGTTCAATGCTACGTTCAAATGGGTTTTGACTGTCTCCAGCAATGGAGATCCCACAATGTCACTGTACAATCCGTTCCAGTGACCAACCACTGAGAACAAGTTTTCCTTATACTTGAGCTGAATTTCCTTTCTTCCAACTCACATCCTTTGCATCTTGTCCTATTGCCATGTACCTCTAAGAAGTGTCTATCTCTTCTCTACAAACCTCCAGACAGATCTTAATAACATCTTTGAAGACTTGGATCTCCTTTCACCACAGACCTCTGTTGACACAGCTACAGCTAAGTGCAATGCAGGGCACTAACAAGGTTTGAATTAGTTATGCAGTAAAGCTCTCTGAGACTGTGGAAATTTCATCAAAATGATAAAATATGACCTAGTAAGTTGGGGAACTCACTGCTGAGAAAAATCAGCCCTCTAGGAAAAGGAAAAGCCACAAAAGATAAAGTAACTTGATACGGCTGCAAAGTCTTCACTTCTCTATGAGAGCTGAGCAAACTGACTCAAAAGGTTCTCAGAAGTACAACAAAGATTTAGTTTCCCCTTTCCAAAGGTGAAGGATAAAGTAATTTATTTTCTTCTCATCACTAACACGAAATTTAATTTTGTTGCTGGAGAAGTCCCAACATCAGAGAAGCAGTAACTTTTGTTGCCAGCAGTTGAAAATCTGGGAGGATTCAAATAACTCCAGGGGATTTCTGGGCAGTTCTCAGTCTGCCACAGCCACGCTCACCCCGCCAGCTCAACTGTGACGGGCAGCAAAGGCCTGTTCCACACCACGGACCAGAGTGACTTGGATGTGGGTGGCTGTACCTTGTTGGCAACTGAGAAGCATCCTCAGACACCACTGCCCAGCCAGTGCAAGGTCTTTTTGGGGAAAAGGCAGGGAGGAGGACAGGAGGAGAGAGGAAAGAACAGGACCAGCCACTGACAGTTTACAGCTTTTCAGAGCAGCTGCCCAGAGCTTGCTCGAGTCCTGAGTTGGAGAAAAAGTCAGTGGAGATCAGTCTGATTACTGGCACTAGACAAAGACTATTTTAACAAGGAATTAATAAGATTAATATTTTTGCTTAAAGCTTTGAATCTAGAAGAGCCAATGAATACACAATATGTAGTGTGTAGGTAAATGGTAAAAGCACAGTATCTGAATTATCTGGATCATTTAGAAAGAGTAATTCTAACCATGGATGCACTGCAAGTCACCTGTGACTAGGGCTAAAGTGCCTCCAGTAATTACCAGTACTCCTGTCTACAGGTGACACTTCATTAATCATACCAACAAACAAATTCATACCCTATTCCCTATGTATATGTGTGCCTTCAGTCTTTTCCAGGACACAGTTAATTCTACCAAAGAGCATTTTGCTTAATCCTCATCATTTCTGAATGTCTCAGGACTTCCTCAGATTAAAAAAAAATAAAAATAATCCTAACAGGCATGGGCTTTCATCTCTTCATTAATGTACACATCTTTTCTTGTTATTTTGTTTCAGTCAGGAAGCACATATAAAAATATAAACAAAATTAGCTGATATTATAGATGCAGAGATTAACCCAGAAACCTGCCTCTAAACATAGCATCTTGTGACCTAGCACTACCTTCTCAGAACAAAATCCTGAATGAACAAAGAGGCTTTACATTTGTGTTCTCAAAATCAACAGGTTTTGCCAGACCAAGGGAAAAAAAAGTGAGAGCAAAGGGGTTTTTTAATAAAGGACAGCATACTTCTAGACGCTATCTTGAAGTACTCTGAGAACAGATCTTCCACTGACCATGGATCTTAGCAACAAAAAACCCCAGACATCTCAAAACTATGACATTGTTACAGCACAATTGTGTAAAGTCTTCGAGCAGACCATTTAGAAGGGAGAAGCATGTCTTTATTTAAAGGCATACATGGCAAAGATTAGCAAAAATCAGTGAGTAAATTGGAAAAAAAGCAGCCTCATAAAAAATTAGTCTTAACAAATAAAATAAATGAATCTTACATGCTTGTGGAAGTCAGCAGAAGAGTCACAACCAGCTTGCCTTGTTACAACCCTGGAAAACCATATACTCATTTTACATATTATAGTCAAGTTTTCATAGGCCATACTATCCTTGTCAGTTTATGTGAACTAGGATTTTGATACAGCTGTTCTTTTTGAAATTGTATGTTGCACTATTCATAATGTTTTCACTTCCTACTAGCACTTAGGAGGCTTGCTGTCTACTGATCTAGACAACACAAAACAAGCAGAAAGAGTAGCCTCTGCCTGAAGTGTTTATATTTTAAATACTGTACAAAACAGAACTTGTGCCTTTATGAACTACAATAGTATAAAACTGGCATGATGGCAACTTGCCTGAACAGCAACAAAGTTAGAGAAACTATTGGCTTGGTTTTGAAATTTCTTGTCCTTTTGGTTCTTTCTATAACATGGAGGTAGTTCGAGAAATTTATCTCCAATTATTTATTTTGATAGTTTTATTGTACATTTGCCTCAAGAAATTTGCTTACTCCCCCTTATTTCATAACTTCCTCTGAAACAGGCAGACAATGATACTCCCCCAATCTGTTAGGCTAAATAAGTTTTATCTGCAAGAAATAAAATATTGCAGAAAGCTTTTTTCTTTCCCTTGACCAAAAGTAAAGTCCTAAAAAAAAATAATCCATTATCAGCATTAGTCTCTATTCTCTTAAATAGGTCCATAAAAGTGCAATTTTTTAAAAATGGAAGTGAATTTCTTAAATATATTTCTGTGCACACAGAAAATTTGTTTTGAGACAGAGGAAAAAAAACCGTACTGAGGAATATCCTTGACTATCTTTGTTAGTTTTTAATGATAAAATTATAGCTTGACCTTTTTATTATAATCTTTAAGAAGCTAGTTCAGTAGCAACACAGTAGCCTTTCACCCAAGCTTTGCACTGACCGTGCTTGTCTTCATGACCTGTCTATCTGAACTGATGCTGTCTAACATGCAATATAATCTTTACTTTAAAACTGAATTTCAAGGGATGGGCGTCCTGTTCTGGTGGATGAGGATTAGACTGCAAAAACCACAACGTTTTCCCCTGAAACTTTGCTTGCATTTACCATCACTACATTTAGCTATTAAATAAACTGAAGTCAAACACATCTTGCAATGTTTACAGCAAACTCACTTTTGTTTGGTAGGAATAGTTATTCCTGCAATGAGTATTAAAAGGAATGCTCTCCATCTGCCACAGAAGAAGGGGTTGCTGAACACGTCAAGTACCTGACAAAATGCAGGGCTGAATTATGAGCAAAGCTGAACAGTGCATTTGAGAAGTATACATTTATGATAATTTAAATACTGATTGCTTAAGATGGGCTTAATAAAAATTAAGTGAGGTAGAAATTTTCATTAGTTCTTCATTCTGTTCGGAATACAGTAAACAGAAAAATCCATATTGCTTTTTTTTTTTAATTACCTCATGGGGCTATCTATATTTAAGCCTTATCTTGTTCAATGTTACACATAAACTCTTAAGCACCCCACACGCATCGTATTTTTACATAAGATTGTTAGACATTTTAGTTGGAATCTAATACTGTCCTTAATCCCAATGCTTTCCAGTATGTTCACAAGACTTAACTTCAGGCAGAAAAATTTGATCCTAACGAGTGCTAAATTAAGAATCTTTTACATATACAACACTGACCAATGTACTCTACAAGAGTCAGCACAGACTGGGGACACTTAGAGCCCATGTGTCTGCCTTTCTTCTTGGTAAATTCTCACATAAAAAGGAACACAGGCCATAGGATGTTGCTACTGTAAGAGAAAAAAAAAAGACAAGCCAAGCTGACAAATGGCGCAGGAAGAGAGTAGCTTGAGAGATAAGATGTAAATAAAATAACAAATATCATTATGAAAGATACAATCCTATGAAATACATTCAAATATTTTTAAGGCATTTCAAGTAGTTGTGGGTTTCTGTAGATTCCCCACACTGACTTCAGGTGACCCTCCCATGCCCACATGGAGGGCAATGGGAGGTCAATGAACCTTGCTTATTTAAATGCTCTCTCCAAAGTATGTTTCATTTTCCATAGAGTTAAGAAGTTGTATGTAACTATGAGAGCTGACTGGTATTTTCTATACCTCCTTACATAAGTCTGTTTTAAGCAGATGGCAACAACTTGAAGTTATTCATACAAAGGTTCTAATAAATATATCGGGGCTTCCTCACTATCCAAATTCAAGCATTTAAGTTAGGAGGCTAACCTGCTAATGCACAGGCAGTTGAGGAAACAAGACACCAATGTTAATTTCTTGCTTGGACTTGCTTGCTGAAAGAGCTTATTGCTCTCTATTGTCTAGATATTTGAGCCTAGTAAGTCTATCCAAATAATTCAGCAGGCTACATTACATAGTGATAGTTACGCAAAGCAAATATTCCCCCCCAGCATACCTCTATCTTTTTTTTTTTTATTGTACCCTTAGAACACAATTTGCATTCAACAATCAATAAGCAATTATTTTTTATTTGAAAAGCAGAAACTCTTTATTCATTCATTGTTGAAAAGGAACCAAGAATCCAATCAAAGACCATTGAACTACATGGAAAAATTCTCCAACTTTTTTTTAAAATATCCGATTTCCCTTTTGGGTGTTTATAACTGGCTGCATACCCACAGTTCTAAAAGGAGAATGAATAACTGTGTTAACAGAGTTAATGGTAGCTATGAAAATGTTCACATGGGAAAGTAGCTTCCCCTGCAACTCAAAAAGAAAAAGAGAAAAAAAGAATCCCTGACTTCTTAAACTACCCATTTTACTGGCGTTGAACAAATAGCGCGTAGTTTTCTGTTGCTTTTGCAGAGATGCCAGGCAGTTGCACTACCTTTGATCTATTTCTGTTCAAGTTACATAGAGAAGTGTCTGAAACCATGATAATGTGCACTATTGATCCAGTAATAGTGGTAGATTATATAGCAAAATATATCTTATTTTATTGGCTAAAAATAGGGGTTATGCAGACAGGATGTTCTGGAGAGCAGCACAGAGCATGGGATGCTCTCACTGTTAAAAGCTGAATGATTTTTTTATGGTATTTATGAGCCTCTGATTCAATTTCCTGTTTGCTCATTTGATATATCACTCCTCACAAAATAAGATCTATACAGAAGTAAGATAATCATGTTATTTCATGCTGCAAAACAGTTGGAATTTGTTTTCAAATATAAATAGTCCTATGAACTGAAAATAATTGTTCTGTTTATGAGTTGCTTTTTAAAGCCCGTAAGATGCTACAGTCAAATATGAAAGTTAATATCACAGAGAAGGACACATGCTCATCTACCCCGATGAGATTGCGTTAGTCTGCTCAGATTTCTCTAATGTATCGTGGTCAATGAACAAGAAGATCAACTTCATTGTCCTAACTGCATATTTTATGAACTGTGACAAGTTTGTTATAACTCATTTGCTCTAAACTTTTCTTCTGAGATTGCACAAGCACCAAGAGATAAACTCAGCAATGTCAACAAGCTCGGTGGCATAGTTCAAGCTGTGAAGGTTCAATAAATAGGTCCGTAAACATTGCAAATCAACACAGCTTTTGATGAAATGTCAAGCAAGACAGAGCTTAGCTATATTCAGCTCAGCTTGAACTCATAAACCATTAACTGGCCTCTGTAGTTTCCAGAGAAATGTGTCTTATGAATAAAGCACAAATGTTGAAATCGAAATAAAAACAAAACATCTTTTTCTTTAAGATTAATAAAAGCCATTTAATAACAGGAAACAGTATTTTAATCACTCCAATAAAGACTGATTTATAAAACCAGCCAATATGACAATGCTACACATCCTTATGATGGAGCAACCATTATTTTATACCTCCAAGTTAGGAAAGGATGAAAAAAATAGGAAAAGAAAATAAAATTAATTTTGAAATACCCTGAAGATACTTCAGTTTTGAACCACTGCAAAAAAAATCTTTGAGTTTTTCCTGCATGAGATGTAAAAAAATATTTCTCGTTTCTGAGAAAATACATATTCTCCCTCCATTTTTAGGGGGAAGAATAGAGCAAAACTTGTTACGATGCATCAAGATGCCTATTTATAGCAGAAGCTAGCATTCATTTTTTTGACCCCAGTGGAGCATTGTATTGTATACATACAGTCAAATATTCTCTCAAGATTTATTTCCAAGTGGCTTGAAAGATACGAAGTTACTATAGCTACTTTTCAGAATCAATCCTCTGCAGACAAGTCTATGCAATTACCCTAGACTGAATGCAAGCTTGTTTTCACCCGATGGCCCAGTTTCCAAGCTATTTCTATATCATCAGTTGAGTAATTCATTTGACCGTGCCCAAATTTGTTTGCAGTAAACTTTACATTTTTCTGCTGTCTCTATAACAAGGAGCTCATTTAGTAGAACAACTAAATCCTCTTTGATCAGCTATCATCTATTATCTACAACTGTGCAAACACTCAGTATTGTCTTTTGAACACACAGCACCGTCCATCGGCAAGGGAAAAAAAGAATAAATCCATTTGACCTAATCAAAGACTTACTGCATGCAAAAGTTTGTTTGTTTTCCCTTCTGGGTTAACCACCCTGTTGATATTCTCCAACCAGTTTTGAACCAGATTTAAAAACAAAGTTATGCAAGGCATGGATATCTGGCAGAACGGAGCTGGTGCTGCATGGGGTCAGTCCCCTCCCAGGAGCCCCATTTGTCCTTAACTTTGGAGTCCTTTCAGAGGAACTTCCCGCAGCCCCCTCTACGCAGCAGGCAGCACCCCAGCCAGCCACAGATATCCCGGGAAGCAGCCAACTGACCTAAATGCCGTCTTTAGGGTTGCGTTGCTGCTGCTCTTCACTCTTTGAATATTCCTTCTATTCATTTACAGCCGGTACTCACCCGAGGCATCCCCAGGCATCGCCGGCACCGCAGTGTCTTGCTACCTTCGTGGGGAAGCAGTTAGTTGATTTCCCTGTGGGTACTTCTCTCTAACACATTCTCCCAAGTAGGAGAAACCTGGAGGGAGACTCATTGCCAGGTGCAGGTAACGCACACACGCAGTCACCCTCCAGCTTCACAGGCACAAAAAGAGCACCCTCTTCTCAGAAGCCAACAGGAGAATTACGGCCAATTTTGTTTTCTTAAACAACAGCGAGGTGCTCTCCCAAGGTAGGCAGCCAGCGTGTGCTGCGCTCCCTCCCTCCTCGCTGAAATGGTTTCTCCCTACACAGGCTCAATCTACCTGATTATGTTCTCCCCTAATCAGTAATCTTAGTTTCCTCAGCAGTAGCAGCCCTCCTCTTTCACCCGGGATTTCTGGAGGGCAGGCTGCAGCAGCAGAGCCGTGGTGCTCCAGGGAAGCAGGGCAAGAGAGCAACATTTTGGAAACACTCGTGTTCCTGTCTGCTTTTTGTTCGAATGCTGGAGTACAGTGTACAGCTGTGTGTGAGACAGATTATTCTTCCTGCTTTTACAATCCTACTCAAACAGGCTTAAAGTCCCTAAGAAAAAAAAGCTACCTGCTTCATCAAACAGTAGCTGCTTTTCAATGCGGTCTTTTTTGTGTATCCTTTCCCTAAAACCAGCTTACGTCTCTTTCATATATGACAGTATATTTCCATCTGCAGTATATTCTTTCTTATTTCTAGGTGGCAAATAAAATAGAAGCGGTACGATTCCCTTCTCCTCTTTTTTTCTTTTTTAAACTAAAAGAAGAGGGGAAGGATAGGTACAACACATATTACCATAACCAACTTTAACACCATCTGCTGTCTTTCAACAAACATGCTTGCTCTAAGCCTGAATGGGTTGTTTGGGTTTTGGGTTTGTTTTTTGCTTTTTTCATTTTTATTTTTTTAATAACTGGGAGGTGGGGGTGGTGCAGACAAAATAATTTTCCTCTTTTCTCTATAGTTTTGTCCTGATTATTCTGGTTAACCTGATTATTATGTTATTAACTGTTATTCTCCCATAAAACCCTTCTAATCCAAGTTTAGAGACTACAGCAGAATGAACTAAAAAGTTCCTTTACTAGCTGCACAGGCTACTTTTAAAAACATTTGTTGAGAGAAAGCAGTGGGCAAAGCATTGATCGAGGGAAGATTTACACTAGTATTTCAACTGGGCTGTAGAGCATGTGGTCTGGCAGGCACAGCGCAGCATAAAACCATGACAGCTAAGAGGCAGGAGATGTGGAGATAGTAAATACTTAGGACTACTCCATTCCGGGTTAGTGTGGTACTGTATTTAAGCATTGTGAAGATCTCTAAAATCTGGTGATTTTATTAACTAAGCTAAACTGGCTTTTGTGGTTAGTGTAAAACTAGGAGTTATCATAAACCTTGGAAGCTGTGTAGATAAAAAAAGACAATATTAATCAGCATTTATTTGACAGCCAACCCAATAAAAAAAAAAATTAAAGGAAAAAAAAAGTATCACAAACTATATAGCAGCTTCCTAACAAAACCTAATGACCATTTTTCTCTGTTATCAGCACAGAAACCTGGTACAGAGATGCTCCCCAAGGAACAGACAGCCTGAATATTACTATACACTCTGAACTTCTCCCACATTTACTATGGTCAACCACAACTCTTCCCTCCCCTTGCATCCTGCACTGAGAGTAGCATCACTTGCCGGAAGGTTCCAGCTTCATGGTCCTGTTAACATCTCAATAAAGTTCATTAGTAAGAATTTGTTTCTTTCTCAAGATTTACTTTTTTTCCGAAAACATGCAATACAAATGTTAACTACAAAGGTTATTTATCTAGTTGATTACCTGTTATCAGTAAATCATAGGATCATAGCATCATTTAGGTTGGAAAAGACCTTTAAGATCATTGAGTCCAACCATTAACCTAACACTGCCAAGTCCACCACTAAACCATGTCCCTAAGCACCACGCCTACCCATCTTTTAAATACCTCCAGGGATCGCGATTCCACCACTTCCCCAGGCAGCCTGCTCCAATGTTTGATAACCCTTTCGGTGAAGAAATTTTTCCTAACATCCATCCTAAACCTCCCCTGGTGCAACTTGGGGCCATTTCTTCTTGTCCTATCACTTGTTACTTGGAAGAAGAGATCAACCCCCACCTCTCTACAACCTCCTCTCAGGTAGTTGTAGAGAGTGATAAGATGCTTCCATGGTTTCTAACACATTGATAACCTTTGCGTCTTTGCTGACACATGGATTCCCATTCCCATTCCCTACTTCCACTGAGACGGCGGACCAAAGGACCTCACTAGCACACCATCCCTCAGCCATTGGTGTGCTGCCCCCAGGCTTATCTCTAGTGAGTCTGATTTTATCTCTGCGGCAAAACCCAAATTTAGTGGTTATGTTCTTTTTTAAAGAACAAAATTGAAAGTTAAAAAGTAATAGAAAAAACAAGTAGGAATCTAGAAATCCAGATACAAAACCAACCCTGAACCCAAACAACAAAAAGCCAAAACGATGCAGGCGTTGATTTCACATGATATAGACGTAAGCATGCCAGATAAGTCTCCTTTTGTGCCACCCCAAAACACAGAATGTTCAGAGAAATACGTTCTCCTGCGGAGCAGTGTATATTTTCTATAACCCACTCCACTTTTCACAGCAGAACTCCCACATGGAGTTGAAAGGCTGTGGCATATATACTAGACATATTCATAAATGGGGCTGTTTCCTCCAATTCAGCTGAAAGCAAATGAAAATACAATAAATTCAAGTAGGCTCCAGCTTGAACTTAACTTTGCTGTGCTTTGTTTTTGTCACGCAAAGAAACACACTCAGCCTCTCTTCGTTCGCTGTACAATCCATTGAACTGAAACTAAAGGTCATTTCATTTCCTGGCCAGGGTTGTACTCCGAATCAAGACTTAGCATCTTTTAGGACAACAGCCTAGAAGGTTACTTGAGAGTAGCTTTCAGTTAAACCTGTTAGATTAAGCCATCTGAACTACTCAGTCAGTTATGGAAAGAAAGGCAGCTGCTAAGAGCTTTTTTAATTGAATGCACAAGATAATAGAGCATCTACGCACATTCTCAGTGCCTTTTACAGCATGGGGAATGCCTTGGTGCCTACAGCAGGGCTGAGCACATCTCATGGCAGAATAGCATGTTGCTGGACTTCTGGAAGGCTCAGAGATGCAATTTCAAGCCTCCTTTATGAGCAGAACAGGTTGTGTGTTTTCATTCTTTCTTCCACCTGTTTTCCAAACAAAATTCAGCAGAAACTGTGCATGACTGAACATGTATATGATGGCAAGTTTATTCCAGCACTAGCATAACACAGAACAAGGTTAGTAAGTAATTAAAATAGGGATGCTATGATCACCTCCACATGATATAGCTATTTACTCTTTATAACTCTGATAACATGGAGGCCTCTGTCACATCCATGTCTTGGAGAAACAGGCACTGTAGAAACACAGGACTAGACATAGTGTCTATTCCCAAGACCTTCAAAACTTTGACAAATTTGACATAAGCATGAAAAACAGGCAAGAAATAAAAGAGAGGAAAAAGAGTAAACCCACTCAGTTACATAAATTAATATTTCAAAATAAAATAATGCTTAGAGAGTATAGAGGAGTCTAGCACGAGCCAGAGCACGTTGATCGATTTCTTAATTTCAGTTGGGAAGAAAAAATAGCAATTTTCAATGCAATTTACTCCTCCTTACAGAGATTGTTTTCCACCACTCTGCGAAAGGGCAGACGTGCACTGCAAAGGGCAGTTGCTTCCATCTTTACTCTGTATGTCTGCACCACAGGAAAGCAAGGACAGGCCTCATCTAGCAAAGACTTTGTTAAAATGCTAATTCACAGAAACAGTTACTTTTCATCATTTATGTTTGTTTAGCATTTATGAAAAGCTTTTCTGTTCTGTTTTTCCTTAGCTCCACAGGAGGGGTACATTTGCTTATAGGTAGAGTCTTGACTGGGATCATTAGCTGATGTAAGCAAAAACACCCCTAAATGTTTAAGCACCATTGCTTGGTTTCCCTTACACCCAGGAAAAGTTATTGCTATTCAAAAATTAAGTGTTTTCTGCTAGAGAAGGGAATTTCTTTTTAAAGAATGTGTTACAATCTGTAACAAATCTGGACTAATGGCAAAAGAATCCACAACTTTTTTTTGTCATATCCAAAAGAACCATAAAACTCCTCTGCTACACACAACCCTTCATGTAAAGTGTGAAATATAGCTGCAAATCACCTGATGGGATAAGCGAGTCTAAAACCATAGACCACGGCTTAGCTTTGGACTCTTCGCCCATATGGGTCTTCTAGCTTTGGAGAGCCGTACCTTAAGGACACCAGCTCTTGCTCTCTGACCTCATGGGCTTGAAGAGCTGACCAGAGCATTCAAGGCCCATCTCTCCCACCCTCCCCAAATGCCTTCACTGGCTTCTCACTTTGCTGTGCCTTCCACAGTCTTTTCCTCCCACCCACATCACTGAAGCCTCTCTGCCCCCTGCTACCCAGCAGGGGTTGACTTGGGGAAGGAGGGTGTTATACGGAGCGGCTGTGCCATATAACCATATAAACACTGAGGAACTGGATACTGTTACAGGGAGCTTGGCCATTGAAAAATAAAGAACACATGGGTGATTTGATATCAGAGCAGAGATCTTGTTTATCTCCCTCAGTAATCTGGAACACAGGAGAGAAACTTCCATGTTTTTGCAAGAAAAATCAGAGTTTATACAGAGAGTGTAAGCAGTCCTTACAAACTGCTTGTCAGAAGGAGCCTTCTACAGGGAAACCTGTTATATTCTTCTGTAATTGAGAGCTGTTACCACTGAATGAGCTTTATACAGAGAGATTCACATTTTCCTCAGGCTCAAGTGATTTTTGATAATCTGGGATTAGAAAAAGAATAGCTAGAGCAGAGGCAAAAAAAACCAAACCAAAAACCGCAACGGCTTTCAGAAAGAATACATTGATAAAATCACAGGCAAAATCCCGATTCCACTGAGGTCAAAGGCAAAACTCCAGTGGAAATTGATTTTGCTTCAAGATCAAAAGTCAACATCTGCTCTATTTAGTGTTGCATTAGGGAGGAAGATAGCTGTTCGTTTGCAGTGTGCTCGAGAGGCCTTGCTGAACACTTACAGCATGTCTGTATACTTTCCTATAAATGTATACAAATAAAGCTATTTCGTATTCACATGCATTTTCTCACACTTTGGTATACTTTATATATATATGCATGTGTAGATACACAGAATTTTAATATATCCTTACATTTCAGGGTTTTGGGGTGGGTGTGTATAAATTTTTGAACCACAGAATTCTTTTTTCATCAACTTGCTCCCCCATTTTTGTACTTCTGTCTTACGCTTTTTCTTGCCAGCGTTATCAAGTGACAACAGCCTGCCAAGGAAGCACACAGATTTTAAAACAGAGTTTTCTTAAAAGTTACAAGCTATAATAGTATTTTGAATTTTTTTTTCCCCAAAAAGGAAGATACGAAAGGAAAATAGAAGATCATTACTGCTGTATCGTAAATGCAGTCCCTGAAAACATCTCAAATGACCCAAAAATGTATCTCCTTACATCAAGTGGATGTAATTTTTCCATTTTCAATTCCTTTACACATTCACAGCTTGGACTACCTGATGATACTTTATGTAAGCCTAACCCAAATGCGTCTATTCAATCTAATGTCTTGTTTGTGATAGTAAAGGACTGCCTTATTAGGTCAGGAAATCAAAATGTACAAGTTTTGCCACACAGTTATAACTGAGCATAAAAAAAAAATTACTTATCTGTTGCAAAGGTTTTTATCCATCCCAAATTGGAGGATGACAAGTGTTATGTGTTAGTGAGCCATTACTGCGCTGCCCACTGTAATCTGCCTGAAAACTAATATATAAATATATGTGAAATAAATCTTTGGAGTCAGGGGTGTTTTCAGGAGTACTGTACCTAAAATTTAAGGTGCAACAAAGATCTGTTAGATCCTAATTCCTTCCAAAATCACTTCACCATTAAAATTATATGCATTGTGACTCAGTTTCTCAGGAATATTCAAGGACTGTTACTACTGTACCGGTATGATGACTACTTGGTCGAATGGAGATAAAAAGCAGTTTCTGCCCTGGAAGACCATATATATTGAATTTAAACTGTACACATATGAACTAAAGATATTATCAGATACAGCATAATGTACTGAAGCTTGTCCAATTGTCAGCTGGCATTGTGATAAAGTAAAAGAAACGTTATTAAATCCTTATCTCCATGTAAGCCCAGTCTGTCAGACCAGTCGGACTTCCCCTGGTACTGAACTACCCAAAAAGCCAACCTTATCTACGCGCAACTCTCAGAAAATCATAAGATACAAGTATTGTCTGCTGGATATCATGATTTCTGATAATTTTATAAACCACAGTTTCACTGAGTTTTATAATTCCAATTTGCTGTAAATTAATGTTTGCATGGACTTGCATAATGTCATAATTAGGCAAGCTATATAGCATGAATTATTACAAGATATTCCAGCCCCTGCTTTCTCTTGCAAGGCTTTTCTGTTGCCACATGCCCTGTCAGGGAGTGGCAGAGGTCTCTAGCAGAGTTCCCCAGACTTCTGCAGGGCAGTCCTTACTGTCACTCTCTTCTCCTGCACCACATTTTCATCCTTAACTTTTGATACAAATACATTTATTTTTTCCTTTCAGCAATACAAAGAAGCATCTGGGGCAGCTTCTAAGTGAAAGCACCACCTCAGCCTCCTCACTCCTCAAAAACTCTGTGCTGCTCCATCCTTCGCATACTGCCCCTCAAAAGGGCTGCTTTCCTTTGTCTAGTTTCTTATGAGAAGTAAGATAAGGACCAGAATATTTGGGCACTCTCAGACTACGTCATGGTCTGCTTTCAACTGAATGGCATTGGAGTTTTAAACCAGATGCCAGATGAAGATGGGCTTGCGCTGTATACGTCCTTGGGAAGCCATGAAGTCTGGACCTCATTACCAGAGCTCCCTGCACCACTCAGGAAAGACAAATGAACTGTAAACGCAGCACACCTGAATCAAGGAAAGCACATCAGATTTTCCCTAGCCTTCAGTTTATAAATTTTTTTCCTGTATTTCTTTGGAAATACAGACCCCTTAATTCCTTTCCTGATTTTTGACCTTTGTTTTTCCTCCTTGTCATCTGATTTTATTAGTTTGCCTGAAAGTCCTGTTCATTCTATATTCCCATTGTATGGTCCATCTTTACCTAAGTAAAAATGAGCTTGTCTACAAGAAAATTAGAGCTATTATTTATATTCTGTTTTTACTAAGTCTCACTCAGTCAAACTTATTTATTAAAGAAGGAAAAAGATACTACTGTAACAGCAAAACCATCTGTTTACATTCAGGAAACGTCCGTTTGCATCAGAATACATTCTGGTTTTCATTGACCAGCCCCGTTACTCTGATCCCACAACTATATGCTGTGCCAAGAAAGTAAAAAAAACCCAAACCAACCAACCAACAACAACAAAAAAAAAAACCCAAAGCAAAAAAAACCCAACCCAAACCCAAAGCTACAAACATCCGAAAAGCAGCGAGTAGCACACCTCCAGCAGCACATTACTGACCCATTCTGGAGCACTCGTTTGGTACCGAATCATAACTTGTTTTAATGGTTTTTTTCTGCGTTGTCTCACTCAAGTACAAAGCCCCATATTGCTTGGCTTGTGAAATCCTACATGATCACATTTACAGCAATAGCTCCAGTCTGCAGTAAAACTAAACCTTAACATACATCTCACTGATAAGGCTTAATTCAATTAAACTGCCCATTAAGATTAGCGTAAATTGAATTGCTCTCTCAGACTTCCTGATAATTGCTTGACACACCAATAAATACGGGGTTTCCAAACAGGATGAGTTATGGTGCTCAACTGAATACCGTTCCCACTGCTCCCCTCCCTTACTCCTCACCTCCAAAACGTCACAGGGATTACACAATAATTTGCTTTGGAATGCTTGTAAGAGATTTGCTGTTTTGATCCCAATTAAATATCCCTGAGTCTGCATACAGAAAGCAAGTTGCAAATGTTCAGTATGATAATACAAACTGACATAATATCTAAGACATAGATTGTAAAATACACTAAAATAGTCATCACTTCAGTTGCAATTACACAAAAAGTAATGCAGACAGTGGACTCGAATACAAGCTCAGAAAGGTTAATGAAAGAACACAACCAGAAGCTAATCTGCATTATTTGGGGCTTTTCATCTTTAAATAAAAAGTAATAATACAGTGATAAAAGTAGGTTTTCTCTTCTTACTTTTCCTATCTTTTTTTGCCTATCCAGAGGATGGGAAGAGATATTTAATACTGCAAGAAAATAGGTTTGTGGAAATATCAAACCATGGTTTTACTTAAGAGTTTTAGAAAAATGATTACTCCCAATTCATTGGGTACTAGTTATTTTTAAAAATAAATTAAGTGTAAGGAATGATGCAAATAGTAATGAATTCAGTGATTTTCATAACTATTGAGATTTTGGTCCTCTACTGTGGAAGCCAGTAGGGAGTTTTATTACTAAAATCAGTATGAACTAGGTCAAACTTTCTTCTGTTTGCAGTCTCCTTTCAGAGACATGTTTGGAATAGAGGGATCGGTATTTATCTAAAACAGACCAACATACAGATAGATTCAATGATTGCCTCATGCAGTATTTTCAAATTGTCTCTACATTTTCAGATTAACTGATTATGAGACTAATACAAAACTCAAATTTTTCTGTTTTTCTGCACAAGTCCTTTTCTTTTTTCCCCATATACAGCAGTAGCATAGTAATGCCATTTTCTAAGTGGAATTGCAAAGGTCAGAGCTTTTTAAAACAGACACGTGAAGTGACATAGGGATCTCACCTTTATTCATATGATGGAGGCATCATGTAAGGAAAAATATAATCAACCCCATGCATGAACAAATACACGCTCTGATCATATGACTGGATAAACAGATGACAGAGACTGAATTTTTATCACACAATGGGGAAAAAGTATCAGGCAAAAACTGGAACAGATTCATTACTCTAAAGAGTGAAAGTCATCTTTAAAATTACAGGCTGGGTACCCCTGGTGTAGCTGAACTTCATTCGTGGCAAAAGACAAAGTTGGAAACCTGTTTTATTTTGACCATTTTTGATTCCCTGCTATTTTATCTAGGCCCTTAAGAGAAGGTTAAGAGGAAATTACTGTCTGAAAATATCCATGTTGAAAGAAATCAGCAATAGCTCTCATTCCAGCAAAAGAAAGTTTATAATGACAGCAAGATAAAGCTGGACAAGTTCAGAATAGCAACTGCAAATTTTTTATGTGTGAACAATGCCAAACAAATATTTCTAGTTCTGGTGTTGTCTCCAGATCCTTAAGTCATGAATGGACAGATTTCTGAAAGACAAGCTGTAAGTCTAGCTTAAAACTATGGATGTGGTACAAAAGCTACAAGAAGCATTAGAGAGAAGTCAGTCTAATCTTAACGGCCCCTTTTAACCTTAAGAAATCAGCTCCATTACAGTTTTAATTTGACTTTGATTCCTGTCCTTACCTCTCTGCATATACAATGAATTAGCAGAATAGTAATTACATAGTTCCTAAATAACCTAACATTGAAAGAGGTCCATCTACTCTTCAGGTTGAATTTGACTACAATTAAAAAAGCCTCACAGTTTGAGACATGTTCCCAGGTCTAGTATAAGAACCAGCATTTGGGCGTTGCTAAGCTCACATAAGCACATTTAAAAATGGAAAGATATCCAAACATCATAAGCATAAAACTTTACTATGAGACATTCTTTTTTTATGGAGTATTTCTAATGATATCATCTTTGTCAAACGTTGCTTACTCTTGGATGTATCTTTATGAATCCTCTACGAAACATGGTAATGACTCACCAGATGTGACTGCTAAAGATAACTCCCCCACATACAGTACAATTAAGATACAGCAAATAAAACAATTAACAGAAGGACCACCAGTTTCATGGTCATTTTGAGCTTAACGATATGTGCAAATAATTGTACAATTGAGATATAAGACATGCCTACAATTGTTTGGGTTTTTTAAAAGCATGAACTGTAAAGCATGAACAGTACTTAAAGGTGACCTACAGGGAAGATGGGGAGGGACTCTTTATCAGGGTGTGTAGGGATCGGATGAGCAGTAATGGTTTTAAACTGAAAGAGGGTAGATTTAGATCAGATCTCAGGAAGAAGTTTTTCACGGTGAGGGTGGTGAGGCACTGGAACAGGTTGCCCAGGGAAGCTGTGGAGGCCCCATCCCTGGAAGTGTTCAAGGCCAGGTTGGATGGGGCTTTGAGCAACCTGGTCTAGTGGGAGGTGTCTGTGCCCGTGGCAGGGGGGCTGGAACTAGATGATCTTTAAGGTTCTTTCCAACTCTAACCATTCTATGACTCTATGAACTGTTTACTTCTCTCTCCAGCTCTACGGGCAGTTTTGCAAACCATCTTTAAACAAGTAGAAAGCAAGCAGAGGTAGCTATAAGACAACTTGATAAATTGTTAATCATACACAAACATTTCAGAGTTGTTTTTTTTTTTTTCCTTTTCATTGATCTACAATAACAAGAACGTCTACAACTAAAGAGGGCAATCTTACATTTTATTCTTTAAAAACAAGATGAGATTCTAGCTGTGAATGGGCACATAAATCTTCACTACTAAGTAGGTCAAAAAGGTGTGAAGAAAGTTTCCAATCACAACCTCTGCAATGCTGACATACTGCTCCAACCAGCTCCTTGGTTTTGACTTTCTGCTTGAAAACTGCACTGAGGAGTAATAAAATACAGTTCTCCTCGTCTGTCTTTTTGCTCCCTGCTCCTCCATGCCACTCTTCAGTAGCTATTTTCTTCCTCCTTCCCTTGCTGTGGAGGGGTGGCGGAGGGGCCCGGGCTGTGGGAGCAGGGGGGCGGGCACTGAGGAGAGGGGGAAAGGCCTGGGCGCATGGGGCAAGGCCGTGCTCTGCTGCTGCTGCCGCCACTGGCTCCCATCACCCCCGGGTTTCTCTGTTTCGTACCTGCATCGGCACAGGCAGGGTAGAGATTGGTGACTGTCGGGAAATGCTCTAATTCGGTGGGAACAGGAATTGATCATTAATGTACTCACAGACACGCTGCTCGCCTTGTTACCTCAATTAGCACAGCGTCAGAGTGCCCAGGCAGACTAATGAATTGCATAATTGCACAGATCCCCCCCCGTAAAGAAATACTCTTTCCAGTTTCAGTATATCCTTTGCCTTCCACCTTGTACATGAACCACAGGTTATCGCTCACCATAAAACAAAGACTCAGCTGTGTCCTTGTGCTCTGTACACAGTGCTCTGTGCTACACTGACATTGAATGGCAAATGGAAAGGAGAACGTCGTTTTAACTAGAAACAAACTTCCTGAAAGATGTCCGAGAATACCAAATTATACCCTTTTAAGTAGATCAATGCTTAGTGTACTGTAGCTGTCAAAAATCCCACCCACTTCTGGACCAGACTTACTGAAGTAAACACACCAGGCATTAAAGAATATTAGCATCTAAAAGCTTCTCTCTTCCCAAGAGCTATCAAATATTGACCAGGAGGAGGAAATAAAAAAACCCAAAAACCAGACACTGACAGCTCACTTTCTTCTTCAAACTAGGGCATATATTAAACAGGTTTTTAAGCACCTTTGGCAGACTGTCAGCATTAACTGACTTTCAGTACTTCCCTTAAAGAACAAGAGAGGGAAAAACCTGCTGTTCCTCTCTATAAAGCCTGACTGCTTAGTGCTGAGGAGAATGGATGGGTAGCAGCTAATTTATTTATATTTTTACTGGAATTAAACCAGTATCTTCCTAATTGATTTTTGTGAAATAGCAATATGTAGAACTATCAAAATAAAAAGGTTCAGTTAATTAAACCACAGTCTGCTTTCTCCTTGCTAGCAGAGACTGGAGCACCTCGGAACTTGGAAGCTCTCCTATCTCTCGAACCTTATTGAAACAGTTGCACTTCCACAAAAATTTGTGTTTTAACAACCAGAGGAAAAAGAACTCTTTTCATATTGTGATTTTCTTTTCCAACCAGTTTGCTTTATTTTTTTTTTCTTCACAAAGCCACCTAGCCTTGGGCTAATGTTGCCATAGTGTAATTTTTTTTTCTCATTAGGACAAACCACAGTACCAGGCAAGGGAAGCAGAAAAAAATATCAGCAAAGCTCTGTATCAATGTTTTTAAACTGATATTTGCAACACAGTTAAAAATTTGTGAAATATTTTGATTCCTTAATTTGTATCTTCCTAAACACTCTTAATATTTCATATTTAAATATATTTGCTTGAGATCCATTTGACAGGAGCCATATTTAGGAGTGACTTACTAAACACTGACATGGCAAATATTCTAAGGCTACCCTTACCGATAAGAAAATGCTTATCGATCCTGTATGAGTGACAGAAATAAAGACAGATAAATGACTATGCTGACACACAAACTAACTGCAAAATCTAAAAAGCCCCCACTTCCTACCTACCAAAAGGGGAACGAGAACAGCATTAACTTGGCTTTTCTATCTGTTCTGTATACCACCAGAATCAAAGGGAACGTGAGATTAAAGTTATGACTGTTTTAACTGTTACATTATAGTGCATATGGGAAGTGACATACATTTAGAAGAAACTTGTATTTACAATATCTAGAGTCTTATATTTCAGTTGCAGAAATGGCACTATCTAAAGTTATTTCTCCACTTCATTTTTCTTATTGAATTTGTTTTGTTATATAGCCGCGGTTTCAGGCTTTCAAATATAGAGGTAAATGGAAAATGGAACAAAATGAATCATGAGTTTGCAAAAAGAAGATTGCACTAGATTAACCTGATATCCTACTCTGAAAAGCTAACTGAACTTCTAGACAAAGAAATGAAATGGATTTAGTCTCTTTGAATGTCAGCATTTGACAGTGCCTTAAGTACCTAAGCTCTAGCTGACTAGAATTCACCAGTGGAAGGCAGCTACAAAAAAGGCAAGTTCAATGGAAGTCAAGCTTGAGAAAAATAGGAATTCATTAAAGAATCACAAGGCTAGTAAGAACAAGCGGAAATGTCAATTAGTTTGATGGAAGGGAATCACTTGCTGATAGTCAAGTTACTTGAGTGTTTTTTTTAAAAAGTGGTCCTGTGACAGAAGGCATTAATGACCTTTGCACAAACAGTTTATGCCAAAGAAGTCAAACGATGACAAAAAAAAAAAAATTGAGCCTCACTGTCAAGACACAGAGAAATTGAAATATCAGACACAAAAGAGCTGGGCAATGTTCAGGACCATGTTAATAGAAACAGACTGAAATTCAGTAGCAGAAAATGAAGAATCAAAGAATATGGAATTTCTGCTATATGCTGTGGAACCAAGAATTATTTGAGTGTCTTAAGGGCAGACCCAGAGTTACCAGTGGAAGGTCGTTACAAAACAAACAAACAAACAAAATTAATTTCAGATAGAGCAATATTAGTATAATTAACAACTAGGCTGTTTCCAATGTAACAACCGTTTCCAATGAAACAGCAATGGTAGGCTTAAATAGCAACTCCCCATTCCTCCCAGAACATCATTACTACTTCAGTACTAGACTCCACTACCTTCCCTTGATTGATCTCTAATTCTATAGACTGGCAATCACCATTCTAGCAAAGCTAGTGTGTATCTATATATGTATGTACATTTACACAAATACAGAGATCCACAGATTTAACAGAAATGCAGAGAACCCTGCAGTATGTGTACATAAGGAAAAAAGTACCCAACCTGTGAATATTACCCAGTCAACTGATACTGTAGAACATAAAAAGTTCTCTAAGATATGTGCTGCAACACAGATTAGTTTGTGATATGCTGTTTACAGTAAACATCAGCATGTGAAATACACCTGAAACAGTGAATTGGTAGATCAAAAATCAACTACTGCTTTTCAACTTTTAACACCTAGGCTGTATTCCTTTAAAATATGCAATTGTTGACTTTCCAGATGTAAAAATAAATTAAGAAATCCCATTTTCAACTTCAGTCCATCTGTTTGTGGACAACTGTTCTAAATGGCATCACATCCAGGATTTTAATGGTCTTGTCAAACATTTCTCTGTTTGCTAATGTCCCTCATGCCTAAAGTAATTTCCCTCAATTTTCCCCTGCTTTAATTTTCCCTGCCAAGAAGCTACACTGACTACGAGTCAGTCAGTCTTGTGCACATACACCATAGTCAATTCTATTATTAAATGCCTATATTCAGTTATTTTTTTCTTTTATAAAATAAAATACTCTACTTTTGCTATCGCTCCTACACAGTTAGGGTCAGCCCTACTCTCTCCAGTCCAATAAATCTATTTTAAAAAAATCTAGAACACTTTTGCCTTTACCATAGATTATCAAATGGTTTTATCATGACCCTATCAGATATTATGACCTTATTCTACAGCTCCACTATATTTCTAAAGCTCCTAGCTATGTTCTCTCTCTTTTACTCTCCTAACATAACTGAAATATTAGGATAATACAAGCATCTATTCCTGCTGTTGTTAAAATAAAATAAGACTGACTTCTGTCTTCCCTGATGCTCATGAAATGCCCTGTCCACATGTAGGTTCAAGAGAGCAGAACTTCCCACAAAACCAGAGTGCAGCAACTTGCAAACTCAAGCCCTTCACTCATAATCAAGCCTTTAAATAAGGACAGTAATGTCCTAGGTAGTGCAGGTAGCGAGATTGCCTGCATCTGAGAGCTGATTTATGCTTACTTGGGCACTTATGCATCTCTCTTAGTGTGCTTATTTCCTTCTTTTTAATACTTTAGATTGTAATAGTCTACATATATTAAGTGGATTCAAATTTGTAGGTTAGTGGTGAGGTAAGTGACTAAACCCCAAATCTTCTGTTTTTCAGCACAATGGTTGTGTTTATAGGCCATTGTACTTTCTGCCAAAAAGGGTCGAACTTAGTTTTCAGGGTGTAGCGTCCATCTTCGCTGTCATGTGCTTTTATGATGGAAACATGCATTTTTTTTTTTTGACAAAGTTCCTTCTCCAATTCAAATTCTTCATTGCAAAATCCATTAATGCTTGTCATCAGCTTGTCAGCTGCTTAAAACCAGGCTTTTTACAGCAATCAGTCAATGTCTTGAAATCAATTATGGGTAATCTAAGAATATTTTAAATTAAATGTGTCATTATTACTTAGTCCAATTATTTCAATTGATTTTAAAAAAGATTAAAAGTTGGTAAAAAAATCGATTTTATTTAACTGTGCTTTATTAAGTAAAAAACTGTTTTTTAAAAGTTTTGGGAAGGCAAAAGTGAATTTTTTCCCCATGTTGCCATTTTAGTTATTTTTAAGTAAAACCTTCACCCATAAGGGAACATACACAGGATTGAGACACAAGTGTCAATTACAGTCAAACAAACACATAAAGAGAGTAAAATTTAGCTTAGATATTTCTTTTTTTAATTTTTCACTTTGGTCCTCCTCTTTAGAAGGTACCTGGGACAGCTGTGTTACACCATAAATGCGTTTAACTAGCAGCCAAACCAATGTTTTTACCAACAATATTTAGACTCTCTTTCAATAATCAGGCTTTTTTTGTGGTAATTGGTAGAGTTCACTCAGTCCTTTAAGCTCCACTTGGAAATTAATCTACACAAAGCAGTTTCATTTCCTTGTAATGAAATAAAAAATAAATTTCCTTAAAATATTTACAAATAACATTTTCTGATTCTTTTTGAGGGACAGCTATGCAGACCAGCTTCTTACATCAGTTATTTTACCTCTTGAGCACAAAAGATTTTAAACTTTGCATTTAAGAAAATGTTGAGGGTGAATTCATTTTAAAGTATGCCATTTATCTCCTCGTACAATGACTGATCATTCCATCTTTATCCAGGCACAACTCCCCTTGATGTCACAGCAAATGCTTTACAAAGGCTGTATGATCAGCTTCATGCAGAACAAAAATAAGAAAGGCTGTCTGCAGAGTGCTGCCAAACCCTTAACAGTGCAAGAAAATCTGTTACAACTTGTTCTTTACCACTGTAATTTATAAAGATACAACTTCTGCTTTCTCTTCCTTGTACAGCCAATAATTAATCATAGGGGTTTTTCCTTTTTTTCCTCAGTCTCTTGTCCTTTTCCTTGATATTCTACCTAAGTATTTCCTTTTAATTTGCTCCTGACTGTTAAAAATATATAGCAATTTCTTTCAATTACGAAATCAAAGGAAATAAATTATCAATTCACTTGTTAAATTAGCATTTAAAAATATGATGAGGCTTAAATTTCCTTTGATATTCTAATAATTTAAATATCACTCAAAGCATAAACCAATATTTTAGTTGTTAGAGTAACAAAAACCTTCATTAGTTAAGAATTGCATATAGTAGCAAGAATAAAATGCAGTAAAAACTGACATAAGTTGATGTCCTAATCAGTATGGTGTCTCCCCATTGCTGAAGTCATTCCTCCTTCAGACAGTCGATGTACATTTTTAAAGTAAAGATTTCTTTTAAAATAAAAATAAAGTATGAAGAAATCCCACATTAGGATGTCATCCTTAAGCTCTGAATCAGGAGGAATACAATTTGGTAAAATGCGGGCTTTGGAAATAACTAAATAACTAATAAATTGTGAAGTTCCTTCAGTTCACTGCTCCGTCAGTTGTCCAATCCAGCTGTAAAACCTAGCACTCTGTAATCAGTTTAATTTTTGGCAACAGTGTTTGCTATTTGCAGAATGAAAAACTGAGTTATGCAGCTTGAGCTGTGATTCAGAAACAAAATCTGTAAATGGAAGTTAAACATAGGATTAAGTCTAGGCTTCAGCTACAAAAATCCCCATCAATAGCTAAACTTTTCATGTTTGCCTCCACCCATGGCACATGGATGTTCTCCATACAGAAGAAGCTTGGTCTTGACCCAGTGCTGATTCAAGTCAGGGAAACTCTTTGCTTTGACTTAAACAAACTTGAGCGTGGATCAGTTACAGCCATTGCTAAAGGTCATGTTATATCTTACACACAACTGAAAGGATTACTCCTAATTAATTTTTTGGTACCTAAGAGTGCAGTATGTCCCAGATAACAAACACTATAAAACTGGATTTATTTCAAAACGTACTGTATGCTTTTGCCGATTTCTCTTTCTTGCGGTTACTGTCTCCAGTGATTTATTTCATTGTATACTTACTTCTTCCAAGGCTAATTACATTAAGAAAATGGCTAGATTACTATTCAACGTCTGTCCATTTTCCATTAAATACTGGGGTGTTT
The DNA here is from genome assembly GCA_008921705.1 of Burhinus oedicnemus. Lineage (NCBI taxonomy): Eukaryota > Metazoa > Chordata > Aves > Charadriiformes > Burhinidae > Burhinus > Burhinus oedicnemus. Next base: position 1,625,944 of record VFFE01009204.1, read on the forward strand.
TTTTCACCCAGCAGAAAGACATAAAACATAACTGCTAGTGTCAGCAGACTTAGGAATTTTGGTTAAAGAAAATAATGATACTGCCTTAAAATTTCCTATGCTTTGTCAATTTTATGCTGGAAATTTGAGGAGTTAGGTTTTCCATGAGATTAGTAATGCTTTTTTTCCTGGTCTAAGATCACACTAGGGAGGACTGGCATGACACCTGAAAAAAGCATGAACTTCCTTGCCTGAGGTTGAGAGTCATCTTCTGTATAAAGGTTTAGGTGAGTTCTAAATCTGATCTGCCATATACCTCAATCCCAGTTGGGAATGAGAGTGCTAATTTGCTATTCTGTATGCTATTTTTTATCTTTAATATGAATTCCATTGAAAATATTTTTAATGTTTGAGTATATGCCCCTTGTTTCTATAAATCCTTTCATTTTTTCCCTACTATTTTTGTCAAGTATTGCTATGTTAATTCTAAAATAGAATTACTAATGTATTGCTTCAGTTATTCCAACACATTTTATGAAGTTCTTAAATACTTTTTTTCTACTTTATCACAATCAGGTAACGTTAACAGTGAAGTTCATGAAGTCTGTCTTCACTGCTACATAAACTGCTAACAGTGTTTGCTTTTACTATCCTATCTGGCTTGCTTAATTAATCTGCAGTTCTATTCTAATTTGAATGCTAGGCTTCCTAACATGTTGCTGGAATGAAATCCTGTGAATCATTTCTATTTGTTGCAGTCCTTTCCCTCACAGACAATATTTTTAAGATTCTTAACCTATTTTGAATGCAGTGAATTGTGCTGTATATAACAGTTCTACTAGAAGAACTGTTTATGTTCAGTAGCCTCTCTGCATTGTTTAGATATGGCATATGAAAGAGACTAAAAAGCCTGGATTACATACATTTTATAAGTCTGAATGCAAACCATTTATTGTTTTATGAACAGAACATCCTCCAGGCAGTACCACAAATAACGTGTATGTCCTTGAGTTTTTTGATTTTGCACTTAGAATTTTGACAGAGTTGAAATAAGCAGAAAATCATACACAGTCATATATGGCTTCATCTGTTGTGGACCTAGGGAGTCTCATGCATACTGCTTTTTCCAGCAAAAACATGGAAGTAACCTCACCTACAAGAAATGAGTTTACAAAATGCACACTTTAGATCCTGGGGTGGTATAATTTCTTTCTTTTCCTTTTAAACTTCAAATTTCAGTCCTCATTCATGAGAGCAAATGCTAAGCAGGTTCTTTTTTTCCTTTTGGTACTCTGTATTAATCCCTGTTCTTCAATCTCTGATATCTTTTGAAGAAAGACTTTGTTGTGTTTTGGTTTGGTTGTTTTTTGTTTGTTTGCTTGTTTGTTTTTTAATGGGAAAACAAGTCTAGCTGGAAATAAATCACGGTTCAAACTCTTTCAAATACAGAGCCACACAAACATTGGGACTGATGTGACCAAATGAAGGCCAGCATCCACATCTGACTAGTCGCTCAAAGCTTTGTTTTTAGCCGGTGGACAGGAACAAGCACAGCTAGCTCAGGACCAATCACACTTTGTAACTCTACATCTGAAGTAGTCATCTGGGTTGCCTTCATAAAAAAGCCTTCATAATCTCAGCCTAGGGCAGGCATCTAATGTCAAATGAATAATTTCTTTGAAGTCTCTTTAAAGAGTTTATTTCTCTCCACTAACTAAATGGGAGCCTGAGGTGACTACCTTGAAGGTATGGCTGTATATTATAGACATCTACAGTAAAATCAGGACCACCTCACCTCATGCTCATTTATTGGATAGCAGCAGAGATTATCAAAAGGATTTAAGAGCTGGCTATGCCTGGATAACCTTCCCCTGCCATCCAAATTCTTCCAGTGGTCTGCAGTAAAAGGACCTCCGGCACCCCAGGACCTGTGTACCAGCCACCCTTGTGTTGTTTATGTGACTTCTCCCAGTTGCTTTTTAATTCCATCTATAATTTGGCTTCCAAAGCATTCCATGGCAATAAATCCCACATCTTAGTGATGTATGGGGGAGGGAGGGAGCATGAAAAAGAAAACTCAGCTCCTTCTGTTCTCAACCTGTTGCTCAATTATTTCTTTTAGGAGCGTCTCCATTCTGCTGTGATGGGGAAAAGCAGACTCTACAAATCCTTGTGCACTAAATGCAGGGAAGACGTCTCCCAGCATCCCCTGTGTGCGTACACATTGCTGCTTTCCGTTCCCAGAGGTAGAAGCACTTCATCAGGGCTCTGTGCAGAACGATAATAAAATTTAATTTGGGAATTCTCCATTAAATGCTGCTCTACACCGTAAATTAGGTTCTCTTGTTAAACAGCTAATTTGTAGTATTGAGTCACTATGTCCTGAAGGCAGCAGCACCTGAAAGCTTATAAAATGACTGAAATGTGAAAGATAGAAATAAATAGTATGAAAGTCAGCCTAAACCAGACAGAATTTCCAGTGCTAAATTTTTTAAAATTACCTCCATTACTCACACTTCATTAAGCGCACATTCCGATCATGTCCCCACAATTCAATCAACAGGGTGAGAATACTCTGCGTGTGCGTGTGCGTGTACCCCTCCAGCACAGACAGCCAATGACTATATTCTTGTTTCATAGGAATGTTTCTTAGTAAACAGTTCATTTGTTTTAGCTTTTTTTTTTCTCCCAAGTTTGTGTGGTCAGATGAAATTCAGCCTTTTTGCATTGTTTGGATGGACAGAAGGCCTACAGTCTAATACAAAATCCAGCAGGGAAACTCCTTCCTAACATGAACTGTTGCAAGCAAGTCCTTCATTAAAGACTGAAACGATCCTGTGAAACTTTCCTACCTCAAGAAACCCAACCTCTTCCAGTGGAAAACTGTTCTGCTGGCATATTTTAAACCACTTTTACAATATAATGCAATTCACTCTGTATGTGTGGGATTCATTACAGCAGGGATTAAAATGACAGCTTAGTGTCATGTGAGCATGCAGCAGGGGATTTGAGAGCAAGTTCAGTTGCTGGACACTAGGCCAGCTGAATTGTACTTACTGCTGAGTTACAGTAATACATACAGCTTTGGAATAAAGGGGCATGAGGATTAAGGGCTATCCTTCAGAGGGACTTAATAATACAGAGACCTTATCACACAGGAAAACTAAAAATGGACTTCCTGGGAAATTTATAAGAGTAGTGGAGAAATGGGCACAGCACAAATAAAAAGTAAAAACTCTTAATCATCATCAAAGCCCATTACACACATACAGCACAGATGTTACACAAATGATAAGCAGGTGTTTTTACGTAGACTAAATTCTAAATGATCCCACTGTTATCAATCAACATGCTTCAAATAAATTCAATGGAAATGATGGTAAGCAAGAAAAGGCTCCTGGGAAAACAGAAAAACAGTAAATGCATGTAAAGCGTTAAGCTGCACCACAGCAAAATATTTGTAGAAGTGACATGATAAAATCCCTAAAATTACATTTCAAACTTGAAAAGCAACAATAATGAGGACCCCGCACGAGAAATCCAGAGGAATATTCTAAGAGGAGGTGAATAATTCATGGCCTCTGAAGCACACACGGGACAGATGATCGGAGAACAACGAGGTATCCAGGTGTGCTCCTGCCAAGTGCGGTGACATGAGCACACTGTAAATCTGCTGAAGGAAAACATACGCTCATCTCCATCCCACCAAGCCACACTGTGAACTGGCTTCCAGAAGACGTGTACCTGTTTTAACATCAAAAGGGTGAAAAGCCCAGAGAAGGAGACTGGCTATTAAAATACCTTTAACAGTTGAATAGTTGAATGTTAATTCACAGAGAATAAATGTTCCCTGGCTCTAGCATATATCAGAACTGACCTTAAGGTGATTGTCTGGTTAGAAATAAAAAACAACCTAAACCATACCCACTCCTGTTCCTTCATTTTCCAATATCTCCCTACCTTTACTCCCCCTTCCCCTCCCCTGACAGGCACTCTGAGTGACATATTTCTTGCAAGTGTGGTAGTAACTCTTTTATCAGGAAAATACCTGTCTTTGTTACAGTGCTTAATTGTTGTTCCTCATGATGAGGGTTTAAGTATACGTTTGTTTTCCTACTGTAAAATGATGCAATTAAAGCTTACATACATTTCAGCATCTCTTTTAATGAGAAATACGAATGTGCAAAAATATGTTCTGGGGTGACACAACTGGCAGGTGGATGTAAAGCTCAAAACAGGTAACTTTTACCATGTGCCTTGCAGGTTGTACCCTGCCTTTTCAGTCCAGAGGGAACAGTAAGACGGGCGGGTCGAACACGGAAAATATTGAACCTGCCCAGTGTTCAACATCTGTCAGGGCGTCCGCTTCACCCTGAACGATTCCCCTCCCACTTGCCTCTCCAGGCTTTGCCAGCTCCTGAACCTGTAGCCCAGTATAAAAGCCAAGCTTCATAGGTAACAGGGCTTGTTTTGATTGCCTCAGAGACATTTTTATGTCTGGAAACATTCTAGCATAAGTACAACATGTGTCAAACCCTTAAAATGAATAAAATTCACCAGAATTTGCTGAACACCAATTCAGCAGATTTTGTCTGCAAATTAGGTATGGAGGTAGGAGAGACTGTGCAATTATTACTATGAATCTACAAGAGGGCTTTTTTTGGATTTTTTTTTTTCATACACACACATACTTGTTTCTTGTCTAAAACTGTTCTGTGTAATTTCATCCAATGCATAGGAGATATTTTACAGCTAACCAGTTGAAATAAAGGAACATGCTATAGATTCCCCTCAAAACTTGATGCCTCTGGCAACTTGAAGACACACAATGTAGCAATCCAACTCTTTTGTGAAGAGGCATATAAGCAAGAGCAGGAAAAAAGTGCTAATTCAAGTACATCATTCACTCAACATAAGTTTATATGGACAATGTGATTAGATTTACTACAGACACACACACTCCTATAGCTAATAGAGAGACACGTATATGCAAACTAAAAAAAAAAAAAATCTTTGCTATATTAAATTACTTTATTTAGTTCATTACTTGTAATATATAACTAACAATATTGAGTCAACTGACCTTTCAACATTTGCTTGCCAGTTTAATCTTGGAAGAACAGATATTTATAAAATCCCCTCTAAAACCAATGCAGTATTTTCAGATTTACAACTAAAGACATTTTTATGACTGGTAATGAATGCTTAGGATTATTAAAAAGCAGTTATTTTAATTACTCCTTTTACCATGAAAGTCTGATGAGACAGCACTGTGTAGTAACCAGAGTCCTGTTTCCCTTTTGCTCTTCTATTGGTTTCCTTCCTTCTTCAGCTCTCAGAAGAAATGAACAGTGTCTCTGCACCAAGCCAACGGAGAGGACCACAATACAATTAAAACCATGACATTTTTTTGCATCTGCTGTGTGCCCAGAGAGCCTGCGCTTGGGCTGTTAGCATATGCTGACACGTCTTAATTCCTATTGCTAGCCACATCAACTAGATGAAGGTATGGGCACTTCAGCATAAGCCAAAAACACATTTCCATTTTGCACTATGGTTGCACATGCCAGCGTGGGTAATACGGCCTCAGCTGGGGGACTGGTGCTGCCAAGGAGAGACGCTGTCACTCCAGCCAGCTCCAGCTGCGGGTCGGCTGGGGTCTGTCCCTCTCAGGCAGACCTTTCCCTAAGGAACGGCAAATTGCGGATGGATGACCGGATTCACTTTCTCATAGCTCCTCCATAAGTGTACAGACACATTGGCATTGGATTGTGACAGTTAATCTTGTGTGTCTGTGATTTAAAATAAAGTAATCATTCAAAATTTACAGTTATAAAGTTTCTTGAAAGATGACAGCATGAAGATGGTAGGCCTGAAGTCTGTTAGGAGATCTGTTGCTGAAAATACATTGGTTTCCATGTTATAAATTTGATTTTCCTGGCTGACTCCTTTCCCTTCAATAGAAGTAACTGTTCTGTTTGAAAATTACCCTGTAAGGCTTAGATCAATAGGTTTTACTTGGCTGAAGGAAGAAGGAGAATGGGGAAAGAAGAGGAGTTATACTTTGCTCAAGGACCTGTCTATCACAAAAATCTTGAACTGAGAGCCAGTTGGCACAAGCTGGAATACAGGTGATTCCAGTTAGATATTATAAAAAGAACCCAGTTTTCACCATGAGGTTAGCCAGACAATGGCACAGGCTGCCCAGAGACGTTGTGGGATCTCCATCCCTGAAGATACACAGAAGCTGAGTGGGCAAGGCCCTGGAGCCTCTTCCTCTTCCAACCTAACTCATTCCGTAAGTCCATGTTTCTAATATTTGAAAATGGTCTTTCTAGTGATTAAAAACCTAACAGGAAACTGAACAATAAACCCACTTTAAAATATAATGGAAATAAATGAACATTTAAGAGAGTATTCACTTCCTGACAACCAACAACTGTTCTGCAAGTCATTTCTTACCTTATGTTTTTCACATGATTTTACAAAAACTGCCTGAGGGAATAAGAGGGGCAGAATTGATTGCAGGACAATTTGCTGTATAATGAAATCATACTGCAACTGGTGTTCATAACTAAATAATGATCAATCCTGCAACTGCACCTACAGTTTGTTTTAAATATCTCTAAATATAATCTCCTAGTTGTCCAACCCTACTGACATTAACAGTCATAAAGTACCAGTCATACTGCCAATCTGCATGATATCAGGCCTTAGTCATACAGTTTGCTTGGACAATTAATTATTCCAAATCACATTGAAGAAATCTGATATCACACCATGCTATGTTATGATATTTTTTTATTTAGTTGTAGTTTTTGATTGCCACATGTGACTTTTCTGAGAATAATCATGTTGTCCAGCGATCTTCACATTAAATAGGGTTTAAAGATGATAATTCAAACTATATCTCAACTATGGGCACTAAGAAATGTTTCCCAAGCCTGGAGTTCCTTTGAGCACCTGGAGCAGGTCTGTCTGAGAGTAAGACCCAAGAGTGTATCACCTCCCTCTTCCTTGCAAAACATCCATCTTTCCAAGAGGAAGCAGACAGGATGCCTGGCCTTGTGGGGACCACTGTGCACAAAAGGGAGCTGGATCCCCTGTCTGCACAGCCAGGGAGCCAGAGGATCACAGCCTACTGTGTCACACCATCTTGCAAACCTCTTGCATCATTTGGACATGGGCTGGGGATGGAGCCTTCCCTCCATTAAGTGCACAGGGAGACCAGTGTCCCTATCTAGGCATTCCAATAGTGTCTGAAGATGGGTGATGTTAATTCCTCTCTGACCCCTTTATTCATACCCACAAATGCACCCATTGTTGCTTATTAGCTGTAATTTGAGAGCCACGTTTCCGAACAGAGCACATGAGAGTGTAAATTGCCTACAAATTTTGTGCTTCCCTGAATACTTGCATATGCAGTTATTGTTCATCAACCTCATCAACCACAGCACCTGCATACAAAATTGTAACCAACACCACATGCGATACCACGCTGAATCCTGCACAGACATTTTCACCTACAGGGTTTCATACTCAAAAATTTTGTACCATGAGCAAGGACAAGTCTTAGCCTGAGATTAACTTCTATTAAGCTTTTTAGCTTGTTTCTTGCATAAAGCATAGTTATCAGATACAGGCTCAGTGACTATTGTAAAAGCCATCACCAGAAGAGATCATTACAAAAAATCACTTCCCATGTATTTAAATTTCTATTCTGGTTTCAGGACTTGTGTATGGAAAGTAACATTTTACACAATAATTATCACAGATTAAATAATGATATAAAACTGTATAAGCAAAAAGAAAAATCCTGCCCAATCATCACCCAAATAGTCCTAACGAAAAGGGAAAGTTTTTCTTTCCGCTCTTCTTTTTAAAAAAACCCACTGTATGAAAGTTCAATTTTTTTCCTCTAATTCTCTCTCAAGAGGGAATTTTGCCCCAGCTGTCTGTGCATGAAAAATTTATTAACTGGCATGATTTGTTTTATTTAGAATAAAAAGAATATCTCTTTGCCATTATTACTGCAGGGAGCAGAAGGCAATACTAGCTGAGATCAACACAATGTTTCAAGGTTTCTTTGTCCTTCTTATGACCTCCTGCTACCTAAACTGTATATTAAAAGTCAAAATAAACCAAAAAAAGATGCAATATCAAAATAGTATCACTACTTAAAGAAATATTTATCCTAGAATTTTTTGTCAACTGACATAACCATATTCTTTTAACTGCTAAAACCTATACAATTCACATTAGCTAGCAATGGAAAATGACGCTTCCCAATGTCTCAATAAAGCATCAGTTTATCACCACATTTACAAGTTATAGACAGATCTGGCTTTGTTTTAAAATTATATTTAAATTATTTACTAAGTATTTCTAAAGCACTTTCTTAATAAATTTCTTTATTCCTGCATACTTTTTGTTAATGTGAAAAGTGAAACTAAAACCACTGAACTGACCATAAGTAATGCTCACTTTAGGAAGCCTTTTTTAAAGGAAAAAAACATTCTTCTGGTACATACATTTCCTTTCTTTTCCCATTTGGAGACATGGAAATAAATGATTCATTTTGCTAACACGGTTAAAATTTTGTGCTGCTATTGGATTAATAAAATCAGGAATTTGAACTTGTGTATTTTTTCACGGCTGCAACTTCACACACACTTCATTTGGCTTCAGAAAAAATCAAATTTGATGTGGGACATTTTGAAAAAAAATTGGTCCCAGTCCAAAAGGTTGGCATATTTGGTGCTTTATTTCCTGGAGGCTGGTGCCTTCCAAACAGCAAGTACCTTGGGCACAGAGGGCAGTATAGAAGGGAGGCAAAAGTTGTAAGGACTTAACTTGGGGTCTTTTGATGGCATTTACCATGATTTGGAGAACAGAACTTACACAGAAATGGGGCCAGAGGGCTTTTTGTTTGGTTGATTTATTTTACTTAAAAATTAATGGAAATCTAGCCCCATTTAACTTAGTGACTATTTTGCTGCTGACTTCTTGAAATCTGTCACTGACTTCAAGGGGGTCTCTTTTTGCTAGCTCCGTGTTGGTATTTTGCAGGTTCAGTGCTGCCATCCTTTCTCTGACCCAGGAAATACTAGTTGCACGCAACCTGAGTCAGATTCGAAAAGACAGCTGCAAACCCAACTGCATGAAAACATAATAACTAAATATTCCCTAGCATCATCTGAATGGAAGACAACGTCTTGTCTAGGCAAAATTCAGTCCTTATAAGAATACCGGGCTGATGACAGCAAACAGGCACAGAGGCCGTGTGAGTCCCCTACAACACTATGCCAATTTGTAGCAAGCCTGACTTCGGCATGTCACCTGGGAGGGCCGGGAAAGCTCTGGCTCCATCCTCGTTCTACTCATTTTCTCTGTGCTGCTTGCTGTCAGAAAGCATCCCGGTTAATGCCAGTAGAACACAGAGATCTGGTTACATGAACTTGTTTACTGGGAAATGGAGATTTTTACTGCATATAAACCTCAATTCAAGAAAAATAATAGGTTCATATAGAAGCGCAATGGGGACATACTGTGCTAGGTATACTGTGTTGTGCTTAATGTAAGAAAAACACCTCCGAAATGCATGTACCCCTATTGGGGGAAGCTACCTGAGTACTATAGCCACTCAGCATCAACGATGTTTATATGGAAGTAAGACATAAAATGAAGGATAGAGACTTCTTTCAGAAGTTTCCAAGCCCAGGTTTAACCCAGGTGACCTGTTCCAGTTACTGTGCTGGGTGGAGGTAAAGCTGATAAGAGGCTTGGGAAAGAAGGTGGGAAGCACTGCATGCTGCTCCATCCCTACATTCAGGGCCTCACGAAACCTACTGTTTGTGGTCTACTCACCATAATGGCATAAAGTTCATTTCTGGGATGATCATTTCAGTAACCTGTAGAGTACTGGTGATGTTCCATGATCTGAATGCTTCTACCTACACTGATGCGTGAAAAAGGAAACCGTGACAGCCATGGATGCTGTCTATGCTCTCCGATGCCAGAGTTGATCCTGCAGGACTCTGAGGAGTAACCTTGTTTTTCTCTCTGGCTTTTGGAGTTGACAGGGTGAAAGCAGAATCAAATTCTTCACTTGTGTCTAATTGTAGCCCAGACACAATGGGTCCCATTGTACATGTGTCTTACAGTTTTCTAAAGCATTTTACATCACTAACTTCTTTTTAATAAAAAGTTCATGCTGAGCAAATACAGTCAGCACACTTTATCTCTCTTGCCATATGCAAAAAATGTCACCAGTTCCTTAGGCCCTACACAGGAAAACAGGAAAATCCACAATTCCATCTTAAAATAAGAAAATTTATGAACAGCACTTATAAGAAGAAAAAAAGAAAAAGTTGACATTTTCTCTTTCCACTAATATTGAGGATTTAAAAAAAAATTATTCATAATTATTCATATTTCTTGTACACCCTAGACTGTGCACCAACTCTAATCCAATGCATGGTCCAAGCAAAACTTTCATTATGCAATGAAATTGTCTGAAGCCAGCAAACATATCAGAGAGGAATAAGTCTGCCCAACCTTAAAACAAGATACACGTCACTGCTGCTGGCCAGGTATGTCATTTTCATGAGCACAACTTGAACTCACATCTTTGGATCCATAGGAAAATAACAAAAACTGGACTTGAATCATCACATAAAATGACGGATCTTGGATACTACTTCTAGAGTTTCTTCTCATTTATAAACACAAGAAAAATCCTCTACAATCCCGTGTTATGCAAAATAATTATTTTCTTTTTACAGTTTTTACACATTATATTCTGACCGTAAAGTATGGTATCTTGTAATTTATGAGATCAAGATTTTATTTATATTTGTTTGCTTATACTTTATCCTAATAAGATCATCCAACCAAAGTAAGGGAAATGTTCATCCAAGTCTAGTTATTAAGATACGCTATCTCAAATAATAAGATGTCAGAACTCATATTTGCAATTTCAATAAAAAAATCAAAGCCTTGCTTATGCACTGAATTCATGTTTCTATTCATCATCTACTGATTTTTAAAATAAGAGATGAAAAATGTTGCTAATTACAGAGAAGCAATGCCCTAAGGTGGTCTCTTAGTTTAAAAATGTCCATTAAGACAAAATTATCATCTGGAACACTGGGGTTCTCAGGTAGGGTGGAATTTCAGCCAGCAAAATGTGTCGAGATGACATTTCCCTTAAATTTTTCATGGGAATATGAAAAAAACAAATGCTTCAGGTTAAACTCTCCTCCTGCTTATGCTCCTGGATAATGCAAAACAAGTGGCAAAAACACAGTCATCTGAGGTTAAGAAATTCATCCCTAAGAAATTAAAATTTTAAATTTGCTAAAAATAAATAAGACAAATATACTAAAGTGTCTGTATTTCACACCTATAAATAAACATATACACAAGACTTGCTAAACTAAAAGAGAAAATTTCATCTTCTCTAGTCTCCTGCCTTGATAGAAAATAAGTAATTCATTTAGCACATGTAATAAATGTGTGTAATACCAATAGGAAATATCAAAATGGGTCATGTTTTCACTTTGTGCGTTGACACAGTAATTGGTCAATTATGTGTAATGGAGACTAACTGCCTCTTACAAAAAAATACTTACACTCTCTGCATTAATAATAAAAAAGATTTTTTTTCCCACACACATTATGGAAGCCAACATGATAAAAGCATGGAAAAAGATTTAGAAAAGGAAAAAATCAGTCACCTGTGATTTGCACCATCCAGGAGCATATTGTTCTTAGTAACTGCTTAAAATTTTGCAAGGGGAATAGCCTGACATACCAGGAAATGTCAGCACATGCAAAGTTACTGAGTCTGATCTAGGGCTTTGATACGACTCTGCCCCTTTGGGTGAGTCTTTCCACTGCTCCCCTGCCTATCACAGACCTTGCCCTTCTCTTCACACCTTACAGAATATGCCAAACATGAGTATTTAGGGGTATATTAGCCACCTCAAAATTATGACTGTAGGTTAAAATAGTTGCCTAAGCCCCCTCTATATTCAGGCAAGAAGGAAAGGTGCCTTTAGAGGAGGATTTATCTCTCCCTTGGTATTTAAGATACAGGTGATAAGGATCACCCTTCAGACCTGCCATTCTTTGTCCTCTGACTACAGTGGAAATGCAGATGATTAATTTTTAGGTAGCCAAAATTAGGTGAAATTGATCTAACTGCACTAATAAAGAAATATGTACCTTGAAATATATTTAGGCTAGATCTCAGTGTACGGTATATCAGCCTGAAAAAGAATTCATTTTTACCAAATCTGGTTTGAATCAAATGAAGTTTCAGTGACATTGAAGAAAAAAAAAAATCACAGAGCACTATATCTGGGATAATAAAAAAGCTACTAAAAATGTCCTTTGCATTTAATTTTTAAAAAGACTTTGATTTAACAGATAAATTTAATTTATTGCTTGGGTAGAACCTTTGGGCATTTTACAAAGGAGTGAGGAACTATTGTACTACCTCTTGTCGCCTTGCAGATCTCATTAGTGTGCAAGTCACTTGCATTGAAAGTCTTATTTTTATTCCTTAACCTATTTACAAAAAGCTAAAAGAATGGTTAAACTATTAAATGAAGTTCCTGAGTTACACCAAAACATTTATTCACTCACTTCAAAGAGCGCTAGAGTTGAGATCTTGACTCCACCAAGGCCAGAGGTACTGGCTTTACTTTGGCACTTGGCTAGTCTGGGACCTGAGCTCAGATCCCCAGGTATCCATCAGGTTCTTGGGCAGGAGCACCTGCCCGTGCCCTGGTCCCTGCAGCACGCCCACGTGCCTGTTGGGAATGATTCAGAAACAGGCTTGCAGAAATAGAAGAAGGAGAAAACAGAAGTTTTCACTGCTTTCCTATACAGGGGTCATGAAGGAACAGTATGTGACCTTCCAAAACAACTTCCTCTGATGTAGCTATGGAGGCAGAGAAAACCATAGCCTAAGGAAATCCATGAACGAGAAAAGAAAGTGTAAATGAGATCGGTAAGAGCAGGAAAATTTTCCAAGAGCAGTGTACATAAAGGAAAACAAGGAAGACCAAGTAGTCTAAGAAAAGAAAGGAAAAACTGAAAGGAGCAACTGAGGAATGTTACAAAAAATAAGTAAAAAGAATGGTGAAAAAAAAATAAACATAAGATGCTCAGGGAAGGAGACCAATCTTTATTTCCCAGACCCTCTCACTTGCCTCAGGTCAAAGCTCTGAAGACAGCATGACAGATTTCCAGTGACTATGATGATAAAGTCCTGGCACATTGTCCTTGCTATTACTGTCAATCATGAACAACTGTCAAAAATTACTATGAACAATGAAGGTACATGTACACACAGATGATCACAAAAGACAACAGGAGAGAGGATTTTGACAGATTAAGGTATTATTCTTCCTTCCCTACGTATTTGTTTAACTTTCAGGATTCAGTGGACAGTAGAGCAAAATGGCAATAGATCTGTGTAATCTGGAGGCCGGTAACGAGGCAGAGAATCTACACACTATCTTGCAAACTGAAGGAAAATAAAGGCAAAGAAAAGAGAAAGAAAAAAGGTAAAAGTAAATAAATAAAAACAAGTCAGATAAGTTGATGGTGAGGGAGAAAGAGATGGGGAGAGAAGCCAGGTTCTGTTCTCATTTACCCGCAAGTCATGGACTTACTCTCGTGTAACTGGCACCACCATTTGGCCAAGCTCTCCTTATCAGCAACAGGCAGAAATGAATGACAGACTGTACAGATGGAAAAGACCTATTTGCTAATCCACTTGTCTTCCTGACAGAACACAACGGTTCCCTATTGTACACGGTTTCCCCCCCCCGAGTTTAAATTAAAGTCTCAAGAAATTGATCATCCAGGACGTATTAATCTTATAAGGATTTTTCTACAACTAAATAACATCAGCATCAGGATACCTTGTCTTTCCGCTTTTCTAACTTGACACTCATACTGTGCATTCTTATTCTCACCTCCCCTCAGTATCCCTCCCCACATAAATATACTGCAAGTTTAATCACAAATAAATACCATTGCAAGAAAAATGTCTTAGTCCTTTGCTAGTAATTAACCTTCTAATAATTTGTATTGCTCTTAATTGCACTTAATCAAATTCCATAGGGTCTACCTGAGATGAGGTAACATCAGTTATGTTATCTTAAACTTTAAAATTCATAATATTTTCTTAGCAAGTGGATTAATAGCCATAATAAAAAGGAGATGATTTTTACCCTCCATGTTCAACTGTATGTTACTCTACATTTCAGACTTCAAGTCATACTGAATTTTTTTTCCCACCAAAAGGAGAAAATCCACAGTTAAAAAATGATGTCTTCTACTATTTTTACAATTATACTTGATTATTTCTGAACCAGACCTCACACACATTCGCACTGAAATTTTACTGTGTGTTTAATTTTGAGGAAAAAACCCTCATGGCTTTTAATGATATATTCTGTTATTTTGTTTGTATGTACTTTTTTTCTTTAGATTTTTGATAATCCAGCAGCTGTGATGGATTTTCTCTGTCCACTGTGCACCTGTAAGGCTTGGAACAGACAGCCTTTGCATCCTGAAATGCAGCATCTTTGTACTTGTCAAACTAAAGCTCATTGTTGTTATTTTCTATCCATAATTTTCAATGTTTCTTTTTATTTCTAGCTAATGGTGTTTCTTTTTCACACACATCTGAAAGCCTGTACCTGAATTTTCCACTGTAATCCGCGCATGCTAGCTGTGAAGAACAGTATAGCATAGAAACCACACCAGGAAAACATTATGCCATGCATCTTTGGGCTCTGTTTACTTAGGATTTTATCCCTAGTGCAGATTATTTCTTGGATACAGAGAAATCATCTATTAGGTACATATCAGATACCAGCAATCCTCAGACCAGTGTCAACAGAAATCCTTCATAACAGACCTAATTGAAAGGAAATTCAGCTACTGTTATCGTGAAAGGTGCACAGATCCTAAGTTTGCTATCAGTCATTGCTGTAACTCAAGACTACATGTTAATTTGTTTCTTAGCTATTATTTTATTTTCATGTAGAAAAAAAAATGTAGAAAAATTAAAAAAAATGAGATTAAATCTTTACTGTGGAGTAAATCAGTACTAATTCTGGCACAGAGAGCAATAATGATCCTCCTTAAAAAAATATCAAGCTAATTTTTCATAAGGCTTTTTTCTATCCCTCAGCTAGTTTACATGCAATACAGCAATGCTGAATAGAAACATTCAAACTGGTCAAAGTTAATTTTGTGGGTGTATTGGGTTTGTGTGGCAAGGTTTTGGTAGCAGGGGGGCTACAGGGGTGGCTTCTGTGAGAAGCTGCTGGAAGGTCCCCCCATGTCTGATAGAGCCAATGCCAGCTGGCGCCAAGACGGACCCGCTGCTAGCAAGGCTGAGCCCATCAGCAATGGTGGTTGTTCCTCTGGGACAACCTATTTAAGCAGGGGGAAATGTTGCTGTGCAACAGCAGCCAGAGAGGGGCATAAGAATACGTGAGAGAAACAACTCCACAGACACCAAGGTCAGTGGAGGGGGAGGAGGTGCTCCAGGCACCAGAGCAGACATTCCCCTGCAGCCCATGGTGAAGACCATGGTGAGGCAGGCTGTCCCCCTGCAGCCCATGGAGGTCAACGGTGGAGCAGATATCCACCTGCAGCCTGCAGAGGACCCCGTGCTGGAGGAGGTGGATGTGCCTGAAGGAGGCTGTGATCCCATGGGAAGCCCATGCTGGAGTAGGCTGCTGGCAGGACCTGCGGACCTGTGGAAAGAGAAGCCCACACTGGAAAAGGTTTGCTGGCAGGACTTGTGATCCCGCAGGGGACCCACGCTGCAGCAGTCTGTTCATGAAGGACTGCACCCCATGGAAAGGACCCATGCTGGAGCAGTTCATGAAGCACTTCAGCCTGTGGGAAGGACCTATGTTGGAGAAGTTCATAGAGGACTGTCTCCCATGGGACGGACCCCACATTGGAGCAGGTGAAGAGTGTGAGGAGTCCTCTCCGTGAGGAATAAGGAGCAGCAGAGACAACATGTGATGAACTGACTGCAACCCCCATTCCCTGTTCCCCTGCACCACTGGGAGGGAGGAGGTAGATAAACTGGGAGTGAAGTTGAGCCTGTGAAGAAGGGAGGGGTGCGGGGAAGGTATTATTAAGATTTGTGTTTATTTCTCATTATCATCCTCTGATTTGATTGGTAATAAATGAAACTACTTTACCCAAGTTGAGCGTGTTTTGCCCATGACACGAATTGCTGAGTGATCTCTCCCTGTTATTATCTTGACCCATGAGCCTTTCGTTATATTTTCTCTCCCCTTTCCAGTTGAGGAGGGCAGTGATAGAGTGTCTTTGGTGAGCACCTGGCGTCCAGCCAGGGTCAACCCACCACAGTGAGTATGAAAAAAGATAAGAACAATGAAGATCAAGACTTTACTCTGACCTGTTGCTGTCTTTGGGGGTATTTCAGATTTACAGTGTCACATTGATCAGCCTGATTTTTTAAATTATTTTTTCTTACTCAACTTCAAACATAAGGTTCATAATATATTTTCAGAAGAAACAGTGTCGTTAATCTTTTAATACACTACTGAAAATAGTTCTGCTAATGCATAAAGGTTGAAACTTAAGTGACAGTATTAGTAACCAACTAATCACTGCTTTGTGAAAAACTTGAAGGATTTTTTACATAAAAATAGTTAAGTTACAGTAATACAAACCAAACTATTAGGTTTTAGTGTGACATTGCCACTGATGCAGTGTCACTGCTGAAGCCAATTTTATACATAATACAATTATTACATTGTCTTACATTTTTTTCATAATTTTTGCATATATTAAACCAGACATATGACATAATATCAAAACATAATTGCATTTACAGCTTGAGCTCTACTATAAGCAATTTGACAAGAGGATTCATTGAGGTTTGCAGATTTATTCCAAGAAAAACAAATCAACAAAATCCCAAAGGAGGGAGTCCTTAAATTTTTGGAAACTGGGAAAGTAAGCTTCAGAGATATGAGTTCAACTTGGTCCAATGTTATTCCCTACCTCCATGATGAGCCAGTATCAGAGTCAGGATGTGGGGCCAAGTGGGCTTTGGATCCGACATGAGCGTTCTCATGTAAAATATGAAAAAACACCCCTGACCTAAATGCAAACAGTCAAGCTTTTCCTGATATCAGTTTTGCATAGTTTCCACCGAAACATACATTACAAATCTTTCCACAAACCTGAGGTTCTCTGCTCTCTTAATAAAACCCCACATAGGTCACATGCGAAAGCTCATGGTAACATGCCTATTAACTAATTATCTGAGGAGGAACAACCTACATTTCATACTAAAAAACACAATGTATTTCTATTTTGGTGGAATTTGGAGCTGTGCTGCGCTGCTCTTCATAGCCATCTGCTTTACTGTGTCTTCTACAGGACAGGGCTGCTTTATTAACAACAACAAAAAAGTTCATACAAAATACATTTCTTCAATGCTGCACTGTTAAAAGGTCACCTTTCCACTCACCCTTTTTGACAAGAAAGGGATACAGAAGAATTACTCGACTTTGTTCTCTTCCAGTGTTGCACAGAAAGCTTTTAAGGAAGAAGTCACTATAATACGAAAGCAACACAAAAGAGGCCACATGGAATACTGTGATTATTTGAACGTAAATGACTGTGTTAGTGCACTAATCTTTCATCTACAGGGAATCAGACTCTCATGTCGTTCACAGGGGTCTAGGAAATTATCTCTGATCTTTGTGTCTATTTTTACACATCACAAAACAGCAATAACCGTTTGGTACAATTCATCAGACTTGGCCATCAGCTTCCATTTAAACTTGGTCTTTTCTGGAGAAGTACTGCTTTAACCGTATGTCAAAGCTCAAACTAAGCCTCAAATGATGATGCATTTGTTCAGATCATGTCTATGAGCAGGATATTCTCCTGCCCATGGTCCTGTTACCGCTACAGTGTCAGCTATGAGGCTACTGCTGATCTATGTCTCCTGGGCTCAGAAGAAGAGTTACACGAACCATCTCTAGCAGAGGAGCTCACACAGGTTTCACTGTACTTGTGAGCAAAAGCAATGCATGTGCTCCAAGTAGCAGTAAGACCAACTTCACCTGCATACTGCGCAGTCAGCATACAGGAAAACATACAGTAAAACACTTTCCCATTTAGAGATTGTTTTTTAAAAGCCCTGCTATAGTTTACAGACATTTCACAACATGTTTTCTGTAAACAAGCACAAATATCAACAAAAAACACAGTTGCCACAGCAGTGCACAGTACATGAGGAGGTGGTAAATGATGGCACTTGTCACAGAGGCAGCACCCTCTCCCAGACAAAGATTGCCCCTGACAAAGGAAAGGAGATGTCATGATCTTCAGTCACCACCGAGTGTCTAGCCTTGAGTCTAAAAGGACATAGTGAAATCTTCTCAATTCTGTCACATTTACTAAGCGTCCCACTTCCTGTTAAAAAAATCCCTGAAGTACCAGAGCTAGCCAAAAAGAAACATTAGGTGTAACGAATCTGGAGTAATTTAGCCCTGATACCTGCAAAAACTCGCATTGAAAAGGTCAGCTCCCTGATCAGTCCAGGTAGTGTCATACAGGCTCCTAAGCACCCACAGCTTTTGTTCAGCCACAAATATCAATCCTAAAAAACTTTAACACTTATTCCTTTTAGAGAAGCTGATATATGATCTATTTATGTCCATTACAATTTCAGCTGTTACTCTTCAAGCCACCATTACTTCAAGTAAAAATTGTCTATCGTGCTCCAACATGCAGTCACTTGGCTGGTGATAGCCAACTTTGCTTTTCAGAGCTGGGGAGTATTTGAAATCCAAATTGAAAATGCACACTGAAACAAATGAAACAAATTTAATCCCTTTTACAAAATAAAATCCTCCACTCTTTGGTGAATCTTGTTAAAAGCAGACTAACAAAGAATAAAATAGAAGTTGGGGTTTTTTTTATATCAAACTCCAGATTTATGGCCTCCTATTGATATTTTTCCTCAATAAATTCAAGCAATTCTTAGAACATATTTATCTCTATGGAAAGTTTAAGTCAGTTATTTGACATTTTGAAGGAAGTAGCTATTTCTTCCTTTATTCCTTATTCAAGATATCTCCTTTTATGCTGTATTCTATAATACGGCTCTATTTACGCTTAATGCAAGCAATGTGTGCCGAAAACAAAGACACAAATAAAACTGGAAGGAAGCAACATATTCACTGTTCTGCCATTCCATGGGCTCAGCAAAATGTGTATGTATGGAGCCTATATTCCGCCACACTCGATTTCTATACTGTGTTTTTTTGGACTCTCACTTAACAAGCCCGTCATTCCTGATGAAGGTTTAACAGCTTTGTATTTGTAGAAAAAATGATTTCCCAGCATGAAGTTCCATTCTGTGCAACGTTGCTTTCAACACTATTATGTTGGTAAATAGGCCTGTTTCCCCATTCTTCCAAATATTAGTCTGCAACCTTCTTTTTTGTACTTTGATGTAGACGGCGTACGTGTTGAAATTTAAGGCAGCTATTGCCATTTGCAGTGTATTTCACCGGCCAATAATGAGAACTCTGTAGATTCCAGGGTGCCTGCTTTTGGGGTTTTTTTTTTGGGGGGGGGAGGGGGATGACATTGGCTGAAATCTGTCTTCTGGTATATTGCTCACAACAGCATTTTGCCAGTGCTCCTTGCTGTTGCCACACTGTAGAGTCGCTCAGACTAGGACTCAGCTACTACGTGAAATGCTTGAAAGCTGCCACAGAGGAAAACACTGTCGCAATTCATAGTAAATGTCCTTGTGGGCTCTGGAATGTTAATGTGCTGCATATTGCAGTGAGGACAGGGCATCCAAATAGTTTCAAACTATTATAACGAGTTAAAAATTGCCCACTGGTAACTATTTAAAGGTCATTAGTTACTTTTTATATATATAGTGCATGTATTCAGCTAGCAGAAATCTGGTACTACATTGTTGGCCATAAAGGGAAAAGTTGGACAAGTTCTAAAAAGAGATCAAAGCCTGGGCCAGATCCTCAATTAAAATCAAATGAATTTTATCCATGCACATCAGCAGAGGATATTTTATAGATGCAAAATACTTCGTGTCAGAGCAAGAGTTAAGTGACAAACCACCACTGCTGTGGCTGCAACTCTAACTGTTCCTGTCCAAAATATTCAAGAACTTAGTTGAATAAAATAATAAAAACCAACCCACGGAAGTGCTGATTTCATGTGCTGTCTCATTTCCTTACAAAATTCACCCTCTTCATGCCTTCAGGAAAAATGAAAAATAATAACGACAGCAATGGATACCCTGCTTCCACCTTTAAAATCGATCTATATACCCTCACAAGTTACTTCACCCACAAGCAGAAAAAGATCCTCTGTGTGAGAGGATAGTCATCTGCAGCATTTGTGTTTAGAAATTCCTATGGTTTTGGGATAAGATATTTGATGATCTTGGAAAAGGATATATTTTTCTAAAGCTAAAGAAAAGGAAACAGATAAGTAATGCCTTTACTAAGGTCACACCCCTGAAGGGTAAATTGTTTCGTTCTCCAAACAATGAAAAAATTCTATGATTCTTCCTGCTTCCATCATTAATTTGGTAATTCTCTGGTTTTCCTGTACACGTGCTGCATAGTAATAAGTTCCTTTTTAAACAAAGGGGATCAAACAGTGGAAAAAAGACTAAACAAAAAAAACCTTCAGGTTTTAAGTTTGTAAGTGGAAGGAAAGGATAATAGGTTGCCCAGAGCATTAGGAAACTGAAAATATCAACTTTACATGGTTGACTTATTGTGACTTACAGGTTTTTTTTGTTAAATAATCCCACGGTGTACAAAAAATTCTCTTCTGGTCTGTTCAGTCACAAACAGAGGAAAAACTTAGAAAAGAACAAAGAACAAGGGAGGATATTGGATGAAGGGGAACTGAGAAAAACTATCAAAATGAGAGTAAAGCAAAAAGGAATAAAACAGGCTTTATCCAGCCCATATGGATTAAGACTGACTTATTTGTAATTCTGAAAAACAGAAATTAATGCTGGAAACATTTGCTGAACTGTATTTGCACTTTTTATTGTAAAGGTCAAAGAGGTGTATAATGGTTTTGCGAAGAGAAAAAAGTAGCAGTAATAAGGTCTATTACTTACTATACTTGCTGTGTAACACTAAACCAAAGAGCAATGAACTGTACCTTTGGAAACTCTAAGGAATTGCCTTTTATAGCTGAAAGGTCAAAAAAGAATTTGGAAGAGCAGCTATTAAGTTACACGGTCTTTATGTATCGTTCACAGTTTGCCAGTGAATTTACAGGAATTTCTATGTTGGGTAACAGAGGCAGGGCTTGTTCCCTTTTAGTATTTAAGGAGAACCCAAACCCTTTCGCATATAATCCTTCCCCCCAACACACACAGTCTTTCAAGCATATTTCCTTGCTTTTGCATGTATCTGTACCTATTCAAAATGAACACAAGCCTATTTCATAAGCACTTCCCCGTTCCTCTTGCAAGACAGAAGCTGGCGCAAGTGCAAACATGCAGCAGAGTGGGGTTTGGGCAGCTGACAAGTATGTGGTAGCTGTCCCATCCCTTACGTGTCTTGCAAAAGCACTGTCAGTCCATGGGAAAGCTCTCTGAAGTTGAATGAGATGGCAAGAGAGGCAGCGATAAAGGAGCTCCACTGAGAATGTCATCTATTTAAGCCGCACACAGCACGTTGACATTTAGTCTAAGGCGCAGTATTGGGATACTGTTTCACTGGGCTGGCCAGGCAGGGACTGCTGCACTCCCTTTCTGCCCAGACAGAGGAGCCTGGAGAACAGAGAAAGTTTTTCTACTCTTGGACACTGAACTGTTGGGATCTGCGATGTTGCATTCTACAAATTATTGCCTGATGCGCACCCAAGCGCAGTTTCTCTTACTTTTCCCTGCTTTCCGCACAAGGGATGTGAATGAAACAAAAACCTCTGTACTTCCTACTTAAACCAAAGTGTTACGATAATGTTCTTCTTTGGATGCTTTATCCAGTTCAGGGCTAGACAACAGATGCTGTCTCCACTCATAGTCACAGGGAGAAACCTCATTCATCATTCCAGCTTTGGATCCTCCCTGGGAAATTCATAATGACGTTAAGATAAGGTTTTTACAAAGGAGATGCCTCACAGCAATCATTACTTAACCACTCTAGACCAAGATTAAAATTATTTCTTCTATTGAGGAGAAAACCAAGGCAACTGCTGACATTTTTGTGGCAAACACTATAACTATCATTTCCGCCAAACAAGAATGTTCATCCATCTGGCTCATTAGGAGTCTATGCTCCAGTTAATCCAGGTCAAATCTGGTTTACTTCTGTGCAGTGGAAACTATTTTGAGAAGGCCTGTGCAAGGCCCACAGATTGAGACAAACAGCTATGAAGACCTTTGAGCACAATTACTGTGCAACAACAAAAAAAAGAGCTTTCTGCTCTATGTACCATTAGATAACATAGACCTAAATCTGTCAAGGCCCATTCTTGATTGTATTATTGGGTACAGAAAGTATTGTTATGTCTATGTATCATTGAGAAGCAGTTGTAATTATTACAGGAGACTACAGTGTGGAACCTTTACACTGAGAAAACACTCAGCTAGCATGGTGTCTCACTGAAATAAATGTAAACAAAAAATAGGATTGGCAGAGTAGTCCCAAAGGGGGGGTGTGAGGAACAAACCCCACAGGTTGTGGAAAACAGAATACTGAAATAAAATAAATAATAGTTTCCAAGAATAAATTTTTGGTTCAACTGATAAGTTACGGACTTTCAGTGGTCTTCTTCGAAAATCCACTAAGCTATATCTCTATCTATATTCTAAATGAAATATGCTTAGGATATTCTTTGTAAAGCAAACACAGAATTACAGAATAATATAGGTTGCAAGGGAAGCCGTCTAGTCCAACATTGTGCTCAAAGCAGGTCCCCCTTCAGTTAGGTCAAGTAGCTCAGAGCTGAGTCCAATCGAGTTTTGAACACCTCCAAGGAAGGAGATTCTACAGCCCCTCTGGGCAACCTCCTCTGGTACTTAACTGGTGACAACCATGATAAAAAAAAATATTCCTGGTATCTTGTCAAAATTTTCAGTTTGGAAACCCATTTCATCCTTTCCCTGTACACCCCTGAGAAGAGTCTGACTTAATTTTCTCCATAACTACCTATTAGGTAGCTGAAGACAGCAATTAGATCCCCTCTTAGCCTTTTCATGGCTAATTAGTACGGCGGTTTTAACTTTCATCACTAGGGAGAATACAGTTTTGCACTCAATACAGTTCCTACATTTTTGTAATGATAGAATTTTAGGCCTTTCTCAATTTGTAATTAACTATGGACGTAGCTGTAAGTAACATCCTATATTCACATAATTTGTCTCTTATACATACAAACTATACACATATCCGCATTATATTATATTGTTAAACCTGTGCAGAATTACCTAAGTCCTCTAAAGATGTCCAAAGCAAACTCAAGCATTGGTCAGGGAAACCATGAGTGGCAAAGTTAAGCTTTAGCCACAAAAACGCAATTATGTAGCATGTTTAAGCAATGAGAATAAGACATTTGTGACATAGTCCTTGAAATCATTCCCCAGATTTTGAACAAAGCACGTCTGCATGAAGAGGAAAATGGTGAATCCACACTTAGCAAGTGTGTCTTTGAATCAGTTGCTGATTGAGCTACACACAACCTCTGTGCAAATCTCCCACAAGTTCAATGTTCTAAATCAGGGAAATTATTAATTGTGCAAATACCTTTTGAGTCATTTGTAGGGCAGCTACAAAGAAGAGGAAAGGGCTTCTATCTTAGATCCAGAATGCTCTATATTATCAAAGTGTGTAAGAGAAACATAGATGAATTAGTGAGAGAAATAAAGGCAAAAGGAATGACATCCCGTTGGTATATTAGGGCCAAATCACACAGAACAAGGAGAAAGCAAAAAGGAAGAATTTCTTTGTCGGCTAGAGATGCCTCCAGAAGCCATCTCTGAAGACCTGAGTATGAATAGTTCTTGAAGGCATGGCAAGCCCTGAAGGGGACTGGAAAGGTCAGTAAGCCTCATGCTCTGACAGAGATGTTGAAAGAGCCAAGAGGGATCCTCACTAGGTGATGTTTCAATATCTTTCTCATTGTAACTAAGTACCATTATGGAGAAAAATAAACTTATTTTTATTCATGTATACCAACTACACCAATCTTTGAATGGTAAAATTGTGACTAACCACACATGGACTGGCAAATTCCCACATATTGTCCCCAGAAGACTTGTGGGCTCCCAAGAATTTAAAGGAACTGCAGTGCAGAGTTGCAAGAACCTCATAGGAGGCAAATAATACTAATTTTGAACAGGCAGTGAGGTCACCCACTCTGCAAGCTCCAAGACAAGAAAGAGATCATCACAGATATCTTTCACAGTATGATTTAAGTCAAAGTTGATATCAAAAGAAATCTTTGAACACAGCATTGTTGCACTCAACTTAGGCATATGAATTAATAAACCGGAGAAGCTGCAGTCAGTTAAGTTTTATGGTAAATGGCCAAGGGAAAAGACTTGTAAGTTTATTAATATTTCATAGTATTGTAACGCTAAATGTGGTACATATTAAATATGAAAGCAGTACTGAATTTCCCACCTTCTTTTGGAAAATACACTACACAATGTTTTCAATACACAGGAAAATACAGGCATTGTTTTTCCTAATATCATTGAAACACTTCTTTCTCGCAATTGAGAATGTGAATTAGGTTCCCAGGACGAATTTCTATTTTTCCCTATCACCTGTTTCCTCAGTATCCAAGTAACTAGCAAAAAGAAAAAATGAAAACACAGCAAGAGAAACTGAAGATCCCTGAGGAACAGAGACAGAAATTTCTGTCAAGGATCAAGAGGGGATTAAATATATACAGTCAGTTAGAGGGAATGATACCGGGAGAAGAGATTTACTAGAAAACAAAAATGCCTTACAGTTGAAGACACTGTAAAGCCTGCAAACCTTATACTGAGGAAGAAGATGAGGACTTTCCCACCCTGTCACGGGGAGCACTTAGCTTATTTTTCTTGGCTTAAAGAAGTCTCACCGTACAGTGAGACTTGTGTTCTTTGGAGATAAACAGTAAAGCACTATAGGTGACAACAGCCATTTTCACAGATCAAGAAGCTATATTATCAATACCATGGAAATAAAATCCACGGTAACTCCTGATTGTTGCCTGATGACTAAGGCTCCAGAGAGGATTTTTTGTTTTGTTCTGTTCTGTTGTGGTGTTAGTTTTCTGAAGTGGTAAGGGAATAAGATCCTTCCAGACAGGGGTAAGGGATTAGTGTATCTTGCTGATGACTCGGGGCCAAACCTGGCAGTGTAACTGCTGGGACGATTCTTAGCAGTAATGAGGAAGCTGTCTGAAAGAAGCAAAAGAAGGATTCAATATCATTGGCCACAGCAAACCATGTTACTACTTCAAAAACTTTAAGCTACTGACAATAAACAAAAAGAGTGAAGAAAGAGACTGAACAGGACATTTGCCAGTGGTCCCCTTACCTGCTGCGAAAGGCAATCAAGCCCAGTCCAACTTGCCCAGCTTTTTGTGCCAAACTGTAACAGGCCACAAAACATCTTTTACTCAAACTATGTAAAAACTTAATCCAGTTTTTTCTGGTGAGGTGGGAGGATGGGGGTGGAGGGAGAACCATGACAAATTAGCAAAAGAGGGCCAGCGCCATGCAGCTGAGGGAGCGGTTTGGCATGGGCACGGCTACCCAAACAATGGATAACAGGAGCAGCCCTGGAGGACCTCCTGCCGCCCTGGCCCCGCAAAACTGCAGCATTCCTCTCTTCCCTCCCTCAAGTCTCCAATGAATACATCTCTGTTTCAAAAGTATGTGGGTCTGTCACGCTGCAGCCTCAGCCCAAATCTGAGCAGCAGCATTCCCTCTGTGGTTTTCAGCCTCCAGTGCAGAAGGTGGACATCTCCCATCCCACACAGCTGCGGCCAGCGCAGAGACCTGAAGGCAGCACCTGGAAGAGCACAGATGCCTCTCAGAGACTCCTTCTGGTTTCTGGCGTCTATGGAGGCCTCTCCTCTGAGCTTCAGTGAGAGTAAACAAGCTCATACCAAGTCCTGCTTATCCACAAGCCCGGCTAAAGTCAAAGACGTGTAATATAGATGTCCTAATTAGGTGCGAAAACTAAATCGAAACTAGGCACCTTACAAGTGAGGTCTAAATTAATTTAGGCTGTGATTAATTAGACCTATCACAATTTATGCATAATCTGTAATTTATGCCCCGCTGCATCAACAAGTCATGTGGTTTATTCTACACACAGAACAAGATGACTTAGATTATAAGGAGACATACTGAAGTGACATACAGCAGACCTGTTGTGGAGGGAAAAGGAAGAGAATTGGAACGGGCTCTGAGTGAGAAACCTGTGTTTGCTCGTCCTTGTTATCACACTCACTTTGTGAAAGCCGTAACTCCAGCAGCAAGGTTTTGCAAACCTACCTGCCAACTGGGGTGAGAAAACAGGCTGACACAAAGACGCAGATTAGAAGTAAAGACTGTTAAAATAACCCCCCATATCTGCTATTCTTATTCATACTTCTTTAGGGTTTTCTCGACCTTACGCTCTCGTGCAAACTCCTCGCAGGCATGCATTATGGTGGCACAGCTCTGTGGCTGCCATGCGTCTCAGGTCCTTCCTTCAATCCTTGCCAGCTGCATACTGGCTGATTGCTTCCCTCCCTCTGCCCCACATCCCTCTGTGGCTTCATACAGCCTTCCCGTTCCTGCTTTTCCATCAATTCCTACTGACTCCAACAGCCCCCTACTCTTCAGGCATCCACTACTTACCATAATATTCGTATCACCAAAACAAGTGCAATTGTACAATTTAAAACGCAAATTGTAATAGTTTTGTAAATATATAAATACGTTTCTTTTATTGTAAGCGAGAGAAGATGTGAATGCATGAATCCATGATCAAAGTGAAGGCCTAGGTGCACGTAGTTGGCTTGCTAGCGTTTAGACTGCATTGCCAGCTAGCTCCTGTCCTGTCAGCAACTCTCTCTCCGTAGAGAAAACTTGTGGAAGAGAGGCTCTGTGCATAAGGAAACCTAGGGTACTAACCACTTTAGTCCCAGAAACAGGGGATTCAGATTTGCTGGTGCAATACTGACTAGCTTATGGCACTGACATTTTTGTCTGTTAAAAATGATAATGATATTGTTAATAGTTTGGGCCCCATAAGAGGGTTTCTCTGTGTGAAGTCAGGCTTGAGTGTTACACTTAATCTGCAGTTACATTTTAAATTGCATTTACATTATAGCTTAATTGAAGTGTGCATACAATTTCCCACAAATAGTACTTTCAGTTGTTATACTATATCAATACTAATTATAACAATTTATACATTCATTCAACTTAGATTATGTGAGAGTTAGATTACGAATGCTTTTGAATTACAGTGGAGTCAACTGTATACCAGCATAGACCAACTTGCTGTTATTTTCCTTTTCCCCTTGTATATGCCCTTTTAGAAAGACTGTCTCTAACTGATATGTGGGTGCAGAAGCCGATATGCATCTTGTTAATGAGTTAATGCTGGAATCATTAAAATATTTTCTTTTCGTTCCCTTCCCTATCATGTTATCAAGGACCCTGTGATATGCTTCAGAATAACTAGATCTTTTGACAACTGCTGTAATAGCTAATAACTGTCACTACCATCATTTAAGGTGCTTGAAGCTTCCTAAACTCACTTTTAGGGCTCTCCTCTTTCTAACGTCTTTGATTGTTTCCAGCTATGAGTTCAGCCCTGGCCACAGCAATGACAGCTTCTCTCTTCATACAGAAAATATGTTCTTGCTCTCTTCTGCCAACCTAATTTCAGTATTCATCAACTGAAAAATAACCAGGCTTTTGTTTACAATGATTACAAATTCATAATCCCATCTGGGCCTCAGAATTTTGCACAGCATATTGGCAATTAATATCCAATTAATGCTTGTAGACCCATTGACTGTGGCACATATCTACAAAGCAAACTGTTGACACATTCATTTTTATTTCAAACTGCACGCTGTAGACTATATGGAGTAGAGAATACATTGAAAACTCTTAGCATATTCTGAACTCAGGTACAACAACTCCCCAGGAACGTATTCTCACCAAAAGACTTGAAAATGAAAAAAATCCAGGGTTTTTTACCACATAGAAAATAGAGAATTACATAATCATAGACAAAAAAATAATCTCTGGTATTTATTAGAAAAAGGCCTCAGGCAATTGCAGAGGGTCGTGCTGTTTCTGTGTGAAGAAGAAATAGTGGATTTGTAAAGGCAACTTCCATGAATGGCCACAGCTATGGGTGTAGCTGTAGACCAAGAAATAGGCTACAAATTAGGATGCAAATTAGAATACAAAGGATTACAACAAAATATAATAGAGAGGATGCAAATTCATATGCTGCAAAACTGAAATAGAATATAACTTTCAAAGAAGCGGGATTAATTGAAGGGATCTTGGAAGCTGCGACACACAAGGTATATTTTCTTTCTGGCTCAAAAATACTCTATGTCTTAATGAAAAGCTGTTACATTGAAGTACATCTTAAAAGTTTCCAAATCAAGAGTCCTCAGGTTTCCAATAGGTTCCCAACTGGGAGCCCTTCCCACTAGAATGGGACTGAATGACTTCTGATTATCAGTCAACATTTCAAATACCTCACTTCAAACATCTTATGATAAATTTCAAAAAATTCCAAGTAAAATAATTCCAAATAAACTGACTTTGAGAAGATCATTTTATCAGGCAGACAGCATTTAGTTGCGCTACAAATTCATATAATTGCAGGATATGCTATTTAAAAGTTTAAGAAGCAGCTAATTCTTTGCTGCTCTTTAACAAGTGAAAATACATTTAAAACTTGGGCTTATAACTTAGGTGGCATAAAAAAACATGGTCTGGAAAAATAATTAAGATTTCTTATCACATTTTGTGTTGTTACTTTAAAATAATCAGGAAATATACTGAAATTATCTTCATAACAGAAGGCGATAAGAAAAATTGCCAAAAGATAAGACAGATAAAGAGAAAGATGCAACAAACAGAATTTATCTACATCTAAACGATTAAAGCGGCAAAGTTAACCACACTTCTTCTATGAGAGAGATACACTGACTGTACACTGGATAACAGCGTTCATTTGGAAAGCAACGAAAATTTTAAAGGGCTTACTTTGATTCCTTTTTTTAATTAAAGATATCAGAACTAAAATCTCAACGTGCTTATACCTATTTAAACTAAAGGTCTTTCAGGCTTTTTATGCATTTTTGCACTCAGAGTGAAATGCCAATGAGTCTTCAAAATAATAACCATGTTCTTACAGAATATGGATTAAATAACCTACAATACCACCTAAGACACTTTGCTAACCTCTAATTTTTAAACAACTGTCAAAAAATGTACTGATATTACTACAGGTTTGGTGTTATGTATTTAATGGATTTTAAACTTGGGCAGGCTTTGAACACATAATGGACATTCTACACTAAATATTAATTTCATTACATGCGGTTACAGTAAAAGGATATTCAGAGAAGCTAGAGAGTTCAAATGAATACATCCTTACAGACTAGCTCTAAATTGATTTGCAGCTAGTTTATAATGTGGGCACAGAGGCAAATATGGACAGTTTTGATGTTTGTGTCCATGCCATGCAAAAAACTGGCATCAACAGAGACACGAGAGACCTCAAATGTCTCTTTCTGGCCATACTCTACACTAGTCAGAAAGACTGCTGGCAAACAAAAGCACTGTGAGGTGACTACTGATTATCTGAGAAAGGTCTTTGTGATTGTGGGAGGTTCCTGAGGACTGGGAAGAAAGCAAATGGAACTCATTTATAAGAAGGGCAAGGAGTATCTGGATAACCTGAGAAGGTGATGAAGCAAATCCTCTTAGAAACCTGCAAATCATCCTTGAAACCATTTCCCAACATATGAAGAACAAGAAGGTGACTGGGAGTAATCAGCGTGGGTTTACAAAGGGGAAATGGTGCCTGACCAACCTGACAGCCTTTCACAAAGAGGTGACTGGCTTAGTGACTGGGGGGAGACCAGTGGATGTTGTTTATCCTGACTTTAGCAAGGTTTTCAACAGTCTTCCGTAACATTCTCATAAAAAACTGTATGGACTAGGTCAGTGGGCAGTGAGTTGTACTGCAAACTAGCTGAACTGCTGGGCTCAAAGGTTGCGACTAGTTTTACAAAGTCCAGCTGGCGATCTGACAGAAGCCTCATGCAGTTCAACAAGGTGAAGTGTCCTGCACACAGGGAGGAACCACCCCATGAACCAGTCTGTGCTGGGGACCTACCAGCTGGAAAGTAGCTTTGCAAAAAAGGTCCTGGTGGACACCAAGTTGGGCATGAGCCAGCAGTGTGCCCTTGCGGTAGAGAAGGCTAATGGTAACTGGGCTGCATTAGGCAGAGTGTCACCAGGAGGTCAAGGGAGATGATCCTTTCTCTCTGCTCAACCCTGGTCAGAAAAAGCTGGAGTGCTGAGTCCAGTGCTGGGCTCCCCAGTAAGAGAGAGACATGGACATACTGGATCGAGGCCATCAAAGGGTCACAAAAATGATTAAATGATTGGACCACCTTTCAGATGAGGAGAGGTTCAAAGAGCTGGGACTGCTCAGCTGGGAGCTGAGAAGGCTCAGGGGGATCTTATCAATAACTATAAATACTCGATGGAGGGAGTAGAGAAGATAGAGCCAGACTCTTCACTTTGGTGTCCACTGACAGGATGAGAAACAATGGGCATAAATTGAAATCAAGGAAATTCCTCAGGGATGTAAGGACAAAAAAAAAATATTACTGTGAGGATGGTTAGATGCTGGAATAGGCTGTCCAGAGAGGTTGTGGAGTCTCCATCCTTGGAGATATTTAAAACCCAAGTCAACATTGCCCTGAGCAACGTGCTCTTGCTGACCCTGCTCTGAGCAGGGAATTACAGTAGATGAACTCCAGAGATGCCTTCCAGCCTCATCTGGTCTGTGAGTCTGTGAAATTTCATCAGTTTATAGGCTGAGCAACAGTTTCTGGAAGCACTCCAAGACAGACACAACACCTCTTAGGAACTCACAGTCCATCAAAAAAACCCTCTACAGACTGACTTATTGCACCAGGAAAAAGTGGATTCCTTGGTTACTATTTAGGGCTAAGACATTTTTCACTTTCTAGATAAGAATTTCCCAGATAAGAAGCAATAACACTTTGTGTCTATGGCAGGTAGATTTAGGGAAAAAACTCTGGCCACATTTGGAACAAGTCCTTGTTTGAATGTCCTCCTTTCGGTTAAGGGAAGGATTACTGGTCAAGTAAACTTTGCTTCACATTTTCCTACAACACATCAAGAGCAAAATGAATCAATTCAGCAGTAGCAGCAGCTGGGAAGACTTGGCAAAATGACTGTTAAGTCAGCTTAAGATAATATGCAAAAATTAGCAAGCCTTCTTGGAGGAGGAAAGGGCTTATTTAAAGTAGTTAAGCAGTACAGCAATGGATGTGCATGACTCAGAGAAAAGGGAAAATGGCAAAAGGACTAACGAGAAAATAAGAGAGCTGACAACAGTTATCAGTAGAAAGAGTTTGGGCTTCACAATTCAGCTATTCCCTAAGAAAAATAGACTTGTCCGTACAAGACAAAAGGGTGAACGTTCACCGTCATTCAATTTGTTTCAAAACATAAAATGTTTCCAATTATGGTTTTTAGCTATAACAGTTCAAAAACACTATCAAGTTAGTAACTGTGCTAAAAACAGCAGTAATTTCTGAATTGATTCTGAATAGACAAACTTGTTTTGAACAGGAAATAGAGATGGAGAACATAATCCAATAGATTTCCCAAGGCAAAAATGTGCCCCAGCTTACATTCTCTAAGCCTTACATCAATCAGGTAATCAGGTCAGAAATACCACTTCACCGGGGATATCTTTTACTGGTAATAGAAGAATTTGATACAATTAAGTACAAATTCAACTTATATGCTCTCTAGAAAGATAGAAGGAGTGATTTAAGGAACATCTTTTAAATCTACACTAGTATCACTGAGCCAACCTGTATGGAAGGATGCTGATATCATGGAACTTCAAACAATTACAGGAAAAAAATGAAAATTCAGATTCGTGATGATTTCGTATGCTTATAGAACTTTTTTCCCACTAAGTGTTATACATTCTGCTGTTAGACAACTGCTCCTGAAATTCACCATTTATTTCAGAGTTTTAAGTTTCCCTCCTTGCCCTTGTTAGAGCTTTCAGAACTGATTTATTAATTATTAGGGAGAACAGAAGGGACAGAATCAACCCTATAAAGTGCTTGCCCTTTACAGACTACTATAAAAGGAATTGTTCTCATGTTGGCGAGAAAACAAGAATTCCTTTTTGTGAAAAGTTACTTGGCTTCACCTTTGTTTTCCATTCAACATCCGTTGCAACTGAAACTTTCTCCTCTGTAAACAGAATATAAGCAGAGCAAACACTTTAATCTAGAACTTCTGCATTTTTAGAGCGTGAGTAACCATCAGTTGACCAAGCATTTATAAACATGGCATTAGAATGTAGTGTAAAAATATACTGATTTCTATTTTCAGCATTGTTTGCAGGGCTTGGAAGGGTGGGGCAGGGTGTAAGCATAAAATATGTACTAAATCACATGATAAGAGAAGGTTGACAGTACAGTCAAATGAATAAAAGAAATATTTTTGTCCTCCTGAAATCTAGTGCAAAGTATTAATTCATTCTGGGCTGCTAACAATCTTCACTGAAAACAACCAAAAAAAGAAACAAACCAAGTTTGTTCGAATTACTAAGGCTGTAGGCATCATGTCCACAAATTCACCATCGGCCCATCACAGGTTGGTACCTTCTGAGTTTCCTCTTCCCTTCTGTTTTGATGGGCAGTTTTAATGAGCCCCTTTTAAGCGCTGCAGGATCATTGCCTCCAAGGTGGTCCCACTTGGGTCTCTCAGCAGCAAGGAGTGCCTCCATCCCTCTTGCTCCCCCCTGCCCCAAACAGACGTCCTCACGTTTTCCTTTCTTATGAGTTGATCAGCTTTGGGATGGGTTAGACAGCCAGGACGGGCTGGGGAGCTGGCTTATAGTTTCCAAGCCCAAGAATGTCACAGGATAACTTTATGTCTAACAGCATTTTTCCCTGTATTGCAGAAATGGGCACAAACCTTCTCAGTTATTCCCATCTTCAGCATCAGTCATTTACATCAGAAAACGTTGAGGGCTCCTGTCTGCTTATTTACAGCATCTGTCATCCAGGAACTTCACGAGGCGCTCTTTAACACCTCCAGTAATGCTAACTATATAATATTATTAACCTTTTAGAAAATACTGTGATTGCGTTAATTTTCCACCACCTCAGCAACAGCTGGGAAGCTCTGAGCTTTGTTCAGAGAGAAATAATTCATGGACAGTCTTTTCCAAAGAAAAACTTTAAAATATATTTAAAAAAAAAAGAATGGGAGAACAAGGTGAAGGGAACTATTGAAGTATTTATGTATGACAAGATCAGGAAGAGGGTTGGGAGGGAGGACAGATGGACAGAGACCTCAGAGTTCTCCACAAATCTTTTGATATATACGCCATTGGCAGAATGCTAGCTGGGTTAAGGTAGTAATAGGTCTCGCTGCAGAAATGTTTCTTATAAGAAGCTTGTACCTGGTTAGGACCAATAAGGAAATCTTTCTTTCCTCTTTCCCTTCCCCCCCGGCCCTTTGGTTTTTCTCCCCCTCTCCTGCCACTGCAGTCCATGACCTTCGCAAGAAAATGCTTCTGCTCTGATAACAGGCTGCAAGCCTCCAAGGACTGGCACTGCTTTCTGGGAGAGAAAACTGTTGCCTCACTCAGAATCCAATCAAAACCTGAATGTACCAAGTGAAAAATAAACCAAGGACATCATTATTCCATCTCATTGTGATTTGGCTTGCCTTCAAATCTCATACCCCGTATATCTGAAATAGCAGCAACGCCTCCATTAGCTGAGCCTTCCAACACTTTAATCAAAGTATCTTTCAGAATAAAAAGGCAGAAATGTCAAATTCCAATCACCCTTTAAATTCCTCCAATACCCTGTGCTACACAAAATTAAAAGCCTTACCCGTGGATAATTTCCCTTAAAAACCAGCATGCATGCACGCAGACGCTCAGCCACGCGGGCAGGCACCAATTTTAGAACATGGCAAGCACTGGTGAGGCGGACAGGGAAGCTCCCCCGTGGGCATTCTGTGCTCATGGGCATGCTCCTGCAGTCAGCATAAGTGATTTTTCACAAGTGATAAAGACTTCCACACTTTATAAGAAATACAGGTTATAAGGTGTCTAGCGGAACAATGCCACGTACCTAGTCCAGCACACATTACAAGAAAATTTTTGCTGATCTTCTTTCTGAGTTTACATTAAGAATATCAAAAACTGGTTTTGCTGTTTTTACCGGGACGCTTTTGGAGGGCCAAACCCACAGCTTTCTCAGAGTTTATTGAGAGCCAGAGGAATAAAGTGGTTAAAAGAAACAGGCACAAAGGGTTTGATTAGCCTGACTACAAATCACTCACATTCTGTGGTGTTCATAATCTCACTAGGCCCTCAGGGATCTTCCAAAGTCTTATAGCAAAGGCAAGGTAAGAAAAATGTGATATTCTGGGTCACCATTTAGATCATCTCTACATAGTGAAGAGTTTTAAGCTTTTTTTTTTTTTTTAAAAAAAGGAATTCCCAAACCATTAGAATACTTCACAGAAAAATAGTGTGGAAAACAAAATCATCCTTAGGACTAACATACTTCTGTAACGTTTTCTATGAGGAAACTTTTTCTACTGTATATTTTTTATGACTAGAATTATACTAATTTCAATCTGTTTAAGATGATAATCCTTTAAAAATGTTTTAAGAAATAAATTAAGTGTAATTGTGCCATCTTAATTATTCTCTTTTATGAACATATTCAAAATTACAAGAACATAGGCTTTTGCTCACATAATACTCTTTCTTTCTTCTACATATGCTTGCAATACTTATAAACTATATTTCACCTTTAGGAATGAAAGACTGTATGCAACTGATAAAAATTTAATCATATAGATATGTATTATTTAGAAAATACAGAACTGGAGAGAGAAAGGACCAGGAAACCTCCTAAGTATTATCAGCCCCATGCTCTAAATAATACCCAAAGACTTGTGACCAGAACCAAGAAAGATTGACTTTATTAATATCCAGCCAATCTGTCCTTCAAAACACATCATTAAAAACATTCCGATTTGTTGCATGTGTGGCAAGTAACCTAGAAGGGAAGTCTCTGGTCTCTGCAGTGAGTATTCCGACCCCAAACAACTCCTTTGCTCCACGTGTGTTTTTCTGGGAAGATGAAGGAGCATGTTCCCTGGTGCAGCCCAGCTGGCAAGCCATTCTGCAAAGCCACACTCTGCTAACCATTACTTCTGCCTTCCACAATGCTCAGTCTTTGATAAGGCACAATTATTTAAAATTCCCGGGGCTGTTCTGCTTCCCCTGACAGCGATACGGTATTATCGCAAGTGCCACCTCCTTGACAGCAACGTGATGCTATAAAGTTCCACTAAATTTATCGAGGAGTCTTTTTCCAGTAGTTAGCTATAACACAGTACAATGGTTATCCTTCTAAATGATAATTAAGCTTTGGGGTAACATTTAATTGAAAATGTACTGTGAAAATCAACAAGTCAGCCTTTTCAAATCAGGGCTGCTTGGTTCACAATCCCGTTCAATGTGATTTTGTCTAACAGTAATCCATGACAAAAATATATGAGCTTAATCCTGTTCCCTCTAGTGATCATTTAAAAACGCTTAACCCCTTGGACAATTCTGAGGCTCAAATAATTTCACAGTATTAGTCAAGGGTTAACCTTTTTCTATAGATATTGTACCTTTTCAGTTATAAATAACTCTATCTGAGCAGTAACTATATTCTATTAGTAACATAATTGAATCTTTTCCTTTGGAAAAAAAAAATTAAAAGTGAGTGGGTTAATTTTGATAGGATCACCACTTTTGTACATAACATGCTGCCCAACTACTGTTCCTTGAACGCAGTCCCCTGCTCAATAACCATCCTGGAAAGAGTCACGGCCAGCTGCGATGCTCATGGGCAGCTTCAGGACGAGGGGCAAGGGAGCAGACACTAGATAGGAACAGGCAGGACAAAGAACCCTCCTGTACCAGCTGGGGAGTGACTTTATGAGCAGTTCTTTCCTCACATCCTAGATCCAAAGAAATTTGCTGCCATCCTCCTCCTACCTCACCAAGTTGTCTTAGGCCACAGCAAATGATGCAGCCCAACAGGAGCAACTTCGTCGCACGAAGAGGCTGGCGCTGCCAAGCCAGCATTCCCCGCAAGGTGCGCGTGCATCACCAGGCTTTTTCGGAAGAGCTTCGGTGTGATCCCCGTGCCCCATACACCGAGAGTTTGTGCCCATCAGCTGAACACAGAGTGCATCTCTGAGTTCAGCTTCCCACCAAAGGGATGCAGGGCGTGTCCTCTGGGATGCATACCAATACACGGGAATAAGCAGGGATATCTGGGAATTTGCTTCAGAAATGCACTTCTGACCTGAGCTAAAGCATTAACCTAGATGGACACCCACTACAGTAAACCCATGACAACTAGTAAGAGACGCCTTGTGGCCACCGAATTTCAGGCAGGATTAGTTTCTTTTCTGCACTGGCTCTGGTTTGATGATGAGTTCTATTTTTAGTCACTACTTTGTGCAAATCCAAGCAGAGAAAGAGGATGCCTGTGTGCAACTGCAAGCAAAATTTGGTTCCTTGTCAGACTAAGGACGCAGAAAGAGGATTATATCTGCTAGAAGAAGAAACACAGCATATCATATTGAATACCCTAGGGAGGGTGGCTTCTGAGATAAAGTTCACAGTAATCTCATCTTAATTAAAACAAAATGAAGTTTATGATATCTCATTTCCCTGCCACTTTATTATTTAGGTGTCATTGTCTCTACAGAAATCTAGGAAGAGACAGTCGCTGCCCCAAGGAGTTTCCAGTCTAACTTGGGCAGAAATAAACACTGAATAGCTCAGGAAAGAAAGCAAAGCTCTCAGTGGTGAATAAATATCTTTATGTTTTCACAAAGGTCATTCTCAGCAAAAGTGAGAAAAAGCAGGGAATAGAAAACCTGCCTTTAGTGCTGTGGCACAGGAGAGAGCAGAAGAGAAAAGGGAAGAGGTGAATGCAAAGGTGGATGAAGGGTCGGAGAGGGGATTTTAAGAAAAAGAGAAAGGATGGATTTAAAAAACAATGCAGAGGTGTAAGCGACTGTTATCACCTCTAAGAGCAAAAAGTTTTCATCTAATATAGAGAAAGATGCAAAGCAAGCACAGGCAACAAGTACGAGAAGTGACATGTCTTGAATGAATGCTGGGGATAAATTTGAGAGCATTATTTTAGACACACTTTGTCACAAAGTGCAGATACGGCTTTTTCCTTTTTTATTGAAATACAACTATAAAAAAACCTTGACAATATTATACAAAATTATATCGAGAAAAATGCCATGCCCTTTCAAAGAGTGAGGATACAGGTGAGGAAATCAATTCAGCTAAATAATTCCCAAGAAGTGCTAGGATAGCTGCCTTTCATTTTAGATATGAACATAGTTACGTGACATAATTTAGCAAGTGATTTAATGGCTCTTGTCATGAATGCTATTCATCTGCTAGATGCAACTCTGGTTTTCTATTCATATTTTTCAAAAGCTATAATGCAGCTATTTTTTTTCTTTCTTTCACCTACTACATCTTCAGAGTGCAATTATAACTTTTGAACTAAGCAGCAAAGATCTTTCCCCCTTACTTAGCAAGCACCTGCCGGCTTCCCTTGCAGCACCGTCTCCTCCTCAAGGCTGAGGACGAGAAGTCTGGTCTGATATGGTGACTCCCCTGGAAAGGGAGTATCTAGAAAAATGAAGACAACGAATCCTCCTTATTCATCTCCAGAGAGGACTGGTGGAAAAGGTTGGGCACTACATGGTTTGCTCTAAAGAATGCCATCTTCCTCTTGCCAACCAGGAGTAAAACCCCTTAAGAGAAATCCATGACATTTCTTTCCTCTTCCCAACCCCACCCCCAATATTTTCAGAAGTGAAGCCATCTGTGTCCTAATTATTTAATATGTGACGATGATGATCTTATTATTCTATCCCTTCTTGAACTGTCAGATTGTGTCCAATAAGTAAAGGGTCCTATCACTGCAAGACCTCTCCTAGCAGTACAAAACGGTCTGGAAAATTCATAGCTGATTTAAGTCTTATTTACAGCACAAGAAAACACAATTTGAGTTCTTTTTGAAAAAAAGGGAAAGCAAACTGTGGCACAGGACCATACCCGCACCCTAAAATTTTCTGTTTTAAGCTTCTTTCCTGTCATACGTAACAGAATCTAACATTATTTTCAGGAAGTTTAATCAGAAGTTAGTGACCATACAGTCCATTATATCTTATGGGGGAAAATGACACTGTATCTGTATTCCCATGGCTTTTATGATCAGAAAAACAGAAAAACAGGAATTCTATTATACATACACAGGACTGAGCTGAAAGTGGAAGAGTCAAAATAGATTATAAAACGGGATGGGGACCATAGATTAGGTCTGAGCAATACTGACACTTTTTTTTTCCCCAGCACAATTTGTTTTGGGAGCCTGGGTGGGGGAGGAAGAAGAAAGATCATCTGGGAGCATGGTAGATGGATTTTTAAACACTCTGTCATTCTTTCATTCTTGGCTCTCTTCAGTTTCTTACTCTTGGCATCCTCTGTTTTTCTTCTTATTGCACAGAAAGGATAGCT
This sequence comes from Burhinus oedicnemus, assembly GCA_008921705.1. Classification (NCBI taxonomy): domain Eukaryota; kingdom Metazoa; phylum Chordata; class Aves; order Charadriiformes; family Burhinidae; genus Burhinus; species Burhinus oedicnemus. The sequence goes on from VFFE01009204.1 coordinate 1,664,916, forward strand.
TTAAACTAACAAACAAGCGCAAGTCTGGAAAACATGCCTGTTCTTTTCTGGGAAGCGCATGGGAGTGCTCAGCTGCTGCTCACTTTGAGCAAAAGTGACACCCCTTCATTTGCTTGTTACCAAACAGTTCAGTGGCCAGAGAAGAGCTCTCTTACTCCGTAAGTTAATATGAGGCAGTGAAACTGCGTATGTCATTAAAGTTCAAAGCAACTGATTAATCCTTTGATGTGTTGCCAAATTATTAGAATAATGACATGATTTTTTTTCAAATGTATTGGTCTGTCTTCTCAATTCTTTTCTTTATTTAACCCCGTGCTTTAATAAGTGGTGAACCTCAGGAAGAAATCGATTCTTTTTATTCAAAGGAGAGCGGGGTACTGTTTCTGGAGCACTTCTTTTATATATAATCTACAGGATATTACCCCCCTCACAGAGGCAAAAAAATTCTCTTTATCTTTACCCCCTGGTGCTCTCCTTCTTTAGACTTGGAAAGTAAACATTTAAAAATGCATGCTGTTAGTGGGCTGCGTAGCACTACACTGCTCTGTCAAAGTGAATATTGTGATAAATTATGTCAGTCTGTTCATACTTACAATCATCTTCCACTTCCTCATACCAAAGCATGTGAGCAGACATGAAATCTCTCCACAAAAAAGAGGAAAAGGAGAATAACAGCAAATATTTCTTGGCAAAGTATATTCCAACTTTGCTGCTCCAGTAGCTTTTGTTGAATTAGGCTTGTCCCTGCATAACGACAGATGTGTCCCCACGCAAGCCCCAGCAGCTCTGCGGAGGAGAGCGCAGAAAGCACCCCCGTGGGATGCAGCTCCGGGCTGGCAGCCGGCGGGGTCTGCGTCCTGGGCACGGAGAGGCAGGGATCCTCACTTCCACCCAGCCGGCATGGTAACTAATGCCAGTGCTCTTTGGAGGCCCCTAAATGTTTCAAATTCCAGGACCTGCGCAGAAGCAATGCTGTGTGCTTCCCTCAAAACAAAGTTGATTTCCCATAATAGGACAGCCCATGCTCTCGACATATAAGGCTCTGCTTCCAGGGTGGCATGTGCAATGGATTTAAATTATGTGTTACGTCTTTCCAAGGAACATTTAGCACTACAGAGCAGGGTGAAGATATTTACTTCTCCCTTTGTTCGGCTCCCCTGAGAGACCTAAGAAACAGATTTTCCCCCTCCCCAGCAAATGACCCCCAGCCCATCTCCAGACAGGATCCTCCCTTTTTGGGAGAGGAGTGGTAACCCTCCTGTATTTGGCTGTTCTCTCCCAGCCTAGGCTTTTGGGATTGCAAGCCCTCTTCCAAGCAGGGGAAAAAAAAAACAAACCCAAAAATAGTGCTGTCACCAAACTACGTGTGTAAATACTAACACAGGTTGTGATAAAGCAGCAATAGCTGCTTTAAAAAAAAAAAAAAAAAAAAAAAAAAAAAGAGAGAGAAGAAAAAGCTATTGACTTACAATTGACCTTTCCACTCCCAACAAAACCACGCGGTACTGCTGCTATACACAGCCCAGAAACACCCTGCAGAAGAAGCAGAGGCAGGACAGTACACAAGCTGCCTGACACTGCCTCTTCCTAACGGTAGGAACATCCCTTCACTCCCAAATCCCCAAAGCTGCTGGTCCCAAACAGGTGGCACCTGGGCTCACGCTCTCCCCCTGCATTCCGTCCCAGGCCTCCTTAGTTTCTAAGGGAAGAAAAAGCAGGCATCCACACAATACTTGAGAACAGGACTGTGGCATCCTCCACCCAAGCCCAGATTTTTGTAAGGCTGCTTTCTACAGTATATACTTTGGTCTTTAGACATAGCTCATAAAGAATCATGTTGTTATCTCATGGCTTCATTTGAAAAGTCATTTGAAAACACAGTCTTACGCTGTTCATTCCTTTATTTTTTCAAATCTGTCCCTAAAATACTGAAAAATGTTATTTTTCAGTTTTAAAGGTTAAAGTGTCTAGTCATGGTGATTACAAGTTTATAAGTAAATTCCTGGATTATACAGAAAAATAAACACAAAAATGAAGTGCATAATATACCCTTACAGCCACTGGCATTTTCTACACCGATAGTCAAATTAATACCCCGGAGAACCTGGATGTACAGTACACGCCAACAGACTCCTAAGGATTAATTTGCAGCCCACAGGAACTGCAAGTCATGAACTGATGTAGAAAATAATCTGAAGCGGAGCAGAGCACACTGTGACAGCAGCAGCATTTTGATTATTTGAGGGAGAAGGAGACTGAGCAAACTCAGGAAAGGAACTGCTTATTGTGCAGAAGTTCTGTTTTAAAATATTTAAGGTCACCCTTGATAGCACATGCTGTCAATAACTGAGGCCCAGTAATATGCTTACAGACTAGGGAAAGTTATCTTGAAGGTAGGTGTCCAATGCTAGAACTGCGATCCTCCTGGCTTCTATTCATTTCAAGGTGACTTAAACTTTTTGTTCAAAACTTTGCAGGTGCCTGAATCTCTGTTTCTGAATATGACCAGAGAGCCTTCATCTTGACAGAGCTCTGCAGTCTGTTTTACACCTAACTCCAGTCAAATTCATGTGGTTTATTCATGCTCTCTGACAATGTCTTTGAGATCATCAGAGAATATCCAGATCAGGCTCTGCAAGAAATGCAATGCTACTCAATTCTTTCTTCTAAAACATGGCTCAAAGAAGCATCTGGTGGTAATATTTACAATGGCTTGCAAATTAAACAATCCTCTGATGCAGGAAATCCAGATTTGCCTCCCCTCTTCTTGCTGGGGGAGTTCAAAACTCCTCTGTCTCAAGAGAGGCCCTGGTCCATTCACAGGAGAGCAGAAACCTTCAGCCTAGAAACATTTTCCCTTCCTCCTATGGAAATTCCCCCAGTCAATGGGAAAAGAGTCAAGATTTGTTGGGCCATGGAGAGAAACAACAAAAGGGAGTGTTCAAATCTACTTTTTTAGTCGTTTTTCATTTTTAGGGGGGGTTTGGGTTGGGGGGGGTGTAAAGAAAATTGAGAGGCTCTTGACAATTGAATACTATTCTCAGCAGCTATGAATTCTGTGATTGGTTAACACTGAGAAACATCGACTCTACTGAAAAGAGGTTTTATATACATCTGTCAGTCCCTACTGCATGGACAACATGGTGTACATTTATATTGCATGTATAACCTGTAACAGGTTTATCATTTTGACACACCAGGTTCACTTTTTTATAGGGTTGGGTTTTTTTTTTTTTGTCTGAACCAGCACTAAAAGCTCTGGCACTCTTCAGCAACAGAGGGCAAGCCACAGCCTCTAGTAGATCTATGTCAAGTAATTAATGTACAGTGAATAAATGCTGGTAGTCAGAGGCCACCTGCCTCACTCCTCCTTGTAGGTGCTGCCAGCAGCAGGCTCGGACCTGCAGCAGCACTGCTTGGTGCTCTGAGACTGCAGTGCCTGCGCTAGAAGGGGGGAAAGGAGCAAGCTTCAAAGTCACAGAGAGGTTGGAAAATGTAGAAAATTTGGACTGAAAAAAATGTGTATTTTTTTAAATGATTGCTGACAGCTCTAGTTTAATGTTGCCTTTCTCTTTCACAATCAGTAATGGGTTAAATGAAAGAAAATTGTCTTCCTCACAGTAATGGTTAGGGTGATTTTCAGCCACCCATTAACAAACACTTTACACAGAGGCTGTTTATTCTCCTGCTTGAGAATTCCTTTCAAAACCCAAGTATTGATAAAGTTGAAAATATCTCCTTTCTAATGGTATGAGCGTGACAGTAATGCAGAGTTGGAGAAAATACCGAAGAGGCCAGTAGCAATCTGAAAACAAGGCCCAACAATAAACCGCCTGTTCAGGGACCATTGAGGAGATTGGGTTCAGCATACATCAGCGTGACCTTAGAAAAGAAATGGATTTCAACATCCAAATTGGGCAGCCAAGTTTATTGTCTCAGCAAGCTAAACCAGAGGGAGGTTAGGACTTGGAGATAATGGTCGAACCTTAGACTGGGCATGGGAACCAAGTTCTCGGGTCTCTAACTCTTCCTCTCCTGTATCATAGTAAAGGGCTACATTGAAATTCAGGACTTCTCTGTCAGGAAAAAAAAACAAAACAACACAATGGAAAAATCATGGGTTTGACATAGGAAAAAATATTACAGTAGCCAGAATAATTTATATGGGAGGAGAGGTCTCCAGTTCAACATAAATAAATCAAATGAGAACATCATGTTAACAACCTCCATAGAGTAACTAATCTTCCATCTCAGTGTAATTTGCTATGATACAAGCACGAAACAAACCCCCAACAAAAGAAAGCACACCATATTGCCATTTATATCATCTAACAAAGACAGGATCTCCTTTCCTGTTAACAGATAAAACAAGAAAATAACAAATAGGTAGCATGCTGCGCAGAACTGATTTACAAACCTCTTATGACTTTTTAAACATCCCAGTGGCACATGTTGTTTGCCAATACAACTCAACATCAGGCAGAGCGCTTATAGCATAAACTTAAGACAGATGATATTTTGATTATAATTTCAGAAAACATTTCAAGCTTTATTCTACCTTGTTTTTAACTCTCTGCCAACGCTGACCTAAAAAAAAATAAAGGCAATCCAATCTCATCACTCAGTTCAGCCATTAGGCTCATAACAAGATGTCTCTGTGCTCTTGCCAGTATTTGCAGATCTATCGCTTCTATCTGTGTGGGAAGAAGCGCTGAGCTCTAGGGACTATGGGACTGATGTGAAGGGAGAACTGGGATGGGAATCTTTTAAGCACTAATGCGCAGCGTGGGGTTTTGCCCTGGTGGTATATTGGCTCTGAGTCTTTTTATTATTCACTTCCTGTTATGAAAAAAAAAACCCAAACCACTTGCGTGTCAGAAACAGAGGAGAAACAAATCTTCGATGGCTTTATCACAACAGAAGTAAACAGACAGCTTTTGATTTTCCTGTGAAATCAGCAAGAAAGAAAAAAGAAAAAAGAAAATCTTTCCAGTGTGAGCCACTGAAGAACTTCTTTCTTTTGTTTTTTAGCCTATTTTTACTTCAAAAAGGAATATATTGTAGAGATTTTTAGTACAGGCTGCAAGGGTTTGTGTTGTTTTTTTTTTTCCTCTGTATGCTTATTTGATCTGCAGACCAGAAAGTAAAAGACAAAAAAAAAAATAAAATTCTTGCTCTAAATTCTGAAGGAAGTAGTAGGTTTTGGCTTCCAGAGTGGAAGATATAAATTTACAGTCAGAAAATTAGCAGTCAATATAATGATTAAGGTAAATCCCTCTCATATGCAAGAGGCTGTTAAAAAACATTCAGTTTCCATTCAGTGTATTTCTATATCATGAAACATTTCTGGTTTAAAACATGCTCTAGTATGTTAAACAGCATATTAGTTCATTACTGTGTTTGTGTTCTCCCCAAGCAAGTTATCTCTTCCATGCTGTAGTTGCTGTGGAATAGGGGTTACTCTTTTTTTGGAGAGCATCTAGCACAAAGAAGGGCTGGGCTCACTTCTTACTAGTTCACCATAACAAATAACAGTCAGAAAACGAGCAGTCATCACTATCTGTTTTGGAAAGCTTCAGTTAAAGAACAACGAGTCCTTTTTACCTTTAATTCTCTTTGGGGCGAGGTTGCAAGCAGATTTAGCAGAATTTGCTGCCTCCATTTCCCATATGCATAACGTTCGTGCTTTGCAGATCTTTATTCTCAAACCCTGTCAATTCTCCAAGTTTCAGAAACTTCTACCTCTTCAGAAATGAAATCAGTCTTAACTGGAGTCAGTTGGACCAGACTATTCAGAAGATATACTGAGCCATCAAAAGGAAAGTGTAAGAAAGGATAGCAAATTATATAAAAACTAATATTAAGAGTACAAAGATGAGAAAAGGAAGAAGATTTTAATTACTGATATATACATGGTAGGAATCCAAGTAATAAAGATGAATTAGAATTACTCATTTGTGCCTATAAAATATCTGGTCTTAATCTCTCCAGAGAGGCTCAGATGACCAGAAGGGAGAACATCTTATTAACTAATATTCCTTTCTCTAGATTTAGGCATGTAACTCAGTCCAATCAGCAGTAAGCATCCCACGTAACCTACAGAGAGGATCCTCCTCCAGAGAGTATCTGAGTACCTAAAACAGGTTCCTGCCCTAAACTGCCCTCGGGGGGGGGGGGTTGTGGGGGGAAGGGGGTGCCTGGCTCTGGCTTCCTCATTTGTTGGTCCACCCTTGGTTGTGTGTCCAGACCATGAAAGGCCAAGATCAGACTGCCCCTCTCCTTCCCGTCTTCTCAACATCCACAGGAAGAAAATCTGGGCACACAGACCAGAAGTGCGACACAGCGCATCATGTGAGGTCCCCCAGTTCAACAGAAATCCTTCTGGTGCAGTTGTGTTATCAGGGTGGGTCCAAAACACATCTGAAATTTACCTAGTTCTGAGAGCCATTGCAACTCATCTAAAGGAAGTCTGTATTCAGCATCATCATCAACACTACAGAGGAACCGATCCCAGACTGCACGATGAGCTTAAATCCAAGTAATAGCAGCGACTTGATTACTTGCATCACATGTAAATAGTGAAATACTAAGCAATTTTTATGCACACAAGCACATTCACATGCCTGTATGTCACCGAGAGACTGAGTGCATGCACAAGCAAGCGCTGGCGATGGTAACAATATGCGTGTGCACATCTATACATCTTTTAAGAGGCCCCAATTTCACAAAGTTGAAAACAATTATAAACAATCCTCAGTAAAGAGAAAGAAGTTAAACAGAGAAACGTGAACGATAATTGGAAGATATTTGAAAACAGTGTCTAGGTGCCTACATGTCATTACGAAGAACAGAAGTTCCTCTGGTTAAAAACAAACAACTGCAAACAAAAACAAATTTAGCCTAGAAGAGAAGCAGGTATTTAAAAAACAAAAGCAAATACAATACGTAAGGAGCAGAGGAAAAATGCCAAGCTGATTGCAAAGAATATCAATAAGGAACTAAGAGGTAATTGTGAATCACAGTCAACAATCCATACATACGAGAGAGAATTCACCTAGGTCTGCAGGCAAGATGCATCAGCTCTGCCAAAGACAATCAAGGTCATTTTGCATAGCAAATGTGTCAGCTGCTAACATAAATACACATTTCTTTAGGGAAACACAACTCAAGCACCAGCCGCCTACGCAGTATCCTGGTCACCCCATCATGTACTGCCTTAGCTTTACTCTGCTCTAGTCAATGTTTCAGCTGTGTCCAGTTTTGACACCACACTTTATGAAAGCCACAGACAAACTGGAGAGCACTTAGCATCACAAACATCCAAACAGCTAGTTTTCTTTGTGAAGAAAGACTGAGGGAACGTCACTGTTTAGTCTGGAAAGGAAAGGCAAAGGAGTACATAGCTGCTGCCTTTCAGCATCTAAACATGACTACAGTCTATTATTTTTCACGTAGGCTGAGGAGAGGGACGGCATTCATAAAGTCAACTTAGACTTGGTATTAGGAGAAAATTATGAGAGTACCAGCTCTACTTACAAATATGAAAACATATACACACAGAGGTTGTCAAACCCTTGTAAGTGGAAGCTTGTAAGGAAAAGTGTAACAAATTCTTTCAAGGGTAACAAAGTGTATTTAATCTATCTCAAGCCTTGCAGTAGAAGCAATGTAATCCCTCTCACCTCAGTGTTTCTGTAACTCTCTGAAACAAGAATTACAGACTAGTTAATACAACCTGTCACATACACTTAAAGTTTGTATTCATCTCATAAACAAAATTAGTTGCGCTGTGAAAGGAGAGCAGCCCAATGGATACAGGAGTACACTGACAATCTGGAGACCTAAATTCTATTATCAGTTCTGCCAGTCACTCATCGTTCAACTCATGTTTGTTTCTTTACCACATAGAAAATGAACACTTACAAGCTAAACGAGTGCTAAACACTAGCATGATTAATTATTGTTTGAGATATGTGACAAACTGCTTAAAGTATAGGACTATTAAAGGTTTGTGGTTTAATTACATTGATTTCACCTTAAGTCCCCCTGGATGACAATTGCTCAAAGCCTTAGTTACAGTGGCAAAAGACTGTCACATTAAATCTGTGAAGACTGGGTTATTATGACAGCAAATTACGATGACAAAATTCTGTTAGTTCAAGTCTAATGAGACATTACTGCACACACTAGGATGAATGTTAAGTTATTTCTGTGCGGGTCTATATGCAGGTTAGTACATCAAGATGATGGCAAAATGAGGTTAATGCAAGTCTGCAGAGCTGACATTACAAATGTCAAGATGATTGCAAAATGATGTTGCTGCAAGTGAACTACGATTAAAAAATAGGACGCTAAACACAAAAATGTGTTAAGGGAATGTAAAAATAAACCCACAGAAAATAAAACCAAAGGAAATTTTCCTTAAAGCGAAAGACATACTGGATCCCACTAGTGTTGCCAACCAATTCTTTGCCAAACTGGCCAATGCTTATCAGGAGGGCACAAAGCCAGGATGAGACTGCCTTACAAGCAACTGCCTATAAATTCTTACTAATAGTATCACTAGGAAATTTCTTCCACTAAAACCAGGTAATTGACTCTGTAGAAACACAAATAATTTTTGAAAAAGTGCTCAAGATTATTGTCCTATGACAGAGTCTGGTGCAATCGGGAAATTCCTTCCTAAATTTAAACATATTGATGTTTTTCTCTCTTGCATTCTGCCATGGTTAGAAGCACGTGTCTAAAAAACAAATTATTCATTAGGCCCAAAAGAAATTAGTCCAATCTCAGGTAAATTCAAATACATAGGATCCATAACATTATAAGATTAAGGAGATTACACATTTAATATGCAGAATACTCATAATATTTTAATGTGATTAGAAGATTAATACTAAAGATCGACTAGTATATTTCCTTAGTGCAATGTTTAATTAGTAATTCAAATATATCGGGAAAAAAACCTAATTCAAAACCCGAAAAAAAGTCTTCTTTTTTTCTGCATTCAAAGTCCTTCCTCCTTCCTATCATCTCACCTTTCTATCTACTGCTAAATACAAGAGGTGCACTTCATTTCTAGTTTGGCAACAGCAGGTACTCTGTGTTCTTTCAAAAAATGGCATCTCTGTCTGTCTGTCTATCTATCTATCTGTAATGTTTTCTATAAAGTAGGAAAGTCTATCTTCTTGTCACCCAAAACATGTGATACTCAATTCCTGATGAATTACACTGGTAAACTAAAGTGCTTTAGCTAAATAACAGGCTTTGTCAAGTAGTTTAGGTAGTGTCTGACCTTTAAGTGGAAAGCATGCGTAATTTTTTCCCATCTAGTAGAGAAGAAAATGAAAACATTACTTTTTTGCGAATGTATTAGTTTTTATTGGGCTAGTAACCCATCCTATTCAGCAAAACAACAGAATGGCAAACTATCACTAGAGAAATAAATCTTAAAAAGGTAACTTATTTCAGAGATAAGTACACAGTGGCTTGTGCGTTTTTCAGGATTTTCAAAACGGCTCTGTGGCTAATAAATTAGTAGTCGGAGTGCAGGAAAGGAGATCAAAACGATGGGTTCAGGACTCCAAGATACCTACAGACTGAAATTTGTAAGGGTCATTATCACTGCATAAATTATGTTAATATTCATGTAGCTTTTCTGGAGACGCATACACATACCGCTTGAAGGCATGCACTTTTTAGAAGACTGGGAAATCAGTACAGCCAGCTACTCACTAATTTGTCTAGCTGCAGTGAACCTATGCCAACTGAAGTTACCTGTGAATCTGAGCTGAACATAGGAAAGAAAACACAGACTGAAACTTATTAAGGGAAGAACCATATAGTGCACCTTCACGCTGCCTGATGATTTTAATCTTACTAAATATATTCCAGTGAAGATATACACTCTGATGGCAATGAGATAAAATGAGTAAAATTCACTGAATTCAGTGATATTCTGTAAGACAAAAAGAACAGACGATGGGAAAATTTACTAAACAATTTTTTAAAAATCATTAATGATAAGCAACATCAATCAAACGGCACCTAATTATTATAACAACATGGAGGAAGTCCAACTAAGGAATTTCAAAACCTAAAAAATTCTATTCTCTAAGGAATTATTTCAAATCTTAGTTGTTTTAATACAATTAATTTCAGCAGTGCACCTTAAATTACAGGTTAGTTGGGGGTTTTTTTGAGCATGTTAGTTGCTTATACAGTACGTATACAAATGCTTATGTGATTAGACCTCAGGGCTGACAAAAGTCCAAAGGGATTGTGTGCTGTGTGTAAACAACTGCTTCCTCTAAAAACATCTCATGTAAGTTTAAAAATGTAATTTAGATCAGAACTGGGGCAGCTTTATTATTAATATGGAAACCAGAAATTTTTGGCGGTCATTTCTGTTATAGATCCTTTTACATACAGCCTGGGTGCCTACTTTCATATGAGCAAAATGCACCTCAAACTATTTTTATGCAATAAATCATGGATTATGCATGTTATGTAAGTAAAACTAGTTGGTATATTAACATTGGAGAAAGTGGGCTAAATTCAAAATTCTCTAAAATTAATCAATCCATAGAAGACAGAGCAACATGCCCCATATAGAGGACAACAGCAGCACAGGAGTTTGGAGAGCAAAGTATTAGTTACAACCTCTGTAGACTTTTTATGAGAGCTGCAGATGCTTGAACTTAATTTATCTAATACTATTTTAGGTGCTTCATGGTAATTTGCCTGGCCTATACTTGCTTCTCCTGAAAGGCAAAGGTCTCCCATAGACCCTGGGTGAGAACCACCAGCCCAATCCAGCAGTTCCAGCCACTGTCAAACATTTAAATGGCCTATGTTTAAACACCTGATTTATTCCCTACCAGTGCAGCACAAGTAATGACTTCTTTTTTTTTTTTTAAAAACAGAAAAAATATTTCACATTAAAGTACTCTGTCACTCTGCAATCATTCCAGTGACTTTTTTCCCAGTTTGATAAATATACCCATATTGATCTTCCCATAAGGATATCCTTGACCGGAATATAGATGTACCAAAGTCTACCAAGGCTACCAATACAACTGAAAGAAATATTTTTTAATTCAAAACATACGAACAGACCTGAAATGGTTTTATGATGATACATATTTCAAGTACAAAACACTTCAAAACCCACAATAAGTACTTCAGCTACTATGTAAAACTGTTGCAACATCAGCTGGATGAAAGATGCCAAATGCAAAGCCCATTTTAAAAAAAAAAACTCTTCTGGAACTAAACCCCAGTATGTCTGATCATGGCACCAGTCTAATTTTCAAAAATTATAATAAGAATAGAATTAACAGACACAGATACGAAGTAGTGGGGAAATGGATTTTACAGAGCGAAACCACACTTCATATATCTGGTAGGGGTCTTTGAAGGAGTCAGCGAGCACAAAGTCAAAAGAAATCTAATTTATACAATTTAAAACATTTTTAATACTGTTCCTCATTAAAGACCTTAAAGAAACAAAGACCATGGGATAAGAGATCCACTTTCTCTCACAAACAAACCATTAAAAGACAAAAGGGAAAAAATGACAAAAGCATTCAGCATTCTCAAATGTGTATGTCATCAGCCAAGTTTCACAGAGATCAGTCCCAGGGCTGGTCAACATATAAAGTACATTTATATCATTACATGGATCTAAAAAAAGAAGGCAACTTTCAAGTTTCCTGGTAGTCCTAAGGTATTCAGGGAAATAAAAATGAAAGTTGGCTGCAGAGAGATGCAGAAGAGTCTCAGAGTGTCAACTAGGCGATAAAAAAGACAGATGAAATTCAATATCGAGAATATGTGGAGAAAAAGAAATCTCAACTTTACGTACTCAGCATGGGCTCTGAACTAGTTATTACCACTCAAGAAAGAGATCTTGGAGTTATAAAAGGTCTATGAAAATATCAGCTCCATCTTAGAAGCTGTCAAAAAGCAAATCAAATGCTGGCCATTACTATGACAGAAATAGAGCGCACCATACAAAATATCATTATGGTATTATTTAAAGTCTTCAGATGTTCATACTTTGAATACTGTGGGCTGTTCTACTTCCTCTATCACTAAAAAGATATAGCAGGAAAAGTAAGGACAACAGAAATAATTGAAAGGTAGGGAGAAATGGCTTCTATATAAAGAATGACTCAAGAAGAGCCTTCAAGGTAAGGTGAGGGGAATGTGAATGAGCATGCAAGTTAGGTCCTCTGAACATGACAAGGGGGAAGAGATTGCCCAGGGGATGCACACAACCAAGCAAGGAGCACAGCATTACATAAAACAACGTATCGAGGGCACTAACCATCTAAACCATGCCTGAGAGGGTCTAAGGACCAAATAGGCAGGTACAAGTCCAGAAAAAGGTCCTGACATCATCGCTGACAGCTCTCCAAAATCATCGTTTCAATGCGTGGAGTGGACAAACAGAGCTGACCCAATGCTGGCACCCCATGTGTGCTGGGAGCAAATCAGAGGGGTTTGCGTTGCTGCTACAGAAGCCTGTGGTGCGTCCATACCTGAAGGGCTGCGTGCAGTTCTGGTCTCCAGGAGGATGCAGTGGAGTTAGAAAAGAGCAACTGGAAACAATCAAGGGGCTGGAGCTTCTGCCTTATGAGCAGAGACTCAAAGAGCTGAGATGCTTCAGTCTGTAGAGGAGAAGGTTTAGGGAAGATAGGACAGATAGGACTGAGGCTTGAAAAGCATGAAGAGGGTGAACAAGCTGCATAAGGAAGTTATTTACCAAATCTTGCAACACAACCACTAGGGGTATATAATGCCCAATTGGTTTAAGCATCTCTTCAGCCAGCGGGCTAACAGTTTCCAGGGAGGTTATGGAGGCAGATTTTTATCAGCTGGTTTAAAATAGGTTTAGATAAATAGGTTTAGATAAATTCATGTACAACAAGTCTATAAACAGATACTGAAAGGAATAGAGCCAGAATGTAACATCTAGCATTTCTAGTACAGTAATTGCAGATGCTGGGTGACGATGAGAAAATGGACCTCAGAAAGCGACCAGGCTCATGTGCTCTCCCTGACTAACATCTCCTGTTGCCATTTGCTGGAGAAATAATACTGGGCTGGATGCACCATTGGTCTGACCCAGCAGGACATTTTGTATGAACTTAAGTTACCTGGAAAAGGAGAGACTGCAGCTGAACATAACTGAGGTGTACTAAATCATGAGTCAAGATGAACAGAGAACAATTTTTCAGTGTCTCTCTCAGCACAAGAGCTGGATACAAAAGAGACAAAGAATGAAAGAAAATCAGCAGGTGGCTGGTTCAAAACAAGCAAAAAGAAGTACCTCTTCACACTACATGCAGCTAAATTATGGGACTCTGCTACTGGATCTTGCAGATGCCGAAAGTTCTTGTCACCTGGCTGCTGGCGAGCTACCCTGGGAGCTCAGCCTTGGCCCAGCCTGCGCCCCGGCACCTGCAGAAACTCGGCGCAGGCAGCAGGTCTCCTCGGACGCTCCTCTCAGGCACTCCATCATTTCTTAAAGGGAAGAGGGATTGGACACACCAGCTAGCTGTGCTCCACTCCAAGCACCAAGCCCCACTCTGCAGACAACGTCACACCAGCTCTTTTCACCCCCACAGACGCAGTCGTTTCTTTATTTCCCCTGCCCCAGTGCCTCTCAAGCAAAATGCTGCTGGTGAGCTTTGATGGGAACAGTGCAACACAGGTTAAATCACTGGTATTATTCTCATCTTTTGTAGTTACAGCCACCTCTGAATTTAATAGTGCTGCGTGGTTTAGTACAGCAATGTTTGCATGACAAAAAATTAAAGAGCTTTCCACCTTTTTACTATATATCCTGCTTTCAAGGGTTTATAATGTAGCTGGGAAAACGCTCACAGCTGAAGTTCAGCATTCAAAGTCTCAGTGTGGAGGCAGCATTTCATTTCAGTTGTGAGAGGGGAAACAGTATGTCATTTTTATAACTATCAATAGAAGGCTTCTGTGGGGTTTTTACTTTCTGGATTTTTTTCCTGGTATGAGAGATTTTCCTGTTTCAAGTTTAGCAACTGGACATATTAATAATTGACAACCACTGATGACAGCATGAGTAAGAAAAGATAACTGTCTATTAAAAAAAAAGTCACAAAATTAGTTTACCTTTTCCACAGTTTTACAAGAAACACAAAGATAAAATTCTGTAAAACATAACAAAATAGTCATCGCTACATGATGCAGTGTTCTCAAAACTGTAACTCGTTTTGAATACTGCGTTCATACCTTTACATTCAGGAGAAAAGATAGATACTAACACTAGGGAGATACGTAAGACAGAGGACTCCTTAATTTATCATTTCAAAATCTTGCAAGGAATCAAAAAAATGTTCTTCAGAGAATTCATGGACTAAAAAAGGATACCAGTCTTTGCTTCTCAATTCTCAAGTTGTATTTATTTTTCCCACTGATATTATTTCAGAAATATTTACTAATTACATAGTCATTATATCAAAATATCTTGTTTATTAACATAAGATTTTAATTTTTTCTCCTTCTTCCTACCTGCAAGCATACAGAGAAAAGGAGTTGTCTGAAGTCCCAAAACACACATCACATACAGACCTCTGTGGAATTCAGTTCATGGCATGGGAGAGTAGGAGGTTACTTGCATTTCCAACATCCGTCACCAATGGAACCGAAATAATAAGATATTTTATTTTATTTTATTTAAAACCGTGTGCCTCTCCCTTCTCTCAAGAGCTTCATTAGAAGCAGAGAGAATGATAGAAAGCAGAAGGAAATAACCACCCATTAGAAATAACCATCCCTACAGATTGGTTAAAAACCCCACACTGAACAGTAAAACCAACATATGTATGTAGGTACGTATATACGCATATACAAACATATACACTCATACAAACATACAGAACTATAGTATCATTTTAGAGTAGTTATATAAACAAGGAGTGTGGGAGGAAATGGGAAGTGTTCAGTTGTCCTGGTTTGAGGTAAAACCAGACCAATTTTGTTCAGTAACTTTACTTTTTAGCTAGGCCTCTTCTAACTGCTGAAATTAACAGCTCATTACGATATGGAGATTGACAGAAATAGGGTAATTGCTATACCTGGTGCTGGAATGGGCTTCTAGGTACCTTACTTTAAATGTATCTAGAAATAAAAGAAAGCTTAAGTCCACTGAAGTCTTCTACGTAGCTACAGTTCACAAAAATACTCCAGTGCTTATTTGACTAAAGGATAAGCATATCTCCTTCCTCATTGACAAACTGCATAAACCAGCCTGGAGCTTCTTAATGAACAGCCATTAGCCCAGTCATGATTCTGTGATGGATAATGCAAGTCATGAACCACTGTATGTGCTCCTTGTGGTGACAGTTCTGAATTTCTTTTCTAGGGAAAATACTAATCTATCAGTCTCTGAATTGTCTGCATCTAATCTTTGCTCGGGAAATATCTCTTGATGTAATCAACTTTATCAATTATTGCACAATAGCTAATCTCTTTCTATAGGAGAAAACACTGAGAAGACGTGATGGGATTACTACAGGAATGCTTTGCCTATCCCCTACATCATTCCTAGACTATTAAACCTCAGAGCTTAATATAGTTCAGAAAATTTCACTGACAGGCCCCTCCAGGGCATTACTACCAGATTACTAACCATGATTTGACAACAGGATATGTTATAAACACACACAATTGCTTGAAAGATATTAATTGCAATGTATGCTCTTGTGCTAAGCTTTTGCCGGCAGCTATCTCAAAATTAAATCCCTTCAATGCTGTTTTCATATGCATGGATATCGTTAGAATATTCTTGTGGCAGCCTGAGACTACGGCTACGTACTCATCTTCCAAGTGAATCCCATGGTCTGTTCCAGTTATCTTAGTGGTGGTCCACATGGGGGACTTTGTGCAAAGCAAGGCGGCATTTGAATTTACTGCTCAGTAATTACTTCAGACAGACTTCTCATGTGGACGCCCTAGTGTGAGGAAGCTCCTCTGCCTTAACTCAGAAAATGTTAGCTTACACAGGGGTGCTTTTGGGGCTCAATAAAAAGTGTCAGATGAGGGTTAAGCTATTAGCTCACTGTAAAAACCACATTAGTGTTTTGTGTGTCTTTCTCCACTTGTGGATATGCCCTTACAGATTATCTCTCTTTCTATGTCCTTAAACTGCTTTCTCCTTCAGTCTCACCTCCCCTATTTAAAAATAAATAACCTGCCATTGTAAGGTAAAGATTTATAGGCTCCACCAAAAATATCCTAAGTTTCAAGTTCAAGAGAGGCTGAGCTTGTCATGCATTAAGCCTGGTTTCACTTGCCTGATCCATTCTGCAAAAAGTCTATCCTAACAATTTCTTTTCATAACAAAATTCCTAGAAAACAGCTGTAAACCTTCGGTGTCTTAAAGGCATCTTTTAAAAATAATTCCCTCAAAAAGTAAAGCATTGCCAAAAATACATCCTCTTATGAACAAACAGCAGTCAGTTAATTAAAATGCAGCATAAAAACTTCCATGAGAGAGACACATCCTTGAGACAAACAGGACAAGAGATTCCAGAACCCTGACAAAAATATTTTTGGGGCAATTTTTAACAGAGGTGCCTCTATTTCAGCAGGGTTTTTTTATTAACTGAGACATTAAAAATTCCTCCAAGCTCCAGAGAGACTAAAAAATTCAGAATTTCTATTACATATCATAGAAATAACATAAGTCTAAAATAAATTTAAAAAATTAAAGTGTTCTGGATGACAATATGAACACACATAACATGCCAAAGCTCATCAAGCCTTCTATGACACGTAAATTGTCTCTTTGATAGGATGCGGAGGTAGCGAAAAAAGGGAGACCCTCCTGCTCCCCCCCTCCCACCTACACGCATACTTATACACACACACACAGACTGCCCTGGAATACCTGTTCACAAATATATGGAGTGACCCGGGGAAGTCCACATTACTGGAACGTAAAAAAGCACGGAAAAAAGACAACAGAGAAAACCAAAGCCATTAAAAACCATGCCCAGGGGTTGAGAGAATAATAAGATAGGCTCCGCTCAGATATGCTGTCAGAAACACTCTTCTTAGACCGGGGCGATTTAATCACGCAGTGACTGACTGCAGCGAAGGTGGGGGTGTGCGTGCCCACCTGCCCACCAGCCTCATTACACAGGCAGCTCCTGGCTTACTCTCCTACCATTTGTTTCTTTATAATAAAGATTCCTAGAAGACTTTGGACGCTTTGTGAAGGCAGGGTGGGGACCGAATGCTGCACGGTGGGTGTTGGAGGCTGGATCTCAGGAGAACCATCCCCCGGGGGGCTCCTCAGGGCATGAGCCTCTTGTTATATGCACTTCTGTAACCGGTAGAGAGTAAAACCAAGGTGTTAGTGTGTGTAAAATGAAGCATCTTTGGCTCAAGAGCATGGGCACAGGGTGACCCCCACAGCTCCTGGGCTATAAACCCCTCAGCAGTGGTAGCCCTAATCATCAGACCTGTGCAGCCTGGGCAAAACCAGTTTTAAGGGTAATAAAGAGCCACTAGCCAGCATATTTAAAAAAACACGGCACGTAGAGCAAATTCAGGTGTGACACGGGATTACAGAGCAAGGTGTAGAGCGTGGTAGCACACGTGACAAACTGACCCCACGCACATCCTGGAGCGAGGAGGAAGAAACCATTAACAGCAACACCACCCTCCTTGCAGCAAAGGACTTGGTCAGGGGGATGGGGGGGGGCTCCCCACACAATGATTCCCTGAATTTCCCCTCCCCAGGTGGAAACCTTCCACCTTGAGGTGCAGCGGGGTAGCAGAAAAGGTGAGCTAACACCAGAGGAAAGGATGGATACTAGGAAGTCGGTGTACACATATCAACTGTACGTAATATGATCACTAAGTATCAATAGCATTGTAACTGGATGAAGAATTTTTTGATTAGACCGAGAAGATTTTATTTAGACTAACAAAACATCCTAGGCCTGCCCAGCAGCTCTGCTCCTTCCACCCACAGCCACATTTTGAGCATATCAAACTGGTGAGGATTCAATCTGCAACTTGGGTGCAACAAAGTTATAATGGACTTAAAACAGACCAAAACAGTCAGAAGCTCTATAGATATACCTGAAACTAGGTCATGTAAGAATAATGCATGATAAAAAAAAATAAATAATAAAATCTGGGCCCCAAAAGTCAGACTGATTTGAGGCAATAGTTTGTCACAAAGACTGGGCTGGCTCATCTTAGGAACGGAACTTGAATTTTATTGTGTGCCGAGGCACACAGATGACATTGTGCAAATAAATCTGCATTATCACAAGTAATGCTGACAGGACTGGTGTCGCAGAAAACCAGTGAATTGCTCAGTGTCTAGAAAAGAGCACCAATGATTTTGCTGATATTCTGAAAAAATTGTAGATGGGCAAAATAAGTTACCTCTAGAAAACAATAAGAGCAAGCTGCAGGGACTAAGGATTTAACTGGACAGAAAGACAACAGGGCATTAATAATTACTAGGCTCCCTGCCCACAAATGGTTATCAGAGACACAACAAAACTTAAACCAGTAACTTTTAGTCAAGAATATGCAAGATCATCCTTAAAACAAAAACAAGTAAATACAAAGCAATCATAAAGAAAACAAGGAATAAGACTCTGAAAAAATGTTTGCATGATCCCTCCTAATTATGCAAAAATGAAGACAGATCTCATCTTCATTATCTAACCAAATGTAAACTGGGACATAAGTGAGTTTTTTTCTGAGCCACTGAGAGCCATGCGTTGTAAAAGTCCTCTCTCTTCTTCCAATCACATAACTGGAAGGTTATTTGCGTTTGTTTTAAAGTACCTGCTGTGAATTACAGTAATCAGGCAGAGATTTATTCGAGCACGCTGGAGCCTGCACTATCAGATGATGAACCTCCGTCACGTGCTGTGGCTCAGGCATCCCAGTCGGGTCAGAGCTGCACTTCGCCAGGTAATGAAGCACCTTAGAACTACTTATTCAAAGCCTTGAACTTAATTAGCAGTAGAGAGAGGCAACTAACTTGCAGTGAGTAAGTTGACAACTTTGCTTCGTTCTATTCATGAACCTTCTATGATTAGCACAAATTATTCTTGTAATTATTCACATTTAATTCACTGTATCATTAAAATAATAGTTAGTCTACAGCTCATTCACCAGGAGCATGAGTGTTATAAATGGGTTTATTAATTTTGAATATTCGAGTAGATCACACGGTTCAAGGTGTAAGGCTCAGAATCACAGTGACCAGGAAATTATCTGCAGCACTGGGTTTTACTCAGTTTTATACTCTGAACACTGAATAAATGTTCGATAACTTGGTTGTCATTGGTCCACTTATTTACTAGGCACTTTTGGAAAAGAAACATAACTGAGGCAAAAGGAATACATGCAAGAATTTGTAAGAGGAAGGAAAATACAGGCAAAAAGTTATGAATGGAAAACACTAGGATTTCTCACAAGTTCAAATACCAAGACTTTGGACTAAGCTGTGCTTTGGAAAGTTAGCAAGCTCCCAGTTAGCAGCATACCTGTCGATAGGAACAGAACTCACAAGGGGATGCTTCACCTCCAAACCGTACTTGTAAAGATGCTGATAAATCTGAGTCAGCATTTAACAACCCAGCCCATTCAGTGCAACTCCTGAACGTGGACACGCTGAGTACCAAAAGTACCTAAAGTACCTAAAACAAGAGCTTGCTACCTTGCTTTTCCTGCTGCCCTTAAACTCTTACAAGATCTCTCTTCTTAAAAATGTCTCCTTTTCCTGCCATATTTGTCTCTTCCCACAGCAACTTGCCAGTCACCTGGGGGCTATCAACAAAGATAAATAAAACTTTTTTCTCTGAAGGATCTTTTTCAGGAAAAGACCAACTGCAGTTGTGGTCCTCCCCCCATGCCTGCTGCCCCTCCTCAGCTCTAGCAGTGGGTGAAGGAAGAAATCTGAGTGCTAATGAAAAGGACATTTTGGATTATGGAATAAACCCTTCAACTCAAAGACAGAAAGAGACTTTTTACCAGGGCCTGTAGTGACAGGACAAGGGGCAGTGGTTTTAAACTGAAAGTGGGTAGGTTTAGGTTGGAAAAGAGGAAGAGGTTTTTTACGGAGAGCAGTGAGACGCTGGAACAGTGGAGAACTTGTGGATGCTCCACAAGTGTTCAAAGCCAGGTTGGATGGGACTTTGAGCAACCTGATCTAGTGAAAGATGTCCCTGGCCATAGCAGGGAGGTTAGACCAGATGGTCTTTAAAGATCCTTTCCAACACAAACCATTCTGTGCTTCTGTGACTGCCTGTAAAAAAAGCACAGAGATGAGAGGAAATGATGAGCAGAGGCATGAAATTATTTGTATAATGGGGGAAAAAAGAAGATTGGGAATCTTTACGTTGGGGGAAGGGGGGAAATGTTTGAAAAAAACTAAGCATGACTCTCATGGCAGAGGGGAAGGAGGCATGTCCTGCCCGCCACACTGCAGCCCTGGCCCTCAGCCCCCAGGGAAGCCGGTGGGTTGCACTGCTCTTCTGCAGTAGCTGTCCTCAGAAAAAACTGCATGCACAGGGCGCTCATACAACCTGCACTTGGGCACCAGGACTGTGGGGCCCGACAAACACCCACTACATGGCAAAAATACTTTAAGTTCAGCCACAGATGTTGAGAAAAATCCATGAAGAGCACAGAGAAGTAAACAGGGTGTATCAGCTGAAACAGTGGAAATGGGGAATTACTGACCAGCAGATCTGTAACAAAAGGTATTTTTTGCTTGTTTTCTTTGTAGTCTTTTTACCTGAGAAAGTAAATCAAAGATGTCATTTAAGCCCCAAGACTGTACCTCTAGCTTAGAGGGTCCTTGATAGCCAGGAGTCTGGAGAGCACTCCAGCCCAGCCTTGGTGCAGCCCCAAGCCCAGTGTGCTCCAGGACATCCCCTTTGAGCACACATAGGGCACATGTCGAGGACCTCCCCATGTCATGATGGTGCCTATTGCCCACAGAGGTTGCTTTTGTGAAAGATTTTCCATTGATAATCGTCAAACAGGCAGCGCTGCACTACAAAAAACTTCTGGTCTGGCTTGGGAAGCGGTGTCTGCAGTCTTTGGTAATTTCCATTTTTATGGTATATATTTACACATTGCATATAACATTTGCAGCATTTTTCTAGCTCCAAACTAACTAATGGAAACAGTGTAAGATGTCTTAGAATAGATTTCCTCTAACTGGAAATTGAAAATTTTTTTACAAAAGCATGAACACACTTGGGCATATTCTCTTTTAAAAATCAAGACTGTAGGCAGAGCACGTATGAGATTATATAACGACAAGTGAGAGGCATAAATGCCTTTCTGTTTTTAAATGAAAACCACACCTTTCCCCCCATCAAGTATAGAACAGGTCAGAGGAAAGAAAAGTTGCTTCTGTTCTGATGGGCTCAATCTAGGGGACAAGCCATTTTGTTTGAGGGGACAGGCACACAGACAGGTAGCCCATCCTTGCTCTGCTACTGTGGTCTTGGGGGCATCTGCCTCTAAAACCTCTGCAGCATCCCTTGCCATCAGTATGTTACCATCACTTTACTTATCCGTTATCATCAGTCCACCCCAAAATTCAACACTTAGCTGAAGCTTTAACATAATTTCAGTAAGGTTTCAGTTATCACAGCACTGGTCAAAGTTCAGATTTCTGTAAACACAAGTCAAACTCTTCCCCAGTCAATCAGCTGCTCATATTGAGCAATACCTAAGTATTTATGCTCAAATGTATCATGAAAATACTGTTTCTGCTAATATAATAATGCAGGATGGCTGTTCAGCTGCCTGTGCAAAATGAGCTGATGGTTGTCATTTAATTTACAGTGGACAAGAGACCATACTGTAAGGAATACTAATTGTTTGCTTTCATCGGTGGAAGGTGAGTAGGAATGGAAAGTAATGTTCCTTAAACCTCCCTGGTTCAGGAAATAATCCACAAGAAAGCCTACTTTAAAAATAAAATAAAAAATAAAAAAAGGGATTGGGAAGAGAAAGGAGGGTGTCAACTGTAGATGAATAATACACAGACGTGTCCACATTGATCTGAATAATTCAGCACACAAAATTAAAGTATGTTTCACATCTGCCACCATAAAAGATAAAACTATCCAGTCTGTTTTAAAAGTATAATGATTACAGATCACTTCTGATTCACACTCAGGTCTAGCTTGAGTGCCAGCCCTGTGGTCCCCACAAATAAACATCTCAAAGCTCTGGACTGAAAGAGCTCCAGCTGCAAAGTTTTAATTAACTTGAAACAGGCAGGAAACTTTTAAAGTGCCACCTGTTACCAATAAACTGTGGTCCTGAGCTATCAGCCAAGGCCCCTGCACCCCTGGGCCACCTCCACCAAATGAGGTGCACAAAGCTGCCCACTTTGGTTGCCTCTCTGGCTGCTTGCCAGTGAGACCAGCCCTGCTCTCACCCACTCTCCCTGCACCCCATCCTACAGCACTGCCACATCTGCTTCTGCACCTGATCGTGGGATACCAGTCTAAAAAGCAACATTTCCACACTCCTAAGCTTTCTACGTGCAAAGTTACAGGTTGCCCAAGGGAAGCTGTGGAGGCCCCATCCCTGGAAGTGTTCAAGGTCAGGTTGGATGGGGCTTTGAGCAACCTAGTCTAGTGGAAGGTGTCCCTGCTCATGGCCGGGGGGTTGGAACTAGATGATCTTTAAGGCGCTTTCCAACTCTAACCAATCTATTATTCAATGATTCTATGAAAGTTGCAACAACACACCATCTGAGGCTACAACTGGTTCCAAATGCATGGGTTTTCCAACAAACGCTTCTTTTCAAAGTGGAGAATGACCAGCAGATCTGCTGGTCTAACTGGCTCCGGTAGGTCCATGTGTCTTTCTAACTTACATGAAGATGCAACAAGAGAGGAAATACAGTAAGTGGGAAATTCCTTCCTATCCTATTGGTGATACACGACAGCCACAGCTTTACTATACCATCACACCTTACATACTCCACCTGATGTACACCAAGCCCATCTCCTTTGGGGAAGCCAAGGAGGGCACATGGGGAGGGACGGCTGTCACTGCAAGGCAGCACTTTGCTCCCCGCCTCAGAGAAGCCATCCTTCGTTCCCATTGCTGAGCAGTGCCAGCCAGCCCATGCCACTGGCGGGGACCCACCTGCCATGGGCCAGGCTCTGCCTCCCGCCAGCCACCCAGGAGCCAGCTGGGGAGAAATGGCTCAGCGCCCTTCTCTGGACGAGCACCAGAAGCGTCTTCTGGAACCACTGAACCATTTCTCGTAAAGTAACAGTACGGTTATACACACCACTATCTTGGTATTTTATATCAGGAGACCTATTGCAAACTATTTTTTTTTTTAAATTAAATTATTTTTTATTAAAACACGGCAAAAAAATCCAGGTACATTTTCCTTCGATAGAAAAGTGTTTCTGCTATCTAGTTTTTCATTGTAAATTCTCTAAAGCCTTGACGGGGGTTTTGGGAAAAACAACTCAGATTTCCTCTAAATAAACCACCTTAAAATCTGCAGCATTGTTTTCATTTTAGAAAGTTAGTTATACTTGAAAAAAATACACACTACATATTAAAAACAGAAAATTGCTTTTAATCAGAATATAGAAGTCACTGTGTTTTTCATCAGTGAACAACCAAATCCTTTCTTCTTTTGTACTCTGGAGTATTAACAGGTGGCCATAGCCCCTAGCTGCATGAAACTACCATATGCTACAGAGAACAAAATTAGTAAACTAACAGCACAATGTGCCAGTTTATTGTGCTTATATTTAATTTTAATTTTCTCCTTGGTGTTTTTATTACTAAAAAGCCATGTTTGGTGATTTTTAGCTTTAATATCAGTAGCTTCCTTATTAACAATTTCAAATTGCTTGTTTTAGTATCATACCAGGTAACTACATCTACAGAAATATATATCTGACACCGCATTTCAAAATACCACTTCATTCATACTCCTCTAGGACTCTCTATGCTAAAAAGTTAGCAATTCCAAACACTTCAAATGTTTTAACAGTGGAAAAGTTAACAAATTTCCTCTGACATGATTACATGCACAATAAAACATGGTTTGGATCTCATTTAACAAATGAGTACAAATTCCGTTCTTGTTAAATACTAATCAGCCAGAACAAAGCATCCCATGCAACCTTCTGGTCCATTCTCCACTTGGCACCTTTAATGATTCTTTAAAAAAATTCTGTTTGTTTTCCTCCATAAAAAGTGTTAATAGTTGACAATGAAAAAGAAACTCACTGATGCAAATACCAGATGCATATGGAAGCCACAAAGCATGTCCGCACGTGGAGGAAATGAGCAGAGGTGCCTTCAGATATAAACAGGCAATGCTTATCCAACTCTAGTGAGTGTCAGTGTTGGCTCCTAAACTGAAGTTTCTGCCAAAAACTACTAAAAAGACCATGTCCAAAACCAGGAGGAAAATATTGTCCGTATTGTAAGCCACTTGCATGACAATTACCGCCTTGATTTAGTAACCTTTTATTCATGTGAGTAGTCAGTACTCCAGTGAGTAGTTTCACTGACTTCTCAGCCTCTGCTTGTATGAAGATGCACTGTAGAAGGGTTTCAGCCTACCCCGCTTTAGAGGTGTTGGCAGGCTGAATGTGCGGACTTTGCAGGGTCCAGCACAACCTTTACGTTGAGGTTACACCTGCTCTGACCCTGTGCCAAATTAGGGCCTCGTCCCCCATATTTAGAGCATTTCCCAACAGCAGCCCCACCTGTCCTCCCCCTAGACATTTTTGGGAGGACCTATGCCTTGTTGTCTTCCCTCCTTTCGGCTGCTCACAGGCTATGCTGCTTTTAGCAAGAAGTTCTGAAAACACTGTATATACCCTTTCGCCCTTCATCTTACAATTTTACTGTCTCACCCCCAGGGCTGGTGCACCCTGATGCTGGGAAAAGTCGTCTGTTCTGGGTTACGGACAGGTTACACATGACTGCAAGGCAGTGGCCGGGAGAGCTAAGGTTATCATCTGGGTCCAGGGCCGTTCCATCAAGTGTATGGCACTAACACTATGGAAGAAAATAGCAGATTATTTTTTTCTACCTTATTCCTACAACATCCCAACCACTGAGAAAAACAGAACCCTTTTCACCCAGCTCCTTCCCCAAAGCCTATCTCAGTTTTTCTCCCTGTTTGCAAAGGCTAGGAGAGGAGGAGCAGAGGCAGTGGTATTAATCCTTCCTTAAAGTACTAGCTCAATCCCACCAAAATCGATGGAAAGACTTGCAGTGATTTTAATAGACTCAGATCACAGCCCTCAGCAGACATGATCTGTCTCCAGCATACACCATCCTGGAGAAAAAGGGAGACAGACAGAAGTGCCTTCTGCTTGCCGCTCAGGTACGATTAGTGGCAGATGAATCAAAACTACTCAGTCACGGGGACCCTGGGACACGCTGGCAACTTCAAAGACACAACAGAAAACAAAGCAAAAAAGCCCACATACTAATCTAGTTTGTCAATATGCATGAACTTCATTGAATTTTGTGATTCATGCCCCCAAACACAGGAGCTGCCTTTTTTTTTCCCCTGGAAAGAGATTGTTTTGATGTTTTCTAAATAAAGCAGCTTCATGTTTAATTTCCAAATGACACTTCAAAGCTAGATGAATTATATTATTGGAAAGCTTTTCCATAAGGAGCTTTTCAAAGGATGCCAATTCCTGATTTTTGCAGGAAAAGAAAAAAGGCAGATCTAAAAAAATGACCTTTTTAACATTTTTTTTAATTGCATGATACAGTCGGTAAATAAATTTGAGTTAATTGTTTATACAGATCTAATTCCAGACATTTGGCTAAAATGATGACAAGACATCTCTTCACCTCTGAGTCTTTTCGAGAGATCACTAAAATCAGAGCCTAATCTCCTAATCATTACTCAGGAAAACGTTTACAGGAATCAAATATACATTTTAGCCTAGAGAAGGCAGCAGAACAAGGCTATAAACCATACACGGCTTTTCCTCAGTCAAACATTCTTTTAATTTTTATCCCTCATTTTCATTTTGCTTTATTCTTAGTTCCACGGTAGCTCAGTGTAAGCACTACTCAGCTTTATTATCATCGATACACACCAGAATGCTCTTATGAACTGTATAAGATCACAATATAATTTTGCTAATCTAAACATTTCTTATTTAGATCCCCTTATTTAGAATGAAGTTAACGCTCAGCCTGTAAAATAAGACAAGCATCAATGATTAATACAATCATAATAGCCAAAAGACAATAAAGAAACCCAAACCAAAACAACATGCTGTAGAGAAAGCATCTTCCATTATCTCAGCCTCACAGATCTATTTCAATTTACATTTAAGGAGATCTGAGATGTCATAAAATAAACGTAAGTACTAAGTTTCCAAGAAATGTAAACTGAAGTGTAATTCCATTGCATGCGAACATATTCCATCTTCTCAAAGAGCTGAACTGTGGTTTCCAGTGTTGGCAGAAGGCCCTCTTGTAATAACATTACACGTATACTGTAGTTCCCTTGATGTCTTTCATATTTTTTCATAAACAAAATTACAGTGACAGTGCTGTTCATTACAGGAGGTTTCATTAAAGAACTGGTTTATTTTAAGAGAACACCAGCAGAGAACTGTCTTTGGGGATGTAGCCGAGTAAAAAGTCTGATTATGCCGCCATGAAAATAAGGCAGAAATTATGCAGGATTTTGACACTGTAAACCAGGAAAATCCTCTTAACAGACACAGGGAACAAACTGTTCTACCGTGGCACTCTGGTTAATAAGCAGGTGCAGCACTGTCGTGTCGCTTCAAGGTGACGAGTTTGGCCCCCGTTAGAGGCAGCCTCCCCCTCCTTCCCTGGGGAAGGCAGTGCCCTGGCCCCAGCCCCCGGTGCCGATGCCGGGGGGGAAACCCCAAGGAGAAGCTGTGCTGAGGTGCAGCGGCTGAGAAGCCAGAGCTTCTCCCTCCCTACCGCTGGGTACCGTGGTGGGTGAAGCCCCACCAGCCTCTTTTGCCATCGGGGCTGCACCTGGCTCTGCAAAGAGCAGTAAAGCGGGGTCTCTCAGCAATTTCTTTTGCTTTATTTTTCCTTCTTCTAGTGCCAATAAGATCAGCTCCTTGAAAACTACTGCATTCTGACTGGCAATTTTTTCATTTTTTTGAGTCTGCTGCTTCTCTTTCACAAAAATAATCTCCGGTTTGGGATTAATCAACTAAAAGGTCACCCCGCCTCTCAGATTTTTCAAAAACTTAATCCAAATAAATGCTATATGGTCATTTTTTAAACTCTGTTTCTCAATCGAATCAGATATGCTGTCTCCTGTTGTTACTGTAATTTACCTCCCTAGTATATGCTGCTAAGATAAGACACAATCAACACCATCTATGACTTCAGGGGATGGGTTGATGGAAGAGTAATTTCTCATTTTATTTTTTTGTTGACACTATTTTCACTCTCCTCTCTTGCATGACAGTTTCGAGGTATCTGTGATAAAGAGATGCAGTCAAGAGCATTACTGGCTCAAAAATACTCTCTCTTCCCCCAGCAAAATTGGCTCCAGGATTCCAAAAAATCCTATTTTTAATCTTCTCCCAGAAGGCAAACATAATTGCCCTTTTCTTCCTGTGGTCCCACAAAGTACTCAAAGTCACACACAAAAAAGCGTCTCCCTGCTATCATTTCCCCTTCAGGCAGGGGCGGTGGTTGAATAGAGCCACCTGTCGTCTTGTACACTGAAGTCCAGACACTATGGGTTATGCCTGTAACCCAGCCGGCGGCACAAGGCATCAAGCTATTACCTCTGAGGTATGACCACAATACCTTTTGAATGTGAGGTCCTTCCAGGCTGCTATGTTTCCTTTTAACAACTTCAATGAAAGAAAACAGAGAGGGGCCGTAGGACGGATTTTCATCATTCCATGCAGTTGTCAGACTGTTTTCTCCTAATGACACTATGAATACATAACTCACTGTGGCTTCAGAAACATGTTTAATGCAGGATAATTTAAGAGCTGTAGAAAACACAATATTAAAATTCTAACGTGAAAAATAATAGCATTATGGCTCATTACATTCTCTATTGCAGTCATCTGAACTGTGAGTAACATACTGTCATCCTGTCATCTAACTCTATAAGATCTGTGATCAGGTTTTACACAACGTCATTTATTTCACAGATATAAGCAGGCTAAAGTCTTCAAGTTCTGAAGTAGATCTGAAGTGTTTTCTACCAGTCACCTGAGAATGAGGTGCACTCAAAACTAGATCTGCAGAATCAAAAGACATCAAAGAAAATCAAGTCAAAAGTGGAGAACACCAGAGCCAAAGCCATATGTAGACACTGATTTCTATTTTCAATAACAGTAGCAGATCTTACACATTTACTCAAAATACTTCTATTTTCGCACAATCTTTAAAAAAATACGGGTTTTTTTCCTCGACTCCAGACAGTTCTGGTTGCTAGCATTTCTAACATCACTCTGAAAATGCTGGTACCATCAAAGCCATACCAACAACCTCATCAGACCACCTCAGAACTTCTCTTTCAGCATTGCTTTTTCCCTGCCACGACCTATGGTTACCATTTGATTAAGAGAAGTTCACATATTGCTAGGGTTTTACCAAAAATATAGCCTTTTCTTAAAAACATTCTTTGAAAACACCTGTTAGGTATTATAATGATCCAGCATAATCTGTTAGAAAAGCACAAGTCCACATTCAAAGCACATTCAAAAACACCTGGAAATGTCATAGGCTTTCAATGCCTCTGTAAGTCATATAAATTTACATCTACTTAGTAAACATTTTCTCATTTAAAAATCATTGATTGCTTCTGACCACTCCTACAAAAGAAGTAAAATTACATGTATTTTAGGCATGCTGGTGTTGAGACAGACCTTCCCATTAAATTAAAATACTAGAATAAAATTCCCAGGCTTGCCATGATGACTCTCAGAAAACAAGGTGGCACTTCGATATCTGCACAATTGCTGGCTTTTATTTTGCATCATTGTTTAGCTTTACAGAAGCATAGTGAACCTAGAATCCTAATGAAGTCTGCTGTCTTCTCCAGTACTGGTAAAAAACACTCGGCACCAACCTAAATCGATGTAACCAACTTGGAACATCCAGCTGACAAAGCTGGAGCGAACTGCCCGTCTGTCTTGCCAACACCCTTCACTTCTCTGGGCATCTCAGAGGGGGATGCCTTAGAAATGGAATAAACTCATTGTTATAATGCTGTTCCCAGCTTTGCGGCAGCCTGAGATTTAGCAAGATAGAAGGCTGCCAGGTCAGAAACTGTATCTACAGTTAGTGTTTTCTTTATAAAAGCAAACAAAAACCCCTTCAGAATCATTATATATTTATTCCATCCCATAAAGAAAAAGCCACAGGTGATTCAGCAGGTAATTGCCATCTTGTAGGATACCATAAACCCCTCCCCCCAAAAAACCAAAAAGCCCAAAACCAAACCCCTAAAAACTTTACCTAAAATAGCAAATTTTGAATAGAATCCTTTTTCTAGTTCATACAGTGGATACAACGATGAACATCAGCAGCACTATGCTCATTTTAGTTTTGCAGTATTTTTCCCGTATGTTTAATCTTGTCTGTGGAGGGTGGCTGATTTCCAGGCAAGCCCGTATGCATTTGATGAGGACGCACAGCCAAGGCTTTCAGTGGACAACCTGAGGCAGGCCACAGGAGGCAGTAATGGCCAGGGAAAGGCAATGACTAAGGAGCCAGCATGCACATTTGGGCTCCCAGGCTGCCAATCCTGGCCCCTTCCCTTACTGCCACCTCCCTGCTACAGAGGCAGGCAGGCAAGAGAGACTGTCTGCCTTATGTCCCTCCCTTTATTTATTGCTCTTTTGTATAAGAAACAAAGAGCATCATTAGAGAAATTGTATGAATGTGCCTTCTCAAAAGGTATCTCCAGCTAATGTGACAGGAGTCATTTATTAGGCCAGACTGTACAAAACAGTTCCCTGTAATTTAGCTCTTTTCATGCACTCTTTGGCCTTTCCTGAGGGTGGGAGGAGGGAAGTGAGCTGCTTATGGGCACGACAATACTTGCAACACGTTTTTTTGTGACTGAAAAGCAGTATCTTCTCTTAAAACATCACAATCTTTGAAAACAGCTGAAATTAAATTCCAAGTCAAGTTTCTTGAAGTTATTCTTTCCCTGAAACCAAAAAATGATTCAGGTCTGGAGGGCAAACACACAGCACCAGTATGTTTCTCTGACTCATTAGTTTACTTTTCTCTGTAGGATTTAGATTGACATCTATTGGCCTAACTTGTGACACAACGGCCCAGTTCTTCAAATGTCAGCTCCATCGTCCCTGCTTTGTAAAGTTTCCCCTGGTACAGCAGCTTCAGAGTCAGTGTTTTAAAGCAAAATGGTTCAGTTTAGCCACTAAGGCAGAGCCTATGGATGTGACAGCAATGTTCACGTTATTTCCCACATTTTATTCATAACACAAAAAAGATCAAAGCCAAGGATCAGGACTTCATTCTTTTTTAAAAAAAAAAAAGAACTCTAAACATCTATCAGGGGCTTGATGCTGTGTCAGTCTACTGATTTAGGCCAAAGAAGTACTGACATGGGCATTAAAGATGCATTTATTTACAGTCCAGTTATTTAGAACATATTTTTTTAATAAAAGTGAAATGAAATTGTCCTATGTTTACATGTGTACAAATTACATCCAGGTACACAGACTACAGTTGTATGTCTTTATTCAAGAACCTTCTCTTCTATTTTTCCCCCACAAAATTCTTGTATGTAAATTGCAAAGCCTGTAAAGCTCCAGGCTATCTTAATTAAAAGAATGTACACATCCCTTCAATCAGAGGATTGCTATCTCAGATGGCTATCTCAACTTCAGCTTCAGGTAAAACCACAAACACAGAGGTTTGGGGTTTAGTGTGTTTGTTATAGGGCTTTTTTGGCCATAAAATGCAAACAAACAGCCCCCAAGTGTACCAGAGGCTTGGAACAGGCCAGTTTAATTATTCAAGGCTTAACTTTTAGGAGGGGGCTGTAGACAGATCCATAGACTATTTATTAAACTAGGCAGATAGGCATAGAAGACATATATCCATATAGTTTGCCTTTTCTCAGAGAATATATAATGTACAGTTCAGAAGGGTTTTATGAGTACTAAAATTAGTAATTCCTTTTCCTAAAGCTCGGGGACATGTAAGCCTCAAATTTCATTTGGGTCACGTGAAAGAAGCAAAAGGAAATTCAGAAGGTTATACAGCAGCATAGCTCTTCCTTCTTAGCCACTAGCAAACTAGTGGCAAACACAGTTTCCGGCTTTGTTTCCTCTCTGGAGGAGACAAAAGTAATAATTTTATAACCTGACCGAGTTCCTTCAGATTCTGTGTTCATCTGAAAAAAGATCTTCAAATGTTAAGGTAAACAAAACAATATATTTTTAGTTTGCACTATTTTACAGCTTCTTATAGATGGAGAGCTTTTTCCGCCCCCCGCTTCCCTTTTGCATGCAGACTGCTCACATACTTGCAGTACCAGGAGCTTCAGAAAAGAATGGGTTCATAAAACAAAAATTGCCTCAAAATACCACAACTTCCTCCAATAACAGCAACCAGTTCAATCCTCTGACTGTTGCCAGAAACCAAAGTCGTCTTATTACTGCATTTCTCTCACTTCAGGGGTGCCCATTGTGCCATGCTGTCAAGTGCTGAAGTGTTGTGCTAAAAATCTTACACCCCTTCAAAATTACAGCTGCCTCAATGAAGCTTTTACAACCTCTGAGCAGAAGATGCTGGCTCCTAATTCAACAGCTTCAGACCTCACTAGTTCTAGAATGAGAAATATCCCACAACAGGCTCACCTCATTAATAGGACTGACTTAGTCGATTTGTCACAAACCAGGGAGTACAGCTACAAGAAGAGGTTCGTTGTTCAATTTAAATTAATTAATTGCTTGCAGATGCAGCTAACACTTTGCAAACAGTTGTCTTAGTGCTCTTAAAATTTTAGAGTTCAAGTTATGCTCATGTTTATGCTGGACTTAAATTTTTGTCAGTTTAAAGATAGGAAACCGAGTTTCGTCTTATTTTCCTATAAAAGGCAGGTAGAAGCTACTGCTGTTTCTTGAAGTAAATTTATAAACCATAGAGATGAATTAAAAAAAAAAAAGTGCGGTCACGCAAAGTAGGAGTGTCATGCTTAGACCTACAGCTTGTCATCTGTAAAACAGCAACAAGAAGCGTCAGACAAAGCTCTCCTTCAGGTTTACACAGGGCCTGAACTTCAGGAACCTTTAATCCCGCTCAGAAAACCCAACTGAGACCACGACCCAAACAACTTCTATCAGATCTGTCAGATGCAAAACCCTTCCAGCAGTGACTTCCTTGGCCATGCAAAGTCATTTGGTTTCACAACAGGCTGCCGTTCTCTACATCTGCACAGCCCAGCATTTTAGGCCGACACCTCGATCCTACGAAGATCATCACACTAGGTGCCAAGTCACCTTCACCCCTGACTGCCACCGACCACATTTGCCTCAGGTGCCAGGGACAGCCACAGGTCAGCTGGGTCCTCCCAGCTGGGACAGGGAGCAGGACCTCCCGTCCCTGAGCCGCATCTCCTCGGGACCCCAGGAGAGGTCTCAGCTTTCTCCCAGCTTCACTTTGACAGAAAATCTTATTTCCATCAGCTTTAACAGATGCTTAAACCCCATGACACTTATAAACAAAAAGCACTGATGTTTTCAAGTAGTAGTAGAGAACTGAAGCGTTTTTTTTCTCCCAACAAAATTGTTGTTTCACATGTAAAAACGTACTTTAAGACAAAGCTTTTGTTTGCTTTTTGTTGTTACTTAATCTTCCTCCTCCATCTGTTTGGTCGCACTGTCTTTGATGCAAACAAGTACATCTTAACACAGGCATGACCACCACCACCAAAATGATGACTGTAGTGCAAGCTGTAACTACTTTTATCAGAGATGTATTAACTAAGGTGGTTTTTTTACCTCTGATTAGCAAGAAGCGTGTTTCCATCTTTCTTCCCAAGTATTTCTGTATGTTACTCTTCCTATCCTTGATATCAAAGTCGGGTATTTTGAACTGGTGGTGCCTGGCGGGAGGGCGAGGGACAGGGAGCATAAACAGACACAAGGGAGGTTCAGGCTGGATCTTGGGAGGAGCATCCCCGGGCGGCCACCCCACGAGGCTGCGGGCTCGCTGGCTGAGAGCCCCCACAGCACCCAGCCCTGCACAGCCACCGAGTCTCCCCTTCCAGGGCCCAGCCCACCCCAATTACCCCTCCGTGCTACCATCTTGCCGCCACACACTGCCTGTGGCTTTACTTCTCAAAGTGAAGTAACCTTGAGTTGTCAAGCTGTCATGTTCATGCTAAACCCTGCGGTAAACTCCTCCCTGAAGACGCAAGTGAGATTGATTGCACTTGTGATTTGTTCATTTCCACAACTATCTTACCATTAATATCCCTCTCTCATCCATTTGCAACACCTGCTAAGCACACAAAATTGATTATAATGTCCAATTCAGCAGGTAAAACCTTCTGGGATAGGGTTTTTTTTTTCCCTTCAGACTGCATAGGTAGGGAAAAAACCAATAAAAACCAGCAACATGTGGGGTTTCAAAAATTAATTAGCTTAACAAGAGGCAGAAAAAAGTCCAGCCTCATCAGGGCTGCCTTGTGCCAGTGTAAGAAATTATGCGATTGTCTTAGTGCAGGTTCTAATTTACGTATCCAAATGCACTATGTCTCAGAGTAGATTAAGATAGCTACATGTTTCAGCTTTAAGTGCTCATCAAGCCAAGAGATAACAGAACTGATGAATGGGACATTTCAGATCCTTAGAGAAATGAGCACTATTACATAAAAAGTGTGATCTGAATTTGTCTTTCTGCTTAGGCTGTGCCATCCTAACAGCATTTATAAATAGAAACAGAACCTTAAAAATCAAGAGCTGCTGGAGCGCTTTTTCTTCATCATCCGATCACTGAAGTATAGGGCTTCCAAATCCATACACTTGCACTGGAATAATCTGCATGTTGTAGTCTCTCCTCCTCAAATCAATTTATTACTGAATAGAAAATGGTAAATGAAGTTATTATTTCAATCCAACAAAAGTGATTCTCTTGGTCATTACCCTATGAAAAAGGAAAGAAACCAAGTTCCTTTGACTGTTGAGAAGCTTGACCATAAAATAACTGTGCACTCTGAAGAATGGGTATGATATGCCATTAGTTTTTAATAAAGCAGTTTCCTCAGACTTGCTAGATTTACAGGCTCAGAAATCAACTACTACTGATGAATCAATCTGTTTTCCCCTGCCAAGATGTCAGAACAGACAGGGCCACTCTAATTGGAAAACCAGACAGCAGCGGCTCTGTTCAGGCAAAGGCCGTATCGGACATTAGAGACTATAAGTCTTCATTCCGCCCTGCACCATGTTCTGCAGAGTGGTTGTTGACGATTCAGTTTAAAAGTACATCCTGACTCTAAAAGGCAAGAAGGAATAAAAAGCAAGTCCGCCTCTGCCTGAAATTTGGAAATTGCAAAAAATGACCACTGAAAACACGAAGGCTGCGCACAGCATTTTTCCTTTTGCAAAGTATTGTACTGCATGGGACACCCGGGAAGTCCTTCGCCCTGCACTGCCCTGCTCTACCTGTAAAATCCTGTCCTTTTGCTCGCCTCTACCAGCACAGTAACTATAAGAGCCCAGCACTGATCCACCCCATGGACAGAGGGCAAAGCAATGAAGGACAGGAGAGTGCTGATCCTCTCATTATGCCTTCTGGCTGGCTCATTTTACAGGGACAAAATGCCTTGTCCACTTTCTGCATTTTTACACAGCCAATTATTTTATTATGAGAAGAGTCTGTAAAATACTGTTTCACTTTTGGCATTGCACAGCTACTTTCAAGCAAGGTTGACGGAGCTATGCTTTTATGGTAAGAAGCACCCTACTGACCCCCCCCCCCATCTTCTCCCTTTACTCAACACTCAGTAGACCAGTGTTTGGGGTCTCCAGAAGAGGAGAGACATGGACAAACAAGTACAGGGGAGCCCCAGGATGGTCAGGGAAGGAGCAGTGGCCCCATGAGAAGGTGCATCTTGCTCAGGGAGGGGGTGGCTGTGGGGCCCAAACCAACAAGAGGCACATTTAAAATATCAAAGCAAACAGAACCACGTCCACCACCTGAGGTCTGAAGACACCTCGTATTGCTATGCTGAAACACATACGGCAGGCATGCTATGCATAACTACCAAATAATCACTCACAAACTCAAATATCAATCTCTCCAATCCTATTTCAGCACAAAATGTATGGAAATTATCTGCTATTTTAAGCATGCTTGTCAAAGGCAATTATAAGAGTCCCTCAAAGCCAGTGTTTTGAACATTTATGAGAGGTTATCGCCTACAACTTGTAGAGGAAAACACATGCTACAAACTATTTGTCCCGATGACCTATAACTACCCTGCTTTGTAGAATCTATTCTGCACAGAAATAGTTTTAAACAACTCATTTGTGTACCCCAAATAGAAAAGATAAACACTTTTTACATTTACACAAGATAATCATAGAGGTACAAAATGATCTGATCTCAGACAAACCACATAGGCAGTACCATGTGTGTGCAGTTATCCAGAACATCGGCTAAGTTCTACCTGATGTTTTAGCTCTCAGTACTGAGATGAAAAAGGTCTTAAAAAAAAAAACCAAACAACCAAACAACAAAAAACAACAAACCCCAAACCACCCAAAAAGAAACAAAAATCACAGAACACCCTCCCAAAACAAACAAAAAAAACCCCACACCACCAACACCTTTCCTTTACAAATCCTTAGTACTTCCATGGTTAAACATACTATGAGTGTAGTCTTCTGAGGTACTTGGCCACTTGGAATTCCAGGTCTGCCAGAAGTGAAAAATGTTTCAAGACCTCAAGATTTGAACTCGATTTCAGTTCTAAAAATAAGGAACTGGCCCAAATTCAGAATGGATGTAATACAGATCCTTATCGAGTCTGAACTAGTTTGCTCAGCACTAACATGAACTAATATGACAGCTTTAGTTTACTCTCATATTTGTCTAAAAGCACTCTATAAATTTGCCTGGAATTCTGCCAGAGATGGCACAGCATTACTGAATGACAGACTGAGGGCATTTCTTCATAATCTGAACATTTTAGGACCATAAATACAAGTAGAAACCTATGTCCGCAACGTAATAAACTCACTAACATAACGCTTACTAGAGCAGACAGATTTTATGGTTGAAAGCAAATTATTTTCTTTCACTCAATTTATCTCAGCATAATTAAAGGACCTTAAATAGTTACAAGTGATGATAGGGAATTATTTCCCTGGTAGACGTTTGGGCTTCAAGTTTGAATGCTTCCCCATATAAATAACTACTTATATGAAAAATTCTGCTCAACCTAGAAGGGATGTTCCTGACACCTGTTCTCAGGGTGCAGGACATCAGCACTGCAGTGATTACTAACAGGAAAAGGCAACATACTATTCAGCCCTAATGGAACTAACTAAAAGGATAAATAAAGCCAGGAGCAGGGCCTTAAACAGGAACATGAGCCAAATTAAGTCTCCCACGATAACTCAATGAAACTTTAAACTAATACTTCATTCTTACTGTTCCACTGAAACTAATTCTCCTGTGTTTAGGAATTAGTCAGAAATTACAGCAAAACAAATGCAGTACCCACAGCATATAAACTTAAGATACCATAAAAAGAAAAACCAACAGTCAGTCATGCACAAATAAATCTCTGTAATTAAATTTCTTCTTAGAGAGCTCAGTATGGGTACTGCTGTGGTTTTTTTTTTTTCAAACTGTACTTTTCAAATATTTATTGTTAGCCCATTAATTTGAAATATCACTTTTACAGCATCTACACTAAATCGACTTTTATTTTAAACATTTTGCTTTTAGTTAGCCTTCTTATTGCTTGCTCCCCAGACAGTATAACATCTTTCTCAAAACATTCACAAAGTACTTGATTGAAGACTGAAAGAAAAACTAACAAAGCAAAAGAGCTTATAGGTTTCTTGGTTCACTTTTAAAGACTTTGCTCAGTTCCTACCAGCTTCAGAGAAGTTTACTCACAAAACGCAGCAAAACTAGGTTATGAGTCCTTTATCACTCAGTAAATTTTTCACACTTACACAAAAGTAAATAACCCTCTATTGTACTTTTGAGATACACTAGTTGTTTCAGACATCCAAATTCCTAGTTATCCCCTAGATACTTGTCTGAAAATCAATTTTAGATACTTTACAAAAACTTCTGTTCAGTGGGTGTTTTATCATTTAGATGAACTGAATTCTCAAAATAGTCACTTGGCAAAATACTCCTTCAATTTAGCAATAATCTCAGAAATAATGGTTGCTGTATTCCGTGAAGGCTTGAGGCAGTATTCCAGGAATAAGAAAATGAGGTGCACATATCGGAAGCTGGTTCATGTTTACTGCATTTACAGGTCTTTTCTTCTTTCTTTGCAATTCCTGTAATCTGGTACAACAGTCTTATCCAATATTTATTCAAAGCACACTAAATTAGCTCAGATTTCATATAAATAAAGTCTGAGGTTTCAATCTCACTTACAAAAACTGTATGGAAGAAGATTCAGTAAACTGCCAGTAAACTGCTTTTGTTCTGAATTTCGGTACCTCTGCTGTGAATGCCACTGGAAGGAAAGGCAGTGATACTGCTGCTGCAGCCATCAGCCTTCATCCTCCCCTTCTCAGTTTTCCCTTCACCTTCACAAATCCTAATTACCTAGTGAGAAACTGCGTGTGTTTATACACGGGGGATGACATTGTTGTCTCAGGCAGATTTATATGCAGGTCAAGTAATACCTACACACATGGCATCTTCTAGGAATCATGGTTGGTTTCATGCCTTACAGCATAGATAGCATCTTCACCAGTTCATTACGACTGATTCTTATAGTTATACTCCAGTCTGTTACATTAATTTTACACCACTGTAAATTTGCAGAAACTGTACAAAAATAAAAGGGAAGCAAAGGTTCAACGCTCCTTGAAATTACTGAGAATGACAATGATTCAGGTTGGAAGGGACCCCTGGAGGTCATCTGTTCAATAACCTGTTCAAAGCAGCATCAACTCCAGCAGGTTGCTCAGGGCCAAGGAAGGGGATCCCACAATGGCTCTGGGCACTTGCTCCACTGTTCAGTCACCCTAAAATTGAAAAGCATCTTCCTTACCCCTGATGTTAACCTCCTGCATTGCAGCTTGTGTCTGCTTCCTCTCTTCCTTTTGCCGTATACCTCTGAGAAGAGTCTGCTCTACACCTTCCCATCACGTAGATATAGACAGCAATGAGATGCCCCCTGAGCCCTCTTAGCAATTTCCCCACCTTTAATCCACTAATCCAGCACGGATTTCACCAGTCTCTCTGTAAGGATACTATGGAAGACAAAGTCAGAGGCTTGCTGAAGTCAAAGGTAGGCAGCCTCAGCTGCTCTCCCCTTACCCACACAGCCAGCCAATTCGTCAGAGAAGGCAAGCTGGGAAGGTCAGTGACATCTTGCCCACGGTAACTCCATGCTGGCCATTCCCAATCACCTTCTTGACCTTCACAAGTTTGGACATGGTTTCCAGGAGGATTCGCTCCATAACCTTCCCTGGATCCTCCTCCCTGACTTTCTTGAGGCTGGGAGCAATGTTTGCCTCTTTACTGTCATTGTGAACCTCTTTGAAGATGGCAGAGAACAGCCTCACAGTGACTACTGTCAGCCCCCCCCCACTCTTAGGCGCAGCCTGCCTGGCCCGTTGGATTTGTGTGTGCCCAATTGGCTTAAAAGCTATCAGAGGTGATCTTCCTCCGCTGTGGGAAACCTCTTCACTCCCCCAAACTCTGCCACTGAGGAGAGTTGAGGGCAGAATTTACCAGGAAAAAACAGGAAGACACATGAAAAGCTGATGTAACCAACATTATCTCCCTAGGTAACCCAGTCACTACGTCTCCTGGTCCTTTGAGCTGTGGGCCCACATTTTTCTTAGCCTTCCTTTTGCTGAAAGGCATGTAGGAGAGACTTGTATTTTTGGCCTTCACATCCTTCCCCATTTCAACTCCAGTTAAACTGTGGCTTTCCTGTGCCCCTCCTCCATCCATACAAGCTTGGACAACACCTCTGTGTTCCTCCTGGGTAGCCCATGCCTGCTGTCCCCTTCGGTGTACTTGGTTTTGTGTGTGAGCTCTGCCCATGCTGCTCCTGCCACACTTGCTTGATTTCCTGCAGGCTGGAAAGGACCGACCTTGTGCTCCGAGCCCCTCTGCCCTCCAGGGCAGCCTCCCATGGGATCCTGCCAAGCTGAAATCTGCTCTCCAAGATCCTTTAACTATTTAATGGATTTTACGGAATTCTTGATGTTAAAGTACTACAGCACTAATTTACCAAAAATGTTGTTTATCATAAAAAAACCCAATCTTTTTCAAATAGATTAACTGCACTACCCAAGTGTTTCTGTTGTACATATTATGGTGCCTTGTCTTTCTCAGAGCCTCAAATAAACCAGGAATATGTATGTGTTAGTCATTCAGTAAACAGCACAGTCTCAAGCAATGAGCACGAAAGAACAGAAGGATCTGAGGAAACAAAAAAATGAGAAAAAAACTAAGGCTGCTATTTTGGTATAAACAACATGGACATTCTGAGCCCTGGACCATTTGATTTCATATAAAATTAATTATGTGAGACTGTGCCAAAGTCATTAGTGAGGCTAGGTCTTAAAGTCAGGATGAAATACAAGGTTGTCCAGGAAGAAAAGCCAAATCTCTAAGTCATTCTAACACTTACAAACTAGTCAATATTTTTATTGGTTTCTCTTTGATCAATCTTCAGCGAGTGGTATCCAATTAAAAAATTTTCTCTATACAAACATTAAATTGTGCTATATATAAGTGATTTTTAAAACTTGACTAGAATACAGAAGGAAAATTAAGTCAATTTATGTACTGGTGATGTCTCTTCCAGTGTAATTTTTATGTGTACCACACAAGCAGAGGATACAGTTTATACTAAATATAGCCACTGAAAATAGTATTTTATAAAGGACATAGAAGAGTCCAGAAGACTTGCATAACATTTGTTTTTGTTGTTGCCATGACTTTCTAGTTAGTCAACATGACATTCATATTTCCACTGTTTTTTCAAAGAAAAACCTGTGTGATTTCGATCGCTTCTGGACAGAGGTTATGGGTGGCAAACAAAGCCCCACTGGTGCCTCTACGCACAACCCTGGAGAGGACTCTCAGAGAGCCAAGAGTACGATGGGGACACCAGCAAAGGGGAGGTAAATTCCTTTGCAAAACGTTTCATTGTCCTATGGAGCAAACGATGGAAAAGGGGGCTGAGAGTCCCCCACCATCTTATGCAGCCTCCGAGGTCGGCACCTTTCCTCCCACCCTCTGGCCCCAGTACACCTCCTACGTCCCCCCAGCTGTAGCGCGGGACGAGGCACCCTGCCCTCCCTGGCACAGCTGTCCTCCTCTGCCCAGCCACCCTCTCTGGCACTGCATGCTTCCTCGGGCAATTTTGTTGTTATCACCTGCTGTTACTATTATTAGGGAAAATAACTTAGACACCTGCAAGCAGAATGGGGAAGGTTTTCCGGGTAATTTAATTTGTTATTTTTTTTTTTAAAGATCTGTGCCTACAAGATACAATCACAGTGCGTATACTGATGACGTGCTGAACCTTAGCGTCTTTGAAAATTAAGGTTCCCCTTTCAGTAAGTACTTCCTGCATCCACTGTAATGGGAAGTTCTGGAGGATTCAATGACTATACTGAATCTTTCAGATAGATTTTACAGGGCTCACTTTGAGTTGTACGGAGATACAGTAGGAGCCCTGTAATCTTCCTATCACACCCAGCTGGAAGCTGCCTGATACATCAATCTAATGCAGTTGGAGCCTGCTGCTTACAGCCCTTCCCTACATCCATCTATCAGTTGTATGTCCAGATCAATGAGAAAGAGATTACTCTGCGGGGAAAAAAAAAAAGTGATAAAATAATTGTAATAGGCATCTGATGACTAAAACACGCTGATCTACTGTAATGGAACTGCCAGCTTTACAACAGAACTTCAGTACATACCAAAATGCTGCGGATGGCACATAATATCTTGCTAAGTATCCTGGATACAGCTGTTACATGAAAAGAGAAACCATACAACACTGTCTAATTTCTAAAGAAATATCCAGAGGAAAGGAAACATAAGGAACATGAAACCCTTGCTTTTGTAATAAAAAAGTCAAGTCTCATTGAAAGAACCTACCATTAACTACTGTTTAAATTAATGGCTTTAATATCCAAAATATTATTAAAATAGTTTAATAGTAGATTGAAACTTAATATCTAATTTCACTCAATATAACCTGAAAACACTATTAAAAATAATTAATCTAAAGAAGAATAAAATATCTCAGATAATCTGCACATCTGAGCAAAGAGCTGCATGAGTCACAGGGGAGAATGACAAAGGCACAAAAGATCAGGATGGAAATTGAGCCAAAATTGAGAGCAGCTTCAGAACCAGAGGACAGAGGAAGAATTACAAGGAGAGCCAAGTCACAGGATATGCACAAAGGAACAGTTTGCTTTTCTGCCTCTAAGCCTAGAGCAAGCATGCAGCAAAAAATGATTTATGGACACGATAACTAACAGGTTAATCGCAATATGTAACAGGTTAATCACCCAAGCACACAGCAAAAGGTTAATCTCATAAAGCATTGTAGAGTTTGCCAAATAAGGAATTAAAGTTATATTTATCCATACTCGTCCTAGGGTTTCTATGGAGTCAGTCTGTTTTGTGCTTCCTGGGTATTAAACTGTTTGTTAATTTGCATGTTTCCTTCATGTTGCCCTGCAGGGCTTACATAAATACTGCAGTCATTAAGTCACATGTAGTCTTTTCCTTTCATTATTTATCCATTAAAACAATATCAGCCTATTTATCAATTATTTCAATGCCTTCTGTAGTGGAAAAGAACTCAAAACATAGACCTGTCAGATGCTAGCGTTCGGTCAGGTATTTTCGATATAGGAAGAAAAAAACAGCACAAATCTTCCTGACTAACTTCTGTAAGTTCGTGTTACTTGAATGTTAGTTGTATGTGTTCTATCCACTGCCTGTGAATTAATTCTTTTAAATGCTGTTGCTTCTTTAAGTCACTCTCTCTGAATCCTCCGATGATCCCATTTTCTCAATACAGGCAGGGTTCTAGAGGGGCGTAATTTTTTTCCCTACTTTCAAATTAGCTCTGTTATGCACCAGACCAATTTCTATTTTATTTTCTAATGCAACCTTTCTCCTTCACACTGTTTAAAAAGGGTAAACAAGGTTACAGAATTACTTAATCATCAAACCTAATTGCCCATCTGCCCCTTGCCTTTATGTAGGAAAGTTCATTAACTGCTCTCAATATTGAGTCAGATGCATCAATGCAAGGCTTTGCCTTCTGTGTGCATATGGGCTACCAGCAATAACATCTGGGTTTATTGACCTTAGAAGCAAAGTCCACACCAAGATGAAACAGCAACCGTACGCATACCTTGGGCGCTCCTGCTGCGTGGTCGCAGCGCAGCACGGTCCCTTCATCACAGACCATGCCCCCCTCTTTGCTGCTACCAGTGTGACCGCACGGGTGCCACTGATGCTACTGGCTTCACGTGCCGCTACATCTTTCGTGGCAAATGGTCTCTTAAATATCCTCGTGCCCTTCCTGTCTGTGATTCAAGTGAACAACTCCAAAAAGGAATTTCGGTCAAGAACTCTAAGCTTGTGCTACAAAACCTGGGTCCTCGTGAAGGGGTGGGGGGGACCTTGGTGTCATCTGACAAATTAAAGCCAACCTGAGCACAGCAAATGACGTGTGCCCCTTTGACAGAGCTACCCATAACTGCTTAGACAATGAGGCTCTGATTCTATTTTGCTGGAGGATGCAGAAGTGTTCATTAAAGAGCAGAGAGGTGTTCATAGAGCATCAGAGCCTCCAGCTTCTTCTAAATAGGACTAATCAAACAGTTGGGTTTCAGATAAAAGAACATCTAAACAAGTGGCGGCTGGATGTTTGTGTTCTCAGCTACTAATGCAAAAAAAGGTCTATTTCTAAACATCTTTGACACATGGAAATCAAAAATGTATTGTTTAAAATGATGCTCATGTGGCAACAAAATAAAAATTGGGGAAAAAAAATCTCTTGGTTAATATTTAAGCATCCGGATACAGCTGGAAAAAGGCAACAAATTATGAATACGCAAGTCATCACAAATTAATGAAAGCACGTATTAGCTATGTAGAATGCTTATCTTTGGCATACTTAGGCTAAAGGAGGGAGAATACAGTTTGAACACAATTGAACAACAATCACACGAGGCCTCCTCTAATCGCATATAAAAGCAAAGTGAGCCTTTTTAATATTTATCCGTTCTTTTACAAAAACTATTCTGGCACCTGCTGATTAGTAATATCTGCAGGATCTACATAATTCATGATTTGATACATATTTTACTTTTTTCTAATTATATTAACAATTCGTAGACAATTAAAGTGACGCTGTATAGTCTGCTATGCATTTTGACCCTATCATAACCATAACTTAAAAAAAGTCCTATTGGCAGGCTCTGTGGTCTGCAGGTCCTCTGAAGGCAGACCTATGACA
This sequence comes from Burhinus oedicnemus, assembly GCA_008921705.1. NCBI lineage: Eukaryota > Metazoa > Chordata > Aves > Charadriiformes > Burhinidae > Burhinus > Burhinus oedicnemus. The sequence goes on from VFFE01009204.1 coordinate 1,708,696, forward strand.
AGTGGCAGCGACACAGGCTCACACACAGCATCCTTTGCCACATGCTCACTGACAGCGATTGACTACATGGCTGATTTGGGAGGGTTGGGTTGGGTGGGGGGTGTTTTTAAATAATAAATGGGACCGACTTAGTTGTTTCATATATCAGAGGCTAAGTCCCTAACTGCTCCCAATGAGCTTATATTTGTCAGCCACAAGCCTTCTGTTGGTGCCAAAACTGCTTAAACTCCTCAGCGTCACAGGCATCTTAAAATATTTACTCTGACCATGGCCACAGGACGCTGCACCAGCCAAGCGAACTCCGGCTCAAGCCACGAGTCCTCTTCTATGCAAGCAGCTACAAACATTCAGGGGAAATGGATACCCAGCCTCGCTGCCAGCAAAGGACAACCCCATCTCACAAAGACAGGAAAGATATGGAGAGAATAAAGTTTTTACAATTCCAGTTCTCATCAGATCCTGCTGTCACTCACCAGACTCTACAGTTTTCCTAAATACAGACTTCATGTCTAATTATTTGCAGAAGACAAGCGTAAAGTGTGTGCATGTATGATATATATATGTATGTAAAAAAGAACAGGACGCTACCTCAACTCCTCCAATAATAAACTCCTTGTGCCCCCCCGCCATGCGTAAATATTAATGGTCCAAAATCTGTAACACATGTCAGTATTTAGGTCACTGGACAACAGCCCACATAGAGCAGAAGGGACTGAAAATTAATAGCGCTGCTGGAGAGTAAAAAATACAAATAGAACCAAGAAATGATAATGCTATCAAAACGTGTAATAGCCTATTAAACAACATTTCTTTTGAGATTTTATTTATTTATTCATTTTGACTGAACATCTCAATTTCCTTAAATATACAATACACAAAAAGAAAATTAAAGTTTCTCATTTGAAAAAAATTCTCTTTCTAGTAACTTTCTATTATGTTTTTTTGAAGGCGGCAGTCACTTACATGCCAAATAAAGCTAATGCTAGCTTGTAGAGAAATCATTATCATTTATTCCTTGTTGCAGAGGAGAGGCATTTATATTAATTAAAACCAAGAACTACCAGCCTTAGCTGGTAGAAAGTAGATGTTACATGCAATAGTTGTGATTTGTTGTTTTGCGGTTGGAATTTTTTCCTCTTCTTTCAAGCAGCTATTGAAAAATTATGCCTGGAAAACAACCAGCTGTTACTAGGTTCAATGTTTGTTTTCATTCTGGGTTTTTTTGGGGGGGTACTCATCATGCCTGTAATAACTTTTAACCTACAGTTAAATACCTATCTCTCTGCTCGTGAGCTTCTAATTGGTTTGGCTTTGAAAACAGAGGCACTAAATGATATGCTTTTTAAACGCTTAATTTGCAATTACCTACTGAAATATTTTGCCCACGAAGGCGCAGTGCGCGTGTGAACGTGCAGCCCCGTTTTGCCGCGAAACCGTTCTCACAGCCACACCATCCACTCTCCCTCTCTTCGCCTCTCGTTTTTCCTCTCTTCTCGCAATACTGAGATCTTGAGAGACACAAAATAGCACAGTGGATGATCTTTCTGGACTTTAGAAACTACATGGAAACTTCTCTGGGAAAGCCATTTGGCCTGACACTGCCCCGTGGTCTGGAGACTCATCCCCTCTGGAGGAGTTTGCTGTCAGGCAGCGGCAGCGCTCCCTGCTGCCACTCCCAGGGGAGGGAGGGATGGAGGGAGCTCCCAGAGGAGGGGAGGTCCCGGTTGCACCTCTTGCTCCAGACCACGGTCCCAGTGCAAGTGCCTGAAGCCAGGCAGGATCCATCTCTCCCTCAGGCGTTTTCTTCAGCACACCTCTGGCTTTTCCATGCTGCAGTGGCAGTACTCCCCCTCCTCCCTCCCTTGCAGAGGGTGGTCTGAGCCCCGTTGCAGGAGGATGCTTCTCGCCCCCGGCCCCTTTTGGCCAGACGTGACATTCCTGTAACGACTGGCCATCGGTCTGCGAGGAAGCCGTGACCAGAGAGAACTGCAAAAGCCCCTGAGACAAGGTGTTAGCACGTGTCCTCCCGTTGTAGGCACCAGCATAGCTCAGACACTGAAATACTGATAAGCTAAAACAAGGTATTGCAGCCCCCCACCCTCCCCCCGGCATCCAGCCACCACAGTGGGTGCCGGAACCGAACACACCAGGTAAACACGGGGCTGCAGTGCTGCCACAGCCACCTGCATCCCCGGTGACAGGAGATGGGGGAGGAGGGCAGAAATCAGGCAGTCGCTGCTTACAGGCTTCATATTAAACTAAAAATCAACCTCTCATTGCTAGCACTTTTAGAGCAGCGTTCATGATCTCTGTAGGGTGCCATTTTCATCTCTTCTTTGATGTGAGAAGGGTGGAAGTGATGGTGCATTAGAAACAGGAATGAAAGGGGCAAGTTGGGAATCGTTAAGTAAACTCCCTGTCTCTTAAAAAGGAAATGTTCTTGAATTTATTCAGCCGCTCATCTCATCTGGCCATATTAAAGCAAAGTATCTAGGAAGAGAAAGAAGCCTTGTGTGCTTCAGTCTCGCTTCACTTTCAGATATACACCTAGTATTTTGGTAGTCTTCAGGTTTGACCGACTGAAGTAAGAGCTATAGTTTAATTAACCATTACAGCTTTTATAGGGTGTAATTGGCCTCAGATCTAGTTCATTAAAGCCACAGTAGAATCATTCTGACAGTCCAGCCACGAGACAAGTTCACACAGAGCATTAGCAGTTCAGCTCCCCGCACATTAAGTTGGCGAATGTTTTCTGAAGAGAGAAGATGAAATAGTGCCAGCCATCTACTCCCTGTCAAATGTGTACCCAGAAAAAATTTCTAAAGAGAGATGACCAGGAGCAAATAGATAGTCTCCAACCTCATTACTCCCTATTCAGCTCAACATATGTCAAGTGTTTGCACTAGGCAAACTGACATTTTAGCTTACCGTTAGTCTACCCTGGAAACCTGATATTTATAATGTAATCATTCTATATCTGGCCCCTGGAGCAGCTGCAGTTAAAGGAAGATGAGTTATTAAAGAGAAAGTCTCCATTTGGTGGTTATTTTGTAGGTGGAAGTCTTTTGAGACACTCCTATTACCTGAAATATTCACAAAATAGTTTTAACCTGCTGGGACTTTGGAGTAGTCTGAAGAAAGATACTTTTCCCTTTGCCTTACAAGTGCTTGAAATTCACAGACTTTAGCAACGTGTAGGCTTTTGTATGGCTCGTGACTTTCCCGGATGCAAACACCCCAGAAGTACGCCCTACCTGTGGCTGGCAAAGAAGCCCCTGGCTGAGGCTGCCCCTCCACCACTCTCACCTTCTTCCTCTTCGTCTTCCTCTTCATCGTATTTCTAGCTTTTCTTCACCCACTCTCACTTTTCCCTCTTCTGTCTTCTTTGGGCCATTTCCTCCTTTTACCTCGCTTGTCCTTAGGAGAAATCTCCAGTCCTCATCTCCAACAAGAACCAATTTTCAGGAATGACCCTCACTGGCCTTTGCAGTCAGTGGACCAGTCTTTGAGTTAATCCACTTTTTCCTTAGTTCTGACAGGCAGAGCTCAAGGAAATTCAATCTCTTGAGGTATATTGGCATAGTCTTTGCAAGGCAAATACAAGCCCGTGCTGTCTGCTCTCCAGGCACACGCAAACTTGCCCTGCCAATGCCCTGAGCCAAATGCAACTCATATGGCCCTGGTGAGTAGCTGAGCTGTTAAACTACAAAGCCAGTTAAAAAACCAAAAAAAGCTGTTAAAGCCAAGCTACTAAGCCTAGTAAGATCTATGAGTTTATCATAGTGTTAGCATGCCCAGTTTTTAGTGCATCTGGAGCGTGGTCAGAGTAAACAAACCTGCACTCAGAGCACTGACAGAGGGAGCTAGTGTCTGCCTGCAAAAGTCAATATAGGAAGAGGCTGATGTGATTGGTAATAACCATGCCGAAACTCAACAGGGGCCTCCAAAGGGCTATGGGGAGCCAAGAGGCTTTCTGGCATATTAATAGGTCTTTTTCATGTTCCCCCCCAAACAATATTTGTCTTCAGCAGCAGAAGCTTATGTTCAAAGAAATCTCTAACCTTTAACGAAGGCTGCTGCGTAACAATACTCCTATCATTTCACCAAAAACACCATCTAAAAAACCCCCTTGACTAGTCTTGTCCAAAGTGAAGAACCCGTCAGCTTCAATATCACACAATACCTGCACCAATAGGATTTAAATCACTTCTAGGAACTTGATGAGCTGCTTCTGCGTTAACGTGGCCCAATTCTGCGCTGAGTTTCACAGCTGAAACCTTGCTGAGGTGACACCCTCATTACCAAGAACATAATTTGGGCAAGTATTTTTAAAACAGAAGTACTTTCCACACACATACTTAAAGAGATGCACAAAGTGCTCTGCTAACACTTTAAATCATCTTGAATGCTTGAATTTTTGAGCGCATTTTGACCCTTGTATCAAAGCACACTACGTTACATACTGCATTATGACACAGTGAATACAAAAGAGACATGACAATTATTTGGACAATTGAAAACATGAATAAAAAATGATTGCTGAATTGGATGCTGTACAGCTTATAGCTTTTGAGAAAAAAGCCTCTGTCTTGTAGGGTTTATTAACTCCATGAAGTTAACTGCATCAGCACAAAAATTTCTTCCTGAAAAAAAGTATGCACTCAAGTCAAAGCTCAGGGCATCAAGTTTTCAAATACTCAGGAGTTTTGCTGAGTCAAGATTCAACATGAACTCTGAGCAGCAGGAAGTAAACTTTGGTCTCAAAACTCTGTTTGGGGCAGTAACTGGCATCAAAACAAATTCTAGAAGGAAAGCAAACAAAAGTGCTGTTAACTCTATTAGTTCTTAAGCTCTGAGAAATCAGTGAAACAATTTGCCAGTCTTTTTTGTAAAGCAAGTGGCCACTAGCAGAAGTGGTAGTCAACAAAGCTGTATGTTATAGTAACAGTACTATGGGGTTTTAATTATTAACAAAATATTTTTAATTATTAAAAAAAACTATAACCATTAATCCATTTACCTACTTGAAATATGTATGCTAGGATGGTAAAATAAACTTAAAGATTCATGAATCAAGCCTATGTCCAAAACAGACCATCCATCTTTCATTTTCCATTAGGATATGGGAGAAACAATGAACTGAAACAGAGACGCAGAGAGAGCAGTGGCCACCAGCAGTGAGCAGATACAACGCAGTGCTTCAAAAGGGATCGTCTTCTGAAGCTGAAGGAAACTATTCCAAAAAGCCATTCTTCTACAGTGAGTTGCAACAGTAAGAAATTAAAAAAAGCAATGTGTAATACATGGAATGAAGGGAAAATACCAATGTAAAAGGCTTACCCGATTTGTCTGTGTGTGTATGAATGAAGTTCAAAAGCATAATGACTTGGTTATACCTCAAAAGGTGGAGGGAGCCTCAGGCTGAGGTGCAGACAAACACTGGAAGAGGCCAGGAAGACAATAGGGCTGTTAATCCAAGACCAATAACTCAAGCATAACTTTTGGAACAATAACATTTGTTTGCCTTTTTAGGAATTGTAACCTTCATTAAGAAACAGGATAATTCAGATTTTCTGACATCATAAACCCTTCCATTCCCCTCTCTCCTCAAAAAAAAAAAAAACAAAACAGTCATTGAAAGGAGTTGTTTCTAATCACTTCAATCAGTAACAGGTCACAGTTTCTTGATGAAAAATTATTTTCAAGTAGCAGTTACAAAAGCATGTCTCAAATACCAGATCTTAAATTTTACTATAATTAGAAGTGCTGGTATGCCACTGCAGGACCAAGTTCAAGAGTGGCAGAGGAGTGTGTTTATGCACAGCTGAAAAGGAGGTGTAAGGCGCTACTCACTGTGTAGCTGACACACAGTGAATGCAAGGGGAGGAGAAGGGGATGGAAACCAGGGAAATACACATTTGTGAAGTGAAGACAAACACTTGGGAAATGTACTCAGGGAGAGATCACAGAAAAATGTTGGCTGGGGAACGTGGAGAAATCACAGTCCTCAACCAACACATCAATTGACAAAGTCAATGAATGGATGAAGTCAAGCAAAGTCGAGCTAAAAATTAAGAATGGGAAGTTTTGTAGTGACAGGTAGCATAGTGTGCCTGCTGACTGAGCTGAAAGGCTGAGGCAAGCTTTCAGCTACAGATGGCGTATCTGTTTAGAAAGGGCGATTAACCAGTGCAACCACGCTGCCAAGAGTAGTAGTGCACACTGCATTTGTTGTTGTCTTCCTGGGTGTCTTTCCGAGAGCTGTGCTTTAGCCAAACAGAAGTTACCAGGATCAACAAAGGAGTACCTATGTGAAATGCAATGGTCTGCTGTTTACAGGAGGTCAGACTGAATGATCTAATGGTCCTCCCTGGTTCTTAAACTCTCTGACCCACACAGACAGAGGTTGACAGAGCTCAGGAAAAGAACACAGTGCTGCCATGAAATCCCTCCTTGCACTTATACTGCAGATCTGTGTGCCTCAACTCAGAAGAAAAAATAAAAGAGTGCATTACAGAACACAAATTCAGCATCAGAGACTCTGCAGATGTTTGTCACTGGGTGCTGAAGACTTGCAGCAAATATTCCATGACTTACTGAAATTCCTGAAGACTTCCCTTGAAGGGGAGCCTGTTGAAGTGTTTTTATTTAGCTAAGAAAATGAATAAATGTCGCTGTGAAACTTCTCTCCATGTATAGAGGACATCACTGGAAACTAACAGAGGACAGGTATTTGTCAACAGTACTTCAGTGACACAGAGAACCAGACCAGCAGATATTTAGTAACCATTCTGACTTCTCCATCATCATCTCATCTTTCTTGCCTCCACAATTCAGGGAAAAGATAACAGTATTTTTCTTCACAAATTATATACATTTAGCCTGGCTTTATCGCAGTCAACCACAGCTCAGACAAATCCGATCTTACCCCCTTAGAAGAATTTTACTTACTTTTTACTAAGACAGAGCATGTTTTACAATACCAATGAAACTCAATTATACAGACAGACTGACCTGTAATACATGGCCTTTGAGAAAGATCTAATTCACAATTAAGGCAAAAAACATGTTCTACATCTCAAGCCGGTCTCCTATTTTCAGCATCTTTCAAAGACTTTTACTTATTTTCATCATTAAAGCTATAGACTTTTCCCATAAAATATTATAAAAGAATAACTACCCATGCTACAAAGCCAACATGAGGTTCTCAGGACATTTAGATTCAAAAAATATTACAGTGGCCTGTTGTGAGCTATGTATAGCTAGAAAAATCAGATTTCATCTGCCATTCTGTCAGGCTGCATTCCAAAGTCAGTTTATCACTGCAGCGAATACCAAGATATTTATCTTCCCTGGCTAGGTTAATCTTGTGTTCCATAATTATCACGACTGCCATAAACACATTCAGTTCTGTTCCTGCATTTGTGAATGTTGCCAATTTAGGGAGAAACTGAGCTTAAAGGGACTTGCTTTTGTTTACTTTCAACTTAAAGGCAACAGCAGAAATTAAGAAATATATTGCATTGGAGATTGTATTTATTACTAGCTATGTGATGATAGCTTTCCGGTGTAATTTTTTAGCCTCAAACTAAATTAAAACTGTACGAGGTCACCACATTTAGGCAGGAAAAGGATAGAGAGTACTATGGATAGAGTTGGTTGGCAATATCTGTCTGTGACTCTGTGTGTGTCTGTACATGTATACATATGTACACACATGTTTTTCTACAGCACTTTCTTGGGATTTTTTCCCCCCTCTTATTTCCTTTGGTCATCTGACAAATCCTTAGGATGCAGCACGTTTCAGGAGTCTGAGGGCCTGGAAACTTCACCATCCCCGGGTACAACATAGCTCAACATCTTCCAGTTCCAGATTTGGCTCGTTTGGAGCTGGCATGGCTCTCCTCACTGCATGTTGTAGTTGTGCCCTAAAGCAGTCAAAAACATGGTGAGCCAGGGATCTTTCCTGGTAGATGCACCGCCATTCCTACTGCAGGTTACTAGCACCATTCCTACTAACATCTGCTCTCCTGCTGCTTTGAGTAGGAGAAGACAAATAGCGCCTTTGTCCCTGCTTTCAACAACAATAACCATGTGAAATCCCAGGCTCAGAAATATGCAAACTAGGAACCCCTTTCTTGGGATACCAAGAAATCTCAGCCTTTTCCTTCCTGAATTCCTCTGAAATGGACAGACAGGTAAACTGAAGAGGGAGAAAAAACAGAAGATGAGTATTGCCTGGGATCACTGCAGTCTTCTGTGTGCTTGTCAAAGGCCGATCAAGATTAAAACCTTGAATTGCTCCTCATAAAAGGCAGAGTATGACATGTAGAGCTCTAACAAAAGATTGAAATAAAAGGTTTTGTTTAGAAGGTTAAGTTAGTTCATCCTTTAGTTCAGAGGATGCAAAAGTTGGAGCAAAAGCCAGACTCAAAAAACCCTAGGTTTTGATTGTCTTTAGCCTGCAGGAACATGGCATTTCCCACTCCGTCACTTTAGAAGAATGACAGCGAAGAACACAGGCTTCAACTAAACTTAGAAAATATGAGCTACATTTTATGATGTTATTGAAACCCAAGCACAGGCAAAAGCTGAACAATTTAAGTAAGGCTCTAGCTATTTTGTGTTTACAGGGTCAGCAAAGGCATATGAAGTAGGCACAAGAAGCAGCAGAGTTTCCAAATCTTATTCCTCTCCCTCTTTAGCACAGTATTCTAGAAGGAAACAAGAAGATACAAAATTAGGCAGAAATTCTGTTCCTCTAACTGAGATGGATTTCTTCTATGACCACTGGCTCACAAAACTTCCCTGTGCTACTTCCATTTCTGGAACAGGGATAATAATGTACCTACCCATCTGTGTATTTACACTCAAAATTCACCCGTGTTTGCAAACCATCTAGAGTCCTTCAGAGATAAGACTCTAGCATGATGGAAAATACAACTACCTCATTAGAAGAGGGAATACACGTGCACATGCATAGGTTTGTTTGTATCAGTGTTTCCTTACTTCAGTTTCCCCAAACTTCCAAAGGCTCCACATAAAAAAGAAATTTCTACTCTTCTAGCAAGTTTAGACAAGCTTTCTAGAACTTCACCAGACAGTAAGGAGAACAAATCAGAGGCTGTAAATCCATGCTCCTACAAGGAGATCGAGACAGGCATAATTGGCTCATTTGTAGAGTTCTGGAGCTACGTCACTGGAAAAGCAAAATGGGCTTAAAGAACATCTCAGGTGGAGTGGATAAAGCCACCTTTGGCTTCTGCTGCAGAAGTGGCGATATGCCAAAGTAAAGCACAAACCCAGAGCCGCAAGCTTCATTAGCATAAGTAACAGCAGATTAAGCTGAGAAAATATGCCACAATGACCCACAGGTTCCCCAGCCGTACTAAAAATATCTACACAGAAGCAGACAAGGTATCCTTCAAACGTGGAAAAAAAAGATCAAGACCTTAGGGAAACTAAATCCAAAGAAACCTTCTTTCTCTTTTTAAAAAACTTTTATTGGTAACTTAAAAATACATAATTAAACAACTACCTGTATGTGTGGGAACATGTTTGCAAGCTCAAAATACAGCTACATCTTACTGAAGGACTGAATAATATGTTAAGGTAGAGCTGTCTTTGCTGGAGAGAGTCCTCCCGCAGGGGTAATTCCAGCCAGCATGTCAACAAATGTGGTGAGGCCTGATGAGGAGGAAGTGGTTCAGGATGTTATAGAAAAGACAAACATCTTAAATAAGTTAAGGGCTAAGTCATGACTCATTTTCAACAACTGTATTAATAACAGAGTGGGTAGGCTGTAAAGACCGGTCAATGCTCCATAACAGTAAGTGCTACTACAGCTGTCGAGTATGGCTAGGAGGCAATCGAGACCTTCTGTGTGAGTGCAGTTCACATCCACCGGTTATTTTCCAGTTTAAGCATATCTGACAGAAGAGTCAATGTGATACACACAGTTCAAAGTGGCAGCAACATACCTGTCCTGTTTATTTGTTTTGCATGGCTTGAATCTAATCTTGCACAACTTGAGGCAGGCTGACAGTGGCATGCAAAACAGGTTGATGTGATGCATGAAATATGTATGTCACTTTAGCTTTTATCTGAGAGCTTCAACAGCCAAACACTTTCTTTTACATCTCTGGAGAATGATATGTGCTGCATTTAACAAAAATATTAACTATTGGCACCTTCTATCTTGAATATTACCTAGAAGTATCATAAGACCAGTGCAGAAAGCAAATAAAAAAGGAGTCAAAGTGCAAGGAAGCTGTAGCAAATATCAAAAAGTAAAATAAGAGGTGAAAAGAACATAATATGAAAGACAAGAACAAAGAAATATATCTTCACTTTAAAAAACATTAAGCATTGATTAATAAAATGAAATCATAAAATAATTATACCAAAATAAATAAAACCGATTTCATTTAGACATTTTATAAAGGCCATGGGACCCCTAAACAACTACATTAGACAGGCCCTAAAAAGAAAGTGTTCCAGTTTGTTGGCTGATTTTAAACACATTAGTTGTTGTAACACTGACCACAGAGGATAGAAATCAACTGTTCGGATGATGGCAAAAGGATGAAAAATAGTCACATAAATGCTGAACAAACTGATTTTACCAGTTAAACACAGAAACTGAAACCTAAACACACTTTCTGAAACTTTGCAATTGTGACCCCTTTTTTACCTCACATCTAAAGGCAACAAGTTCCAAAGATGACACGTGCAGTGTAAGAATGGTTTGGCTTTGTCAAGGAATTACTTGTCAGTTTCCCTGGATATATTCTTGTTCTTGTATCTTAGGACAACTGATAAAGGACAAAAACATTCTTGCCCTATCATACTTACTACAACATTAGTTCACAGGGAACAAGTCTAGGTATTCTGCCACTGGTTTCTATACATCTTTTGAGACAGAAGACGTAGAAAGTGAACTCACTGCTGCTACCATTTGAGAGGTTAAAGCTTGGGATGAAACTTGGGATGGGCTCAGGGGCTCTTCCTCTGTAAACCCAAATCTCTTTTATGCTCCCAAACAGACCTGAACAGAGAGCACCAATTCCAAATGACGCACCTTGTGACGTTCAGACAATAAGCACGTGATCTAAGGCTGCTTCATATAGTTACCTGTAACATTTTCAGCAATCATATGCATGTGTTTCAGTGTGGCACAGCACCTCCCTCTCTGGGAACAGGTTCCTGTCACTACTCAGTTCACCTCCCCACATTTACAAATGCAGTGTTTCTCTGTGGTATAAAATCTGAATTCTGAGAACTGTTCTGCCAGAGCACATGTAATGCTCACTGTTCAGAAACACAGAATAAAATACCTGAGCAGGTAAAAAGAAAACAATTAATTCTCTTAATTATTTTATTAAAGGTTTTTCTCTCCCCCTACCCACTATCCCTGAGGGGAAAAAGCTCAATCACTCTCATGCTGTTTACTTTCCAGGGTTAACAACAGTTACTTTAATATTAAACTTCAGATTTGATCTTAAATGGCTGTAAACAGGATTGCAAGGGAGAAAATCTTTGAGGGCTTGAATCTTCATTTTTTTGCTCTGAGCTGAATGCACGCATCATGCGAGCACCACGCTGAGAATCATTCCAAATGCAGAGACAGTCATTTTCTAAATAAACACAAAAAAGGACTCTTTTGATGTGTTCTTTAGACCCAAGTAACTTTTCCACACGTAACTTTTCTCTCCCTCTGTACTCTTAAGGGACTCAATGTTCTTCAAGCAGTGGTTACAAAAAGAAATTAAAACTGTTTAATTTTAGCTGTGTCTTACCCCACCCTGACTTCTCCTGCCAGGAAAAGAAATCTCTCACTGCTTCAGACCTATTCTGGCTTAATTAAGTAGGTACTTAAAGCCCGACTCTATTCTTGAAATAGTAGCAGTATCAATGTTAGCAATCAAAGTGTTCGATACTGCAACCTGGTAGGCAATACAATATCAAAAAAACCTGAATGAACAAGCCAAAATTTAGGAAACTACACTAACGGAAGAATGCAATTAATGAAATTAATCCTGCTTCAGGTATAGATGAGCTTTCCCTTGCTGAATTTTCAAGTTCCGTAATAACTCTCTGCATATCTCTTATGTTGTTCTTGAGCAATGCAGCTCATTACTTACCTACAAGGAATTGGACTATTCCAGTCTACTTGCAAGCATAATCAGCAAGACAAATGACTTACAGGTGCTAAGCATCATGCCAGAGTGTATAAAGAAACATCACAGATCTTATCTAAAAATGCATCTGCAGTGAAGATTAACATTTTATTCCAGTAATGGGGTGGGGTAATTTAATTTATTTGGTTACAAGGAGAGGAAGCACTGCCAGGCTTCCATAAATACTCCTTGACTGGCCTCCAGAAGTAAAAGATGAAGACATGAACCCGGTCCTTTCTAACCAGTTTGCTGCCTCCTCCCCAACTCCATTTCACTGAAGGCAGGAGAGAGATCCAAGAAAAGCCAGATTTCCATGGGTGTCTTCACTGAACCCTGACATTCACCTTGATGTCTAACGCTGTTCTCTGACTTACACATAAAGAAAACAGAAATAACAACCACCTCACAAATTTGAGAAGTGTGCCAAAACCACTACTGGCCTGCTGTGCAATCCGAAAATTGACAAATAAATAAAAATAAATAACACAACCTGTCTTGCCACCGACAAAGGAATTGTGTCTCTTTACATTTCCAAAGGCCTTTACATTTCCATTGTGCTGAGTTACACTTACTTTTTAAGGCCTAAAACCCCAATGATTAACACGAGGCTTTCCCATTTTTCAGGGAAATATTGGAAGAGGAGCTATAGCAGTTTTCCAGGCAGAAAGGAGCCTTGTGTGGTCAGACTGTCAATGTCTAAAGCTCAGAGAGCCGACCGTGGGAAACAAAGCTTTTTAATTCCAAGTCACACGGTTGAAATCAGTAATGAATAAGATAAAATGGTCCCAAGGTAACGCTCCCTGCACATAATATCTTCTGACCTTTTACTTATCTCCCGAAATACATTTTTTTAAAAGTTTAAACAACTATGTCCTGAGGTGTCATTCACACAAGGCTCCAGCTGGGTGCTCCAAAGTGGCTCCTGAACATAACGAACCTCTGAACAGACCCATTCACTCTTCATGCCTACAACCCTCCTTTTACAGAACAACTGGATTGTTTCAAACTTGGATCATGTTAGCAAAGGTGGAAAAGGAACACAGCTTCCAGAATACAACCTGTTATGGTAGACAGCTTTCAACATCCTGCAAATGACAGTTTGCTCTTCCCCAATCTGCTAGCAGCCCAATAAGACATTTCTTAAAACCTTCTCAACTTGGACACAATGTATTTTCTCTTCACTGATTATCTCAGAACAATGAAATAACCCAAATGCTGTAATAGTTTGGTTTTTTTTCAAACTCCACTAGAAATAACAGATAACATCTGTACAACCAGGGTGTTGCCACAAATACCCATTTGAGTAGTGCTTTTTTTTTTTTTTAAGAAAAGAAACTACATTTTCTGTGATTATTTTTATAGCACATCCTTTCAATAAAGTTTTTCCTTTCTTCTTTGAACACTTTTGAATGGACAGGCTGTCACAGCCACAGGCTGTAACCAGTTTTTGCACCAAATCTCCTTCACTTTTAAGTAGATAAAAGCAAGAAGACATCCTTGGAATTGGTTAAAACTCAAGTTTTGGTCATATGTTATGAGTACAGCCAATGAAAAGTTCTAGTATGTGTAATGTCTCTCTGGTACACAAAAATATTAGCAAAGCCAAGGCACTCTTAATGTTGCCCAAATATATTTCCTCATGCTACTGATCTTAGTTCAGGTGCACACAATCTACAGGGGCTTTAAACTAGTAATAATGCTCTTTCCATGATGTATTTTCATCTGTCTTTTTAGGGCAAGTTCAGGATAACTACCTCTGGAGTGACTTGGTGCTTCAAGCAGAAAGAGGTTTCATTTTACAACCTTTTTTTACCAAGTATCAGCTGTGGTCCACACCCATCCATTCTAATATGAGTTATCCCTAAAAATGACTGACCTTGAGTCATTACCTCCTGACAATTTGGAAAGCTCACTTGGAGTAATCCTGTCTAAGCTCACTGTGGTGGGTCGAACTTGGCCAGCAGCCCGACACCCACCCGGCCTCTCTCTCACTCCCCCTCCTCGACAGGACAAGGGAGAAAACATGACGAAAATGCTCTGGGGTCGACATAAAGACGGAGAGATCACTTAACAATTACTCTTATCGGCAAAACAGGCTCAACATGGGGAAAATTAATTTAATTTATTGCCAATTAAAGAAGATTTGGATGGTGAGAAAAAAAGACAAAAACGATTGAAATAACATCCACCCTCATGCCCCATTTTTCCCCAGGCTCTACTCTACTCCTCCACTCCCAAGTCCTTCCCCATCAACCCCACCCCGAGGGGTGCAGGGGGATGGGGAACGAGGGCTGTCATATCAGTCCATACCCGCTCCTCTCTGCAACTCTGTCCTCAAACTTTTCCCCTGCTTCAGCATGAGTCCTTCCAGAGGCCGCAGTCCTTCAGGAAACACCTGCTCCTGTGTGGGCTCTCCGTAGCCTGCAGCTTCCTTTAGGGCACAACCACCTGCTCCAGCATGGAGTCCTCCATGGGCTGCAATGTGGATATCTGCTCCAGCATGGTCTTCTCCAGGGGCTGCAGAAAAATCTCTGCTCCAGCACCTGGAGCACCTCCTCCCCTTCTTCTTCTCTGACCTTGGTCTTCCCCCTGCTATTTCACACTTCTTCTACCCTCACTCCATGTAGGGAAAATGCTTTTCCCTTTCTGAAATAGGCTTTCCCTGAGGTGCCACCTTCTTGGCTGAGGGGCTCAGCTGTGCCCTGCAGTGGGTCTATTGGAGCTGGCTGGGTCCAGCATGGGGCCATCCCGTCTTCTCATGGAGGCCACCCCTGCAGCCCCTTCCCCCGAACCTTGCCACCTACACCCAATGCAGTCACTCAGGAAACAAGCATCAGCACCCCCAAACCCCCTCCCGTGGTTCTTGCTCTGCCTCTCCAGGGGAGCGCTGACACAGGCAAGGCTAGTGCTTGCCAGTCCCATACCTACATTGGGGGTTCAAGAAATTGCTTTTCCAGTCTTGTCAATGCAGATCTGTCCAGACGTACCGATACTGGTTTCTTTTTCTTTTAAACTCACTTGGGAGAGCTGGGACCAAATAAAATCCCAGAGAAAAAACTAAGACTGACTATTTCAGCACTGATTCACCTCTGCTCAATAGTTTTATTGTGCTTCCTGTATTTTTACAAATCCTGGGGCAAGGTGTTAAACCAGAAAACTATGCTGCAATACAACCCAAATACCTAGGCTTTTCTCCTGAATTATAATAATGCATACAACTATTCCAAGATGGTGGTTCTCTCAGGAAAAAAATTTAAGTCCTGACCCAGCAGATGTCAAAATGTTGCATAAAGCAACAGCAGAGTAAGTTTGTCCTCTAAATTGAAGCCTCTGCCTTTCCCACATCTAATAGACTAGCTCATATTTTCTCTCTTTCATATTTTTTTTCTCCCTGTCTTTCAGTTTCAGTGTTTCTGTTGAAGGACAGGCTGTGAAGGATTCCCAATGACATACCTATCTCTGGCTCTCACAGAAACTGCAACTAAGGTGGGTACCTCTGCGTTTCCCTGGCACCTCAGAATCATCAATGGGTGGTGTGTCTCTGCATGATACAATTATCATCCAGTGTAAAATCCTCAAGTTGTGTGTTAGTAACAAGAAGGCCACAAAATGCAATCCCGTTTCTGCTTAGGGTATGTCACAGTCTCACAGCTGGCCAGGGTTTGCAGCCGTCATTCTGCGTCTACTTTTGATGATACAAAGCAGACCCTTCATATTAATTATATTAATATATATCATTCCCTAGAACAATGAAGTCACTTTTCTCTGTACTTTGTCAGGTGCCACGTACATTGTTGTCACACAATCAATAATAACATATTTACATTAAATAATAATAGTAAATTAGTAAGTGTTCTGCTCCCTAGGCTTAGGCAGATTTAAGAAACTATGTAATACATGTAGCCCGATAGGGCTGCTTAGGCTGTTGTTTATTCAACACGTCAGCCAGGTAACGTAGAATCCCAGTAATACTAAATAATACTAAATACTACTTTCACTAAGGACTCCTGCAAAATTCATTTTCTTGTTTCCAGAGGAATAATCCTAACTGATACTCTTCAGCAACATACCGTTTCCCTGTGGTTACAGAACCTTTACTATCTACCCTAACACTTTGGCTAATGCTGATGATTAAAAGTCACATTTAGGCCCATATAGTTTAGCAAACAGTACCTCTAAGAAAAGTGTGGGATTAGGTATTATGACAGGCAATGAGGTATTACTACTTAAAGCTAAAAAGAACTTTATAGAAATTGAAGTGTAGCTTCTCTGAAGGAAGCAAACCATATTTGAGCTTTCGCATTCTGAGGGCAGATGATGGTGCTGGTTTTGGTTTGCATACCGTGCCAAGGTATGTCAAGCATTTTGAATTTCTGCTTCCTAGTTACGTCCTTAAGTAAGTAGCCTGAGAACCTCCTCATAACCCTAACTGTCTCAGGATTTGTTTGATGTTGGTTCAGGTTGCATCATAACTGATCACTTACCTAATCCTCATTATTTCTGAAGTTTTGAAAAACAACAGAACCTGGGAATAAATATAATTAGTTACTGGGATTAACCAACATCTGTAACATGCTTTTTGTTCTTTGCTTCTGAGGAAATATCTGAAAAAACACATGCTTACCAAGATTTAATCACAGGATCAACCGGGCTAGCAATTAATTTCACTGTTTTTGAAATGTTTTGCTAAGTACCGAATTCATTCATAAGATAAAAATCCTTTGTGCTTTTCAGTAGTCTAAACCAAGGCTGCTAAGAAATGAGAAGTCAGTAATTTTACTATTAGTCTGAGAGTCGCCACAGACATTAAACCGTAAATATCTTAAAATTCTTAATAACCTTAACTTTAATCTTCATTCACCGACTATTTCAATGGCACCAGAACTATTTCACCAAAGCAACCGTCCTAAAAGATTCCATCCTTTACGGCTCAGAAAAAATATAGATATAACATTTTCCATGTACATGCAGTTATTTAATACCTTTACTTTTCTGCCTTGCTATCAAACCTGATTCAGTCACAATTCAGGGCCTGAAATCATACTGAAGACAACAGGTTGCGTTTTTCAGTGTTTGCAGTCCTTATCTCATACTGGACCAACAGTGAATGAAAAGCAGCCTGGGACGGCAAAGTGAGAATTCTGGTCTTTGACAAAACACTTCATTTAAACAAATAGGTGAATATTCCAGCTTGCCCTTTGAAAGAGTGATGTTTGTACCTAGGGAATATTTATGAAATACCATTTGGGACTATTAGTATCAAATTACAGAGGAGTTCCCATTTAAATGGTATTTTGTAATAAGAGGAAATAAAGATATGTTAAATATAAGCATACTGTGGGAATATAAATTGCTTTCCAACAACAAAAAAAAAAAAGGCAAAATGATGAACCTTTTCCCAATATCTTTGCATTATTTGTTGCAAAAACATATGTGACCAGCATAATGGCTATATAAAAATAACAGGCTGCTCAAAAAAAAAAAGTCTAGAGAAAACAGCATGTGGTGGTTTTATTTAGTGTGGCTTTTAAGTTTCAGGGAAACAGATCAATACAAGTGATCAGGAGTGAATGCTAAAAGAACTTGACCCCATAAAAGAAATTCTGCATGCTCTTTATTGCTAAGAAGGACACAGCAAGAGGAGAAGGTGAAACTAGACATAGATGAAAACACGAGTTTCTAGCGGCTTGGTTTTTGTTCAAATTTTGCTTTAATTTTTTCTGATCTACGTTTTTTCCCCAGTTGCGACAAGCCACGGTCAGCAGGGAGAGAGGGAGGGAACGAGGGACGGAAGGGAGTGGAGGGAAGAAAAAAGAAAGAGAAAAGAAGAGTCTTTGTCAGCACTGGTCAAAACCAAATGTCTGTCTTTGACCATTTCAGGATCTTGAGTTTTTGTATCCTCAAGTAAGTCAGGGTACTGGTTGTGCTGTGTGGAATATCTTTAGGGATATGTAAATGAAAGAAATACCTTGTAAAGAACAGCGTTGTAATGTAAAACACTAAGCTAGGTAACTCGAGGATACTAATGAAAAACACTATGTGCCTAATCTTGATTTACTCTTCCGATTTTCCTTTTTTAAGACTAAGATCTATTCTAAAGATAACAAAAAACTAAAGAAACCACAGTGCAGATGGAGGTTCCTGATTTTTGTAAACAGGTGCACCTTGCATCCTTATTCTGATGCACAGATGCTCAGATCATAAAGGAAAAGTTAAAAAAACAAGAAAAAGATGCAAGCAAAACTATTATTACTTGACGTTTTTTCCATTTCTGGTAGAGCCCTGATTTCCCTCCTTTCAGGTCTCCATTTCAGCTCTCCCTCTTTCCTGGCTGCATCACTGTATCTGTCACGTCCAGGATATTTCTGCAAGGACTCCACAACAACTGCATTACAACCCCACTTCTGCAGCATATCACGTGGACATTTTGGAGCTAGTGGCACAGAGTAGAGAAGATGCAAGACGGCTTGTACCTTGTAGCTTAAGAAGAAGGAGATGGGCTGTAACCACCCGCTGTGACATGCAGCGGAGCAGCAAGCTGAAGGCTTTCTTGTTATTTCCAATTGAAACGCAGTAATCTTCTGTTCTGATTTCACCAGAATAAGAGGAAGAAACAAGAAAATATCAGCCTTCAGAAAATTCTCACACCATTCTCTGGATGTTTTTACCGACCAAAGTCCAGCAACTTTTCAGACAGATGGGTCTTTCCCCTGCCCTTCACTCCTTCCAGCATCATACAGAAAGTTAACATGGTGCTTAGCAACAACCAGCAGCTTCTGGAAATCTCAGCATTTACTATGGAGATTAAAACTGCATGATTTCAGGGATAGGTGGTTTAATCCTCTGTGATCAAAATAACCCTATTCTGGGGTGGGGAGAAAGGATATCCTTTAGCATTTATTATCAAATACAGTTGTCGTCCCCCCCCCCCCAAATAGTTAGCAATTTTAATTCTGTTACACGGTAAAAATAAATACATAAAAAACCCACAGAGTTTGAACTTTGGCTCTCAAAGAACAAAAATATTTCCTTCTTTGCTAATAGACTTAATTTATTAATACATTTTGATTAGATGTACTATTTCTTTGTGGAAAGCTTTTTGGCAGTGCATAACCAGATGCTCAGTAATATTCCTTGGACAAGCTTGACTCCCACATGTGCCTTTCCTCATGCATTTTTTGCAAGGCAATTATCATCCATTCGTCAAATGACCGTCTCATGGAACACCTGAAGTCTCTCCATTCCCCACTTCAGATGCCGTTTTTCCTCCTGCCCTCCTCCTCATTTCAGTGGATTTTAGCGATAGAAAGAAGGAGTACATCTCCTTCTTTTGGCTCACCTTTTCCTGACTCTTTCCTGAGACGGTCAGACACTTCCCCACACTGTGGGTATTTCTAAACCAGAATTTCCACCTTGTTCAGCAGCAGCCAGAAATTGAGTGAGGCAGAAGAAAGCCAAGAGCTGCCGTACTATACACATCTTCCTGTTGTCAGAAGGAACGTTCAGGACATGTCCTGGGGTGCCAGCAGAAAAAATTGTACAGGAAGCAGATGTGGAAGTAATGACACCTTAACACATTTCAAATGCCTTGTTTCTGGTTAAAACTACCCATTAAAATTAAAAAAAATAATAAAAAAATAAAAACCTAATCATGGCCTAGCCTCAATAAAATACTGAATGAACTTGTAAAACTAATAAACTTTGTCTCTACCATAGTTGATCTCCTAACATGCTTATGCTGTTGAACACCAACTGTACAGCTCGTAACCAAAAAGGTCTCTTCAGGTTGACAACATGGCACTGCTTTCTTGCAGCACTCCTCCAACATGCAATAGGTCCAAGCACAACTTGGTTTTGTCAGGCACCTTTTCAGGACCATTCTAACTCAGATGTCCAGCTCAGTAATAAAATTTCAAGTTTCTATGGACAATGTTTAAAAAGGCCTATCTCCAGCCTTCTAAACTTCTTTACTCCTGGAGCATCCGGCAGCTGTCATTTCCCTCCTGGGTAAGTTTTCTTCACTGACTTGAGCATCTCCCTACCCCGATTCCCTTTTATTGCAGTAAGAACAAGACATTGACTGAACTTGCAAGCACTTTACTCAACAGATGTTGATGGGAATTATCATAGGTCTTCCAGACTGGTCCAGCTTATACTGTTAATCTCTATTTTATCCTGTCCCTTTCCCTGTACTCATCTCACTTCTTATTTATTTCCTGGTTTGTTCTCTTCAGTTCATGTAGCTAAGTATCAGCATATATCCTGATTTCTCTCTTTTCTTTGTTGAATTAATATATGTACCATATCTTTGGTACACATCTGTAAATATCTGTGAGTGTATTTTTCTTGTGTTGTCCCACTGTCTAAGACTACAGAATTCTTATCCTTGACTGGGATTAATAACCAGAATCACGTGAAGGAGCACATACAACCAGCTTCCACCTCAGTCAATAAATAACCCTTTATATTTTTCTTAATTATGGTCAGCCAACGTGTGAGTGACAACTTCCTGTGCCCTTGCACACCTTTTAGATCACCCTTCTAAGAAGAGATTTGAAAACATCGGTCCCATATCTAAATATAAAGTGAAAGATGTCAGCTCTATAAATTAATTCAGGAAGACAGAATAGAAAGAGTATTTATATGTAAGGATGAGAGAAAAAAATCTATGTGCATCAGGCTAAAGTAAGACAGATAGACAATTGGATATCTGCATGTTTCTACACTGGAAACATCTGCTGGCTCTTATTGCTGCTTCTCTCCTCTTTTCTTTCCAGCCCTCTTTGTTGAATGTAAATGCTTTTTTCCTATTATTATCTTTCATCTTTGATTACTAGCTTGTAAAATAATAAACGGAAAGGAAAACGGAAAAATTGCCTCCTTTAGCCTCACCAGATCTGGAATTCCATGGCTAAGGTCCAACTCGATGCTTAACGTTTTAAATTTTTATTTTTAATAATATTCATACTATACAGGGGCTTGCTCATTAGACAGGCCGGTATTACTGTAGCTCTATTTATAGCCAACAGCTAGCTCCACCTAGTGTCGTCTTAATTCATCAACAAAACAGAAAGCTAAACCCAAATACTATAGATGAAACAGAAGCAAACTATAAAATCACTTGTCAGCTGGGTGATGCCAACAGACAGCATGCAGTTACAATTACCGGCATCACAAAGAGAAGACCATTTTAAGTAACTACTGTATGATGATAGCCAGCCAGCACTCTTGAGATAAGGAGCGACTGGCAGCTTCAGGTGTATAAATATAATACATGCAATATAAAACAGTTTTACTGCTACCCTAAAAAGTTGAATGGCACTTAAGCTGTTTATATGGGTTATTCTCTCTATGGTTTCATTATCATCAACCAGAACAGATCATTGTTAAGTTTAACAGAACTTCACTGAAATAGAGTAACAGTAATATTTTTTTATTGTCATCAAAACTACAGAACTATTTTTGGCTACACAAACCCCATAGTGATCCTGTCCATTAATAAGTACATCTCCCCTCCCAGCAGTTACAAAATAATTTAAAATGTGTCTCAGAGATGATCAAAGCAGGGAAATGCTCAAACTAGCTAACAGTATATCAGCTTTACTGATCTTTACCTTCAAACTTTCTAGAGGCTGGTTCACTGCTGTGTATCTAGAAACATCTATCTTCCTAGAACTGTTACAGCTTTAGTCAGCAACATTTAGTGTTTGTCTGATCCTCTTTTGACAAGACTACACAGAGCACCGCCAGCAAAGTCATTTAAAATAAAGTCAGAAAAGTGAATATCCAGTATGACAGGAGATTTCTTGATCATCACCTTGGAAAAAATGATAGACCTGATGAAGAAGGGAGTTGACATTGAAAGAAAGCATTTTGTAAGGCAAAACAATCCAAATAATTTAACATAATCATATCCTGCGAGCTATCAAGCAGTGTTTGAATGTTTGTTGGACCTCTGAAGAGGAAGGAAAGAGATGTCCTGCCTCACATTTAGAAAACACCACTTTTACTTCTTCGATCCAGGGCAACCCACTCCGATAGAGCTGACGTCTGTTTTAAACCTGTTCAAATCACCTGTTTGGAGCTGCTCAGCGGTTTCACCCTAGTGGTGATAAAATATATTTCAATATGTACAGTATACACTTAATGACTGCTCACTGTGACAGAAAGGGAGTCTATAGGTTGCAGGGTGGGGGGTGGAAGACGGACAGGAGGAAGGAACATATATTAAGATAATACATACAGCACAGCATGCACCTTTAAATTTTTCTCAAACTTTCTCAAAATAGTCAGTGGAAAGTTATGCTTGTGACTCATCTACTTTAAAGTATTCACAGCTAAATTCAATGATTATATGAAAACCTCACTGCAACACAGAATACGAATTTAATAAAAAGCACATGAAAATATTCTCTGATCTTTCAAAAATAAGAGAATACTCCAGTTTTCAATAATTTAGCAGTTACTGTCATTTCTCATTAACAGCTTTCAAAATCCTATCTGAAACAAGCTGATACAGAGAAATTAAGAGCAGTAATCAAGCGAGAAATGATAGACCAGCTGGGTAGGCATCAAGTTGGCAAAACGTGAATACAGTTCAATAGCTGAAACAGATGCTGGAGTTGTTGAGAAACCCTGCCGGAGATATTGATGTATTTTCTTTATATAATACCAAACGACGGAATAAATCTCAAGAGCTAAAAACTGATGGAGAATAAAACCTGTCGGAAAAACTAACTATAAAGGAGAGACCTGCAATAATGTCTTTTCCTTATACCAAAAACATTCAGTACATGCATCTTCACCTCCTCGGGATTCCTGAATATGCCAATACACCAGTCAGAGCTTGCTAGTGAATCAGAGGGAGCATTTCCCAGTCTTGTTTCACATTTGTTTGTTTCTATCTACCTGAGGCGTCACAGACTTAGAAAATACTTTATTCTTCAGCCTCATCCTAACACAACACTCTCTTTCAAGCAAGCGATTCCCCGAGCTTGGAGGCGAGCAGGAAAGAAAGGGTAACACAAGCATAAATGAAGCTGCAAAATCCATTTTGCACAAGGAATCTTGTTTTCAGAGTTTCAAGACCTCAGCAACAAATCCTCTGCCATCAGCGGCAGCTCGTTCTAGCATATGCTTTGTCATGGTCAGTTTCTAATTACATTCATAATGATGCAATAGCTTTGATAATCCTACCTTCCATGCCAGCTGCTTTTCTTGTCACTCCATCATGCCAATAAGTTGGCTGCCGTAACAAATCAAGATAGTGCAAAACAGCATCTTTCCCCTGCATCTGTCATCTTCCTGAAAGCATTCTATTACTGCCGACTGCTGGGAACCAGAAAGTCTATTTGAATTCCAGCAGCTCCCCTTTCGCATGATTCAAGTTAGGTTAGGTGGGCATGCCTAACATGATTCTCTCCATCATTTATTATGCAGCTGCTACACTGTCGGTGTGGTAACCACTCTGACTTTATCTGATACGTCAGTCTTGCAAACCTCTACCTCCGTGCAAACACAGGAGCCACAGAAGCATCTTGCATTTAATGAGCATTCTCCCTGCTTAAAGAGAGTGCATCTGCAAATCTGTTTCAAATCCTGCTGCTCGCATTGTCCTCTAAGGCTGATGCAAATGTTTGAAGATTTTTATTTTTTTTTTTATTCTTGCATTTCCTCTCCTCAGAAAGCACGGTTCTTCATGCACGCTTGAATTATTCACACTTCAGCTAAACGTTTGCTGATTTGTGTCCAACCAAACAGCACCTTCCTGTTGAAACTCTGCTCGAAAGCTACTTCTGAATAACAGTGCTGTGCATTCAGGCTCTTAACTCTGTTTCATTTTAAACATGGCTTTTATAGCTACACCTCAACAAATGCAGTTAGCTCTTTTCATGCAATGAATGGCTGTCTAATGAGGGAACGGTACATTTTTAAGCAATTTATCTAGGTCTACCTGTAGGTGACTTCTGCTTTTTGTGCTTTATACGTTTTAGCAGTAAGTAGATAGCTCTGTTAAAGCATCCTGATATTCTTAAAGTGGTAAGAACATCACCATAAGCTTTTTTTTTGCCAGCCTGTGGAGGACACTTAAATGACAGAGTTTGCTTAACTGCTTCTGAGTAACATGAATTAAAGGGATAGGATTGTTTTGTTGTCTTTCTATTTCTATTTTCTGTTGGGGTGGGGGAAAAACATGCTTGCGTCAGTGATTTCAAAAGAATATTAATAGAAATTGACATATACACATCAATCATCCTCCACGTTAAATTAGCTGCGTCGCCTCCCACCACTTCTGCTTGCAGTTCAGGGCCAAGGCATTTAATCGTTAATGTGTCTGCTTGCTCATAAGCTGAATAAACATCCCCAACCCCACACGGGAAAGTTTGAATACCTGAGAGAGAAAAAAAGGAACATTTTAACATGTGCAACTGCCTGGCTAAAACCTGTTAGTTAAGTGAAACAGTGACAGAGAGCAGGGACTATGGCTGGAGTAATACCTCCTTCCTCAGCCTTTGCACAATGGCAAAGGGGGAAGGGGAAAGGGCACAGTCTCCTGGGAAGAGCTTTCCCTTGCAGCGGTGGCCAGCTCAGCATCACTCACCAGTTCTCATATTCCCGGCTCAAAAGGCTCATAGGGTTTTACTTAAGCCTCACTTCTTCACTCAGATAAGATGTGTTGAACTTCTCCATGGTTTGCAACCCCCCACCCCCACGCCAACGGTCCCTTCCTGCCCCACAATTTCCTAGTCTCAGTTAAGTTCCTGAACCTCTTGGCTATGAAAAAAAGTGTGAAAACATAAGCTTCGGGGAGATCTAAGCCATAGAAAGTGAAGGGGAGGGGGGGAAGAGGGAAAAAAGGTAAGAGAATCTCCTTCTTTGAAAAAATAAAAATAAAGAAATCAGGACATCTGATAGCTTCCCCGAGGCCTCCCGCAGGGGTGTTACCAGTGGGTGTGACTGCAGGGCACGTCCCTCATTGCCCCCCACAAGCCCCAGCCCAGGGGCTAGAGGCAGGGTCGCAGGGTCCCCGGACCCCGGGCCGAGCGGTGGGCACGCCGCCCGGGCAAACACCCGCCGAGGGGCAGGTGCGGGAGCAGGCTGGCGCCGGGGGTGCCGAGCGCGGGAGAGCTCCCAGCTCTGCTGGGAGGGATCTGACTCCCTGCTCTCACCCACATCTAAATGGCACAGCTGACACCTGAATGAGCTAACATAGCATGGCGTGGTTTATATTTGATACTGTATTTATTCCTAGCATGCTGCCAGAAAATGCCTTTTTAGAGATTTCATGTAAATAAAGTAGAATTACTACATCTGTTCCTCTGTCTGTAGCAGCACATATCAACAAGCTAATTTTGCATTCAAGGCAACAGAGGCAGTCCTATCGTATAGTTGCAAAGTGCACAACTATAAAGTGCCTATCTGAAAATACTGTCAGCTCCTTTTTGTTCACAGTTCAAGTCATTTCTGAAGTGAAACAAACCAGACAGTAAATGAGGACTGACTTTGAAGTCCCCATAAATTCAAAGTACATAAAAGGATATACTTCATATTTCATACTTTTAGCTGCATTATGATTTTTTAAACCACAGACATAGCAACAAGGAATTTACATGATATTTCACAAAAGATGAGTTTGAGTTCATAGCTCATATAGCCTCTAGTTGCAGGGAAAACCTAAAGTACCCCAAAACTCACCATAGGCTTGATTTCTAGTTCAGTGAATTTTGAACTGTGCAAGATTATAGATGGAAATATCCAGAAAATTATTTCACGTGTTAATAAGCCAAATAATACTGGTCAGAGAATGGGAGCATCTGATACAGCATAAATATACATTAGCAGAATCCTACCCCACCCAGATACCTCAGAAAGAAGTACAAAAAGGGGGAAATAGTCAAAAGGGGGGAAAAAAGAAAAAGGGAATTATGGAAAATATTACCAGAGAGACAAGCATGGCATTACAAGGAGGGTCCACTGGAGTTTATCATTCAGTATTACCGCCCTTCAGCACAGCATACAGCAGATGCAATGTTGTTTAGCCACACAGACTATTTCCATTCAGATCAGGGCAATGGGAAGTAGCCATTTTTGCCCTGGGCAAAAAATTAATTTTTTTAAAATTATTTTTTGGGGAGGAGAAGGGACCTGTAATATACCAGTTTTGGCATCTTCTGTGTACACTAGCTGTATAGAAAAACAGCCCAGAGACTAATGGAGAATCTGGGAGGAGAAACTAGTATCAGTCATTCTGTCCACATGCTAATAGGCCAGATTAATAGCTGGCTTTGGTCTCTAGTTTTTCTGCATTTTTCTGAGAAAACAACAGCCTTGGTTTCTGCTTATTGTAACTGGATTCAGCATCTGCATAGATATAATTATAGTAACCCACCCATATGGAATGAATTGTTTTAGAGAGAAAGCTCCACGGGTATCGCTCCCAGACTCTACAATAACACAAATACATAATTTTTTTGTCTTATAGAGAACTGTCCTCAGTCTGGAAAAAGCAGAAATAAATGACAAGTGGAAAAGCACTCATCAAGTGATATTCTACTTTTTACAGTGTTGAACTCAGTAAGCAAAGAAACTCCAGTCTATTTGAGTGACAATGGCATGAGAAAGGAAGGAAGCCCATCTCTCTTCCTATTCCACCTACAGCTTATAGCAAAGACATGTCTATTCATTTCAATTGCTTCACTGCTATTAGAGCGACTAATTAGCTTATTCAGTGTGCTTGAATTTGATTATGGTGGTGTGTGCATATTACAGCTATAACTAAGATATAACGTAGAATCTCTTCTGGCTGCCATTTCTTTTTTCCTTTTTGTTTTCCTCTTTGGAAGTACTAGTGACTCCAACAAAGTCAGCGTAGATAATGGATCACTGAAAAAAAATGCAGCAAGCAGGTTGGCCTTGACCTTTAACCCTACATGATGCTCTACATGATGCGCTCTCTCTGGTATGCAAAAATGAATGCTGATTTTACCTAGCAAAAAAAGTATGCCTCCTGAAGAAAGTTAATTTCTCTTCCCTTTTCTCTGCCTCCCATTCTTCTTAGACACTTCGTCCCTCCCCCCATAAACAAATAATTCAATCAATCAATCATGCAAGAAAATACCTTAATGATATATTATGCATGTTTAGATTAATAAAAATCTTAAATGGGAGCACTGGAAAGTTTGTTTAGACAACACAGACAGGAATTATTAATTATTTCTTACTGTTAATCATTCTATATTAATTAAGTCTCAATTACAGGATATCTGATGTATGATTGCAAAAGTAAGCTGTCCATAAAGAACAACTTTCTGATAGAGTTAGAGCTCTCAATACTTTCATTTTAATGTCAATATCTCAATACTTTAGAGAGGGTGACTTCTGATAATTATGGCACATGTAGCTTTGACTGCTGAAGATTTAAAAAATTGCTACACAGGAGCATATAAACAGCTGAACTGCCTTCTACAGGCAGCTGAGAGCCGCCTCACAATCACAGGCCTTGGTTCTCATGGGGGACTTCAGTCACCCTGGTATCTGCTGGGAAGCCTACACAGCCAGGCAGGTACAGTCCAGGAGGTTCCTCCAGTGTCCTGATGATAACTTTTTGACTCAGGTGGTGGAGGAACCAACAAGGAGAGGTGTGCTACTGGACCTAGTACTGAAAAAAAAAGAGGGACTGGTGGAGGACGTTAAGGTTGGGGGCAGCCTCAGCTGTAGTGATCATGAGAAGACAGAGTTCAGGATTATGTGCAGTAGGCATAAAACAACAAGTAGGGTTGCAACCTTGGACTTCAGGAGGGCTAACTTTGATCTCTTCAAGAAACTGCTTGGAGAAATCCCATGGGTTAGGGCTCTAGAGGGTAGGGGGGCTCAAGAGAGCTGGTTGATATTCAAGTATCGCTTCCTCCAAGCTCAGGATCGGTACATCCCTAAGAGCAAGAAATCAGGCAAGGGAAGCAGGAGACCTGCATGGTTGAGCAGGGAGCTTCTGAAAAAGCTCAAGTGGAAGCAGGCAGTTTACAGTACATGGAAGAAGGGACTGACCACTTGGGAAGATTACAAGAATGCTGCCAGAGCATGCAGGGATGAAACGAGGAAAGCCAAGGCCTCCTTGGAATTAAACCTGGCAAGGGATGTCAAGGTCAACAGGAAGGGTTTTCTTCAAGTACATTGGAGGCAAAAGGAAAACTAGAGAAAATGTGGGCCCGCTA